>JAJOZX010002638.1:177500-646347 GCA_023014485.1 Bathynomus jamesi | reverse complement strand
ACTTGGAGTCGGAACTGAATGAGGCTGTATAAACGTGTCAAGTAAATTTTGAACGACTTCCATATTCTGAATGGTTGTGTGCCCAACGTTTCCTAGAAATATTGGATGAAGGAGCAAATATAGTACTGTGACATGGAAAACTACATATGAAATGAAAAGGTTTATTGGCAGACTATAGTCCATATGACAAATATTATTCATACAATGACAGTTCATATACTAAGGATAGAAATATATACATTTGATTAGAAATAATACTGTAATATCGAAGTTAAGTGGAGCTACAGATAGACGTTTTCGTACCAAGAAGTCCATAGCTTAGAAGATAAATGGCAGGACTCATGGATAGCTTGGATGATCGGGTTGGTTGATTTTTTACTTCTTTGCATTAGACTGTGTTGAGCACGTCTTGTTACCTCCAGGAAGCGCGGGACATTGCGGGTAGCAAACATTTGCGAAGCTGAGCATCTCGGTAGTAATTTATGTAAGAGTCTAAAAGACCTGTTGTACAGCAAATTTAGGGTTTTGCAAGAACCTTTTTCATAATTCACCCACAGTTGCTGTCTGTATATATTACTGCAGAAAGTACGAAAGAGAGTCTCTTTAGCTTCACTTGTACAGAATCGAAACTTCCTTATGGTCATATTCACTTTAGCACACAGGCTTTGAGATTGTTTTCTTATATCCGAGTCATCACTCAAGGAGCTGGTAATAATTTGACCCAAATACTTAAACTCTTGTACTTCCTCAATTACTTCACCATTCATTTTAAACCTTATATCAGCTGGCTGATTACAGCTTTTACGATGAACTTGCATAACCTTAGTTTTTGTAACATTAAAAAGAATATTATGTTTCTGCGAATACTCTTCACAGACTTTTAGTAGCCGATCCAGACCTTTAACGGAGGGACTTATTAACACCATATCATCGGCATAAACTAAGTTATTTATCCTTGTGTAATCTATACAACATCTCACTGTTTCCTCATTAAGCGAAGCAATTAATCCGTCAATATACACATTAAACAGCATAGGGAGAGCAAGGAGCCTTGTCTCACCCCGCAAGAGAAGCCAAAACACTCGGATAGTACATTGCCCCACCTAAGAATGAAAGATTGGTGGGAATACCAAAATTTCAATAAATTTAATATGTACATGGGAATCTTCCTGTCTTCTAGTTTTGCAAATAAAAATTGTGTTTCACCCTATCATATGCTTTACTTATATCTAGGAAACGGCTATAAATAGTTGAATTACTGTCAATGTATTTAGATATTGTTTCTTTAAGTACATAGATACACAGGTCAGTTGAGTGGGACCTTTTAAAGCCAAACTGATTAGGAGATGTCCGTAGGAAATCATTTAATCGGAGTAACAAGAGTTTTTCTCGTAGTTTCGAGAAGTAGGAAGCCACATATATGGTATAGTAATATAATTAACACAGAATATTCTTGAAAATCAAAACTAATCTAAACGTAAGCCCACATTGTTCAACATGTCTCGTTCTCTTATTTCCCATATATATATATATATATATATATATATATTATATATATATATATATATTTATTTATTTTTTATTTTTTTTTTTACAGGGATTGTTCCTATGAAATTACCTTCGTTTCTAACCACCAGTGATTGATCAACTGGCATGTATGCTGTGTATAGATCTTAAAAAATGGCGGAGTATCATGCAGAATATTATGTAATTTCAAGATATAAAATTTATTTTATTGCGTTATACAGTTAATTTGCAACTTTTTAGCTAATATTCTTATATATTAGTCTTTCTTGGGGTTGTATATCAGTCTTTCCTTGTGAACAGGAGTGTTTTATCGAGTGTCCAGTATTACCAATTGAATAAGTGGTTTCCGTTGAAGTGTCTTTAAAAAAATAGTGTTTGGTGCATTCTTAACTAAATTACCTTGTGTTACTAATCATTCATTAACGAATATATTTCATTTATTGCCTTGTTTGTTTTTCAAATCTATCATAAAACGAGGTTTCATGAGGTTCATTTTTCCTCCTTCGGGAAATCAGGTAGAGTGTGGTCACCCACCGTGGGAAAAAAAGGAAAAAAGTCAGTCGAATAGCGGACAGATAAGTTTCATTTAATACTTTTTTTTTTACAGATCTTTCGTCGGTAGTTTAATTATATATTCATTTAGTATAAAATTGTGCTACAAGAACCTGTTTCTGCGTTTCAAGAACATTTTTGCGGGTTTGCGCAGCAGGTGACGGCACAATAAGCACTCGGTAGACCTACGTTGTAATTTATTAATTTCCAAACGCTCTTTTTTTTTTGTTTTTTAACTAACTAAGAGCATGGCACCCCCGTCAAGTACTTGCAGTCGCTGTGAAGGGAAATTTGCTGCTTACGCGTTTACAATGGCTAATAATAATGAACAGTTAGTTTGCAGGTGGTGCTCAAGCATGGAAGTCCTGAGGAACGAGTTGGAACGTGAGAGGGAGGCTAGGGTGAGGCTTGAAGAAAGCGTGATGCTTCTGACAGCAAAATTAGAATCCCTTGAGACTTCAGTTACGACCCCTCCTGCCTCAGTTTCTACTAATAATATAAATAGTACTAATCGCCTTCTCTCTCTCTCTCGTTCCCAACCCTTCGTTCAAGTGCGTAATGGAGCCCCATTGAGAAAACCTAAGACTTGTCTACCAGTAATAACAAACAATACGTTTTCTGTTTTAGGTTTCGAAGATGCTGATGAACCGGAAATACGACTCGTTGGCGATTCCATTGTTCGAGGGCAGCTCGAGGAATTCTGTGGGAGAAACCCTCGTGGAATTCTGTGGGAGAAACCCTCGTCGTAGGCGCCGTTACTGCTACCCTGGTGCAAGGGTGGAGGATACAACTAATAGTGTTGACCATTTTACAGACGGCACCTCTGAGGACACACCGTATGTTATTCATGTCGATACTAATAACGTTTTAAATTCTAGATCGGAAGAACTGCTGGCTAGGTACAGGGACTTACTAGAGCGAGTAAAGGAAAAAACTAATAAGATTGTTTTAACAGGTATACTTCCTCGAATTATCCAACGTAGCTATTTCTACAGCAAGGCGACCTTTATCAACAATAACCTAAAGACTCTTTGCCAACAGGAAGGAGTGCATTTTGCGAATTTTTGGAACAGTTTCTACGGCAGGAGGAACTTGTTCCTCGGAGATGGACTTCATCTTAACGACGTTGGAGCTGCGCGTTTAGGAAGACTATTTCATAATACTGTCTCTTCTTTTCAGGCTGCCGTAACTCGAACGGTCCCAGCGTAATTTCCACAAATTTCCCCTGCTCTCGCGAAGGTGTCGCAATTACAAACAATTTGAAGGTTCTATCCTTAAATGCTCGTAGCCTACGAAATAAAATAAACGAATTTTTTTTCTTTAATTGCTTGTAAAGACTATGATTTAATTGCGATAAATGAATCGTGGCTTAGCACTGAAACACGTGACTTTGTAAGGGAGTATCAAATTAAAGGTTATAGCTTTTTGTTAAAAACAAAATAGGTAGGCGAGGAGGCGGTGTTATGTTGTATATCAAAGATATTATTGCGAACGTTATGGAAGTAAAGCACAATTCCAGAACCGACAGATTCGACTATAACAGAACTTAAATTGAACGATTTCAAAGTTGTTGTTGCGGTTATATATAGGCCCCCTAATCAAACAGCTGATACGGATGAAGCGTTATATCGTGAACTAAAGAGAATAATAGGTAGTGAGCAGTAGCGTGTAGCGTCATGAGCGATCTGGAGGCACTTTTCAGGTTTTGTACAATCAACCTTGCTGATTTCAAAAAAGAAATCAAAATTTTTCTGCAACAGACAGAACACCTCCTTTTTCGCATGTTAAAAATACAAAATTCTTGTTAATTACAGTTGGCAACACTGACTGACATGGTACTTCTGGCAGCTTTCTAATTATTCTCAGTGAGTCATCCCCTGGAATTTCTTAGTTCTACGCTAGCTCGCTTGAGAGAAACAAGTGTTTTTTCTGTGGATGGGGTGTTCAAAAACCCCAAGGTACTAACGAAAGGTGCGTTTTGTGATATATACATTATACACATTTCTTTGTTTTGTTGTGTTTTACATTGTTTATAAGTTTGTTATATGGCTTAGGGTGTATATATATATATACCTATGGATATTTATATACATAATACATATGTGTGTGTGCAGTATATATATATATATTGATAAACTTATTGTGTACCAATAAACCAAGCCTTATATACAGGGTGTACATAAAGTCAGGATCTATTTTTGTGAAGCACTTGGAAATTATATGGAATTCAATCATAAAATGATAAAGTGGTAACATTTATTAAATAATTAAGAGTAGGATTCGACGTGACGCCCATCAGTATCCCTGCACAGCTCAAATCGTTCCGCAGCATTTCTAAACACATTCTGGAGCATTTGCGGGGTTATGTTATCTGCAGCAGTTCGTATACGTGTACGTAAGTTTTCAAGACTCGTAATCTTCGTCTGATAGACGTGCGATTTGATAAAGCCCCATGCAAAGAAATCTAAAGGGGTTAAATCTGGTGATCTCGCTGGCCAAGGTCTGTTGCTTCCGCGTCCGATCCAGCGATTTGGAAAACGTCCATTTAGATAATCCTGAACAATTTTGGCATAGTGACAAGGAGCACCATCATGTTGATAGACGACGGTACTAACAATCCTATCCCCGTAGTGGACTGGGATAACTTATGGGCAATGACACAAATTTGCGTTGGGTGGCGTTTAAAGAAAGTTTTATGAATATTGAAAGGGAGTTTTTCCTCGTAGGCCCAAGCGCGCTAGAAATCGTGGTAGGCCCAAGTGGTGGACTAGGGAAATAGGAGAGTTTATAAACGAGCGTAATAGAGCGTATAGACTTAGTAAGCGCAATGGCACGGCAGCTAACTTTAATAGATATATCGAGCTTACACGTCAGGTTAAAAGATCAGTTAGGAATGCCAAGCGTAATTTAGAGTACTTATAGCTGCGGATAGTAAACATAATCCAAAAAAGTTTTTTGAATACGTAAATAATCGTAAGCCGGTAAAAGATAACATAGGCCCTCTAGTGGATGTTAATGGCGCTTTGGCCTCTGACGCTCAGGCGATGGCGGGTATTTTCAATGACTTTTTTGCGACAGTTTTTACCGTAGAAGACGTAAATAATGTCCCCGACGTGGACGATATCGTTCCATTTAGTAGCGAGACTATTTTGGATGAAATAACTGTTTACGAGGGTGAGATTGCGCATTATATCGATAGGCTAAAAGTTAGCAAGGCTCCAGGCCCTGACGCTTTTTATCCCAGACATTTGAAAGATTTGAAAGAAGTTATCGTAGGTCCCTTAACGAAGATTTTTAATCAGTCACTCGAAACGGGGATTATTCCTGAAGACTTCAAATTAGCTAACGTCACGCCTATTTTTAAAAAAGGCGACCGTGCAGTAGCTAGCAATTATAGGCCCATTAGCTTAACGTCAATTGTCAGTAAACTTTTGGAATCCGTAGTTAGGGATCGTATTATCGATCACTTAGAAAGTAGAGATTTGATTAATAATTGTCAGCATGGGTTTCGACGCCATAGATCTTGTTTAACTAATTTGTTAGAATTTTATAACGAAATAGTGCGCGAATACGATAGGCATAGAGCAGCTGACGTTATTTATTTAGATTTTAAAAAGGCGTTCGATACATTTCCGCATAGGAGACTAATTGTGAAGGTTAAAGCGCACGGTATACGCGGTCAGGTAACTAACTGGTTAGAAGAATGGCTTCGTGCTAGGAGGCAGAGGGTCGTAGTTAATGGTAGTGAATCCGGGTGGTTAGATGTAGGTAGCGGTGTCCCACAGGGTTCAGTGTTAGGCCCATTGCTATTCGTAATTTACATTAACGACATAGATGTAGGATTGACTAGTAACGTGTCAAAATTCGCGGACGATACTAAAATAGGCGGTAAGGTTGTTAATGAGGACGATAGAAATAAGATCCAAGACGATGTAAATAGGATTATGGATGGACAGATAAGTGGCAGATGCAATTTAACGTAGACAAATGTAAAGTTTTGCATATAGGTTCTCGCAACAATAATCACACGTACACGATGGATGATAAGGAGTTAGCGAGCGTTGACGAGGAAGTAGATTTAGGCGTACGCGTATTTAAGGATTTAAAGGTTAGGAACCAGTGCCTGGAGTCTTGCGCAAAAGCTAATAGGATGTTAGGCTTCATAGCGCGTAATTTCGAATTTAAATCGAAGGATATTATATTGCCCCTTTACAAGTCCCTAGTCAGGCCTCATTTAGAATATGCCGTTCAGTTTTGGTGCCCGTACTTGCGTGAGGATATTGATAGGTTAGAAAGGGTTCAGCGTCGTGCCACGAAACTTATTTCGTCATTGCGCAATAAGCCTTGTGAAGATAGGATTAAAGAGTTAGACCTGTATTCACTCGAAACTAGAAGATTAAGGGAAAGCTTATTGAAGTTTTCAAAATCGTTAATAACATCGATAACGTAAATTTTGACATTGTTCACTTTCGATAATAGTAATACTCGCAATAACGGATTTAAGTTGCGTGGCAGGCGTTTCATTACTAATATCGCTAAAAACTTCTTTACGTTTAAAGTAATTGATAAATGGAATAATCTTCCCGCGTCAGTCGTTCATTCTACCAGCGTTAATATGTTTAAGAACCGTCTTGACAGACATTTTAAAAGTATTAACGTTGTTTAATATAAAAAAACAAAGTTAGCAACAGGAGCTCTGGTGGTGGTGCTCGAGGATGAGTCTGTTGACGATGAATGCCAGCTTGTGACATACCAGCGTGTGATACCAGCAATAAAATTATTAAAAAAAAAAAAAAATTAGACTAACACGAACCGAGATGTAGCGCGTAGCGTAAACTAACCCACTTTTTGTTTAACTTTACCTATTTTTTTTTTTTTTTTTTACTTTGCATGTCTGTAACTCTCTTTTCTTGCATGTTTGTAGTTTGCATGGTATGACTGTGAGTTAAGACTGTGTTTGCATGGTTTGTCAGCGTTCTTATTTTACTTTTCATCTTTCACCCCTCTCCTATTCTCTCCGACTATTTTTCTGACTTGTCGGCAGTGGCCGGCGGATGATGATGGTGATTCTTTTTTTCTCTTTTTCTGAATGAATGTTAACTCACGAATGATAGGTGTTGCTCCTTACTTAACCCCTTATTCTCTTCTCTTCTCTTAACCCCCTACTCTTTCCTTTCTCTCGGGCTAACCTTAGAGTGGATCTTAGGGTCTTTGTTAGCCTTAGCTTCTGTAGATCTGTAGATCGCCTTGGGACAACAATGGCTCTTCCTCTTCTAGATTTTCTAACACTCCCCACCGAAGAGGCATTGTTGTCATTACCTTCTGCAAATTTAGCCAAGCCTTCTCCATGAGGCTGTAACTCAAATGTTTCATCTTGACTATCCGTGTTTTTTGCTGATTTGTAAAGCATAGATTTTTTGTATAGGTCTCTTTAATTTTCCTCCTGAAGTCTTTACCAGTGCAGACCTAACTAAATTGTCTTTGCCAACAAACAACTCTTCAATTATGCCAAGCTTCCAGCATTGCCTTGGTCTTTCATCCCCAATCATTACCACTTCTCCCACCTTGATACAATTTGCATTGGAGCCCTTTACATTGCCTGATGAGTAATAATTGAGCTCTGGCAAGTATTCTATCTGCCACTTCTTCCATAACTGATCTTGTAGCTCTTCAAGGTACTTGAACCTTCTGGTTAACTCTTCTTGAGTGCTCTGGATAGGCTGTAAATCTTCTGGCAAACTGGGGCTTGATGTTAATCGTTTACCACAAAGAAAATGATTTGGTGTTAATGGCTCTGCATCCTGCATACAGTTATAAACAAAGGTGATAGGCCTGCTGTTCACCATTGCTTCTACTTCAAACAAAATAGTGCAGAATTCTTCTTTGCTCAAATGAGCATTAGCTAAAAGTTTCTTTAATGGACACTTTACACTTCTCACTAGCCTTTCCCAAAATCCTCCCCATCATGGTGCTCTCTCAACAATAAACTCCTACTGTACCCCATGGTGTGAAAAGTAGGATTGGAATCCCTCCTCTTTTAGCAAGGACCAAACTTCTTGGAGGTCCTTTGCAGCCCTTTTGAAGGTTTTTGCATTATCCGATATGATTTTATTTGGGAAACCCCTTCTGTTCACGAACCTTTTAAAGGCCAAAAGAAATACATCACTAATTAAGTTGCTTACCAACTCCAAATGATTGCTCTGGTGGTAGCACATGTGAAAAGACATATATAACCTTTGTTAGACTCCCCTTGCTCATACACATTAGACTGGACCTGCGAAGTCTACTCCTACTACATCAAATGGGGCAGTATAGACACACCGTTCTCTTGGAAGTGGAGCCACCTTTTCATAATAAGGCTTTGCACTCCAACGCTTGCAAACCACACATTTATGCAAGACCTTTTTTACTACTTGTCTAATTTTGGGAATCCAAAACTGTTGTGTGATCTCTATTATCACTTCTCTAACTCCAGCATGTAACAACTTATGATGAGTATCAAGGATCAAAAGTTCCACAAAGTGCCCTCGAGAAGGTAGCAAAATTGGATGTCTTTTCTCCTCTGGAAGCCCAGAAAACTGTAGTCTACCTCCTACTCTCAATAAATCCTGATCCAAAAACACATCCAAACCCTTGAGAGCAGAATGTGTTGGTAGAACCTGTAATGGACGGCTGGTGAGCAATTCCCTCTCTTCACCAAATTTTTCCTTCTGCACATATACCACCCAGTATTGCCTGACTTGCTGAATCTCCTTACTGTTCAGAATTCCTTCCCTTCTTGTTTCTCCTTTAATGTTGTTTGTAAATCTATATACCCATGCTGTCACTCTTAACCTTTTCAGACTGCTAATGTCCTCAAGCCTCAATATGGGGTCCTGCTGCATAATTTGACAACTGTTCACAGTGCATTTTCTCATTTCACTCACCCATTCTTCTTGAGCTTGGCATTCTCCTACAATAGGCTGATTAGAAGGCCAGTTTTCACTTCCAAGTTTTAGCCACTCTTGCCCATTCCACCACAAACTTGACTGTGCAAGATCTTTCACTGAAATTCCTCGTGTTGGTACAGTAAATCACCTGGGTTTTGGGTGCCTGGACAATGCTTCCATTGCTTGGGATCTGTGTGTGCTTGAATTTCCTCCATCCTATTGGCAACAAATGGTTTCCATTTCCTTGCTTGGCTTCTTAACCAGTGCCAAACTATAGTGAAGTCTGTCCAATAATAGCTTGGAATTTCAGAGAGGGCCAAAGACTTTTGCACTGTAACTGCAAGCCGACTAGCAATAACTGCACCCATCAATTCCAAACTTGGAATAGAAAGCCTTTTCAAAGGTGCTACTCTGCTCTTTGCAGCAACCAACCTGCAACTTACTTCCTCTTTGAATGTGCCTCTTATATAAATACAAGTTGCATAGGCTTCCTCACTTGCATCACAAAAGATGTGCAGCTCCAAATTGTCTGGACTATTGTTCAACTCTCCAAAGTACCATCTTGGGATTTCAATGTCTCCAAGATGTGCCAATTCTTTGAGCCAATATTTCCACCTTACCACCATATGATCAGGTAACTCTTGGTCCCAACCAAGTCCAAATTCCCAAAGGCTCTGAAACCAAATTTTTGACTTTATCACAAATGGAGCCAGGAATCCAAGAGGATCAAAGACTTTTGAAGCCAAACTAAGAGCTGTACGTTTTGTCCACCTTGTCTCATTCTCAGCCAGCTCTACTAAAGATTTCCCATTGAAGGTAAACAAATCCTCTCCTTGTTGCCAAACAATGCCTAGCACCTTTGTGTCTATTGCCCACAACTCCTTAATACCAGAATCCTCAATACTTTCTGCTGCATCAGGTACTACACAGGACTGACTCATAAACTCTTGTAATTGAGAATGATTGGTCTGCCATTTTCTAAGCTCCATGCCAGCCTCCCTCATTATAGCTCTAGCCTCCCTGCATATCTGTTTAGCCATTTCTGTATTATCCACGGAACACAGCAAATCATCAACATAAAAATTTTTCCTTATGTGTTCAGTAGTGTTAGGATAGACTTCAGAATATTTTTTAAAATGGTACTGCATAGTAGCTACCAACAGAAATGGACTAGAGCTGAGGCCAAACAACACTGACTTCATTCTACGTATATGCTTGAACTTTAGGTTCATTTTCCAACAAGTCTTTCGTATCCACCCACAGATACCTTACTGCATCTCTGTCCTCTGGTTTTAACTTTATCCGCAAAAAGGCTTGCTTCGCATCTACAGTCAATGCTACTCTACCAAACCTGAATCTTAGTAACAAGGAAAATAAATCTGCATTTAAATTTGACCCAGCATCCAAACAGTCATTCAAGGACACACCACCTTTGTCCTTGGCTGGGCGATCAAAAACTACCCTCAGTTTGGTGGTAGTTTTGTCTCGCCGTACCACTGCATGGTGTGGCAGATAATGTGCCTCCTGTCTCACCAGCTCACCTTGCACCCTTTCAGCATAGCCCTCCTTTACATAGCTTAGGATGGCCTCAATGTATTCAATTAACAACTCCTCATTTTTTCTTAGCCTGTGCAATGAAGTCTCCAACCTCCTATTAGCTAGATGAAGGTTTGAACTGGGTTTGCAAGAATCCTTCCAAGGGAGGCCAACTTCATAGCAACCATCTCTAAACCCAATCCCTTTTTCAAATTGCTCTAAAACATCACTGTTCACTGGACTCGCCTGCTTCTCCTGTTTGTCCTTTATGCCAATGGATTCAAGTTCCCAAAACGCTTTCAAATGCCTTTCCAAACCATGGCTGTTCTCAATCTTAACAAAAAGAGCTTTAACCTCCATTTCATTGCAATAGCTCCCATGTAGCATCCAGCCTAGTTTATTTTCAATAGCTACCGGACGTCGAGATGTGCGGACAATATTACCAGTGATGAAGTCCTAATAATAGTCAGCTTCAATCAAAATACTAATATCTTCTGTTCCTTCAAACTTATTATTGCCCAAATTAATTCCTTTAACTTGCAATTCTTGGACACATGCCATATCTAAACAAGCAGTGACTAGAGCACAAAGTTCCTCAATCTCTACAGTTTGGACCTTGATAGTGGGACTTTGTGGTAACAACCCCTTAACCAGAACTTCTACCTTCTTAACTTTGGTTCGGTTTTGAACGGAACCCTCAAACCCAGAAATTCTTAAATTTTCCCTCTAATTAAGTTCTTTAAACTTCAATTTTCTGGAAATTCTGGTCTTAATAAAGCTACACCGGCTACCACTATCAAACAAAGCTCTTACAGTAGCTTCTCCATCATTCCCAATTAATAATGTTGCAGCTGTTTGCAATAATCCCCCTTTACTTTTACTCCCTTGCATAGCAGTGGCATGTGCCACTGATGTCTCTACTTCTGGGGTAGGCCTACTAGGAGTGTTTTCACACAATAATGGCTGATGCCGGCCATGGCATTTTTTGCTCAAAATTTTAAACTTACAAACCTTGCTCTGTGACCTTTCAAAAAACATTTAAAACATGCTGTGGACTTACATAGTTACCCTGTCCTTTCTCTCCTCAACAGGTAAAGCCTCAGCCACTTCACATTTATATGACTTGTGGTTGCCTTCGCAAAATATGCATTCCTTGATTCCCTTTAATTTAATTTATTCTCAGAGGTTGCATGTAGAGCTGACACTGTACCTGGGCTATTCCTTTTTGTAGAAACTTTGGTGCTGTGACTGCCTTTGTCCCCCTGTTTAACATCCCACTGTGCAAACTCAATTCCCTCTCGTCTTGCTAATTCTGTGCCTTAAAGGCTTAACATCTGCTGAAGGGGGATGTACACATGTTCTGTAGTGTCCCCTACTTAATTCAAGCAAAATTGAGCTAGGAAATTTAGACTCCAGTATAGTGACCAACATTACACCATACCCTTCCATTCCTACACCCAAGTTGTCCAGGGACCTAGTTCTAACTTCAAATTCATCATATAACTGCCGTAACTCCTTGACACTATTGGGATTATTAACAGGAGGTATAGCTAAAAGTTCGCGGAGGTGGCTTTTAATTAAGATCTCTGGCTTACCAAACCGTTTCTTTAATATATCCCAAGCTACATTATAATTAGCCTCTGTTATTGCTAATCCTGCTATTGTCTTTGCTGCCTCCCCTTCCAAGAGGGACTGCAAATAATTAAACTTCTCCACCACACTTAACACTTGACTAGAATGAACTGCTGATTGAAAACTGTCTGCCCATCCTTGCCATTCCTGAATGCTCCCAGAAAATGTTTTGAGTACAAGCCTCGGTAATTAAACTGCAGATCTGTTAATGTTAACTTCACAAACACCATTTCAGTGCTGGACTTACCTATAAGCTAAATAAGCTATAGCTTAGGGCCACACACCCTCGGGGGCCTCATTTTTTTAAATATATTTTTATTTTATCATTAGTTTTTATTCTTTAACACTAATTCATCAAAAATTATATATATTATATATTTATTTTTTCTTTATTATTAACATTAATATAAAAAATAATAATTATAGTAATAATGACATTATTTTAAATTTTTTTACCCGAATTTTTTTAGAGAAGGGCCTCAAATTTCATATAGCTTAGGGCCTCAGCAGGTGAAAGTCTGGCCCTGCACCATTTGTTGAGGGTTGTGTCTCATTATTAGACCTGGTCTCTAACTGTACTGAGCTGCTAAACTCTTTTGTTCTGTGGGATACTGAATTGCTTGGTTGGGGTACTGACCAACCACCAGTATGGAGTACCAAATTTTCCACCCAAGTAACTGGTGAACTGAAGTCTGCAACCTTCGCCTCCGAATAATAAACCAAATTAACCAAACCGGTAAAAATGTAGGCCCAAAACAACGACAGACTGGTGGCCAAGTTTCGTAATTGGGCGACAAAACTTTCTAACCTGGGACCTTAACTCAATTATGCTCAACCCGTTTAGACCTAACTTGGGCTACAATTTGCACAATCAGAACTTTGCCGGAAAATAGTTACTGACTCAGTCTTGGGCTAGAATCCGGTTCGAAGGACCATGTTATTTTTTTATTTTATTGGGTTCAGAATCCCAGCTGAGCTGTGAACGGCCAAGCTCTGAAGGGCCAGTTTAACCTACAGCCCAAGTTAAGCTAGACTAAAAACTTACGGACTTGGAGGTCCTATTAGGTCCTACCTCAGGGTTGCTGACTCGATGTGGGCCTACTTTAGACCTCAGTTGCATAAAATTAAGATAAAAAACAAAAGGGGCACTATTTATGGTCTTCTTTCTAAACCTTGCAACAACAACACAACCTGCACTATTGCACGATGCAACAATCTTGTATCTAAACAACCAAACTGAATTGCAAGAGAGCTCTCTATAAGATCACACCATGTAAGTGCCGCATTCAACAAACGAGTAGGAAGGACGCGTAGCGCCCCCAAAAAAATGATGCCACAAGAGTGCCCAAACAATGATGCCACAAGAGCCCAAAAATGCTAGCTCTAAATTAAGTGAATTTTTCACTAACCTATAAGGGTGAATTTTCAAATTTATTATTTTTGATATGGTACCCCTGGATATTGTGAAGAATGGTTAAAGAATTATAAATTCCAATTTTAATGCAAATCGGATGATATTTAGAGGTGCCGCACGGAGGTCAAACATTTCATTTTATTCTCCAATCGGATTATTCATATTAATATTTTTTACCCCTGAGGTAGCTGTTATCAGTGCGTTTTTTTTAATGTGGTATCCCCTATAGGCCTAATCCACAGTCCTCTAATTTTGTTTCTATTCCATTTATTTCCTTTATCTAAGTCCCTCTTTTATTGTAGATTTTTTTACGTTTGGAAAACGCTTACGGTGCTGCTCTACAATTTGTAGAAGATATTGTTGTTCTTCACTTTTCGTAAGATGGCCACTGAAGTTCTTAATTAAAGCAACACTTCTGTCAGCGTTGTCATTTACAACATTCATATTTTTTACATAATTGCTAGCAGCTTTGTAGTCATCATTAGCGTTCCAATCAGCAGGATCTCTGTCCAAAAAGTCCATTGGCAATGCTAATTTTGTGAAGAAGTTGCGAGTTGTTGAACTGATGAAGCTAGCTAGTGTTTTGTCTTGTAGGTTAGGATCATTTACATTCAAATTTATCCGTTTAGGAGGATTTTGAGAGCCATTCACATCCAGCGCCTTCACCATTTCTCGCTTGACTTCCAGTGACGTTTCTTCATCAAAAAAAGAAAGTCCGATGAGCTCTTCATTCAAATACCAGAGATGGCGAGAGAGCGCTTTAGATGCAGCTACAGATATTTTATCATCGTAGGATTGAAGTTTCTTGAGAAGAGATAGATCATTAGCTGGTGCAGAGGAAGCAATGGGTGCTAAAAACCATTCATTTACGTAGCATCGAACAGCATATAATGCAAAACGTTGCATCCCTTCTAGTTCGTCTAGTGACTTCAATTTGTTTGTGGAAAAGACAAATTTTTATTGCATATATCACTCGCGCCATCCGTCGTACACGGTGCAACACTCCGGGTTGATGGAATTTAATGCCATCAAAAGGAACATCTCCAAGGTATATGATTGTCAAATCTAAGAGTTCTCGGTAATCTGCTCGAGGTTGTAATTTAGTCAAATGTTGCTTGCAATTTTCAATTATACTGGGCTTTTCCGGTACATAGGTTTGAACAATTTCAAACTTGTTTGTGTCAAAAGTCTTCCATTTATTTTTAAGACGCTTAAATAACAAGATATCCGGACCACCAGTGGCAGCGCCGTGACATTTGTCAAAGACAGATGCTATTACTATTTCGAGAATGTGATATCGACAAGCTAGTCCGAGGAGCGGCCGTTCAAGTATGCTTTCAATAAGAGTACATGCTCCTTTTTTATCGCCAGTGTTGCTTGCAATTGTGTCAAAGCACATTGCCTGCACACAATCTCGTAGCCCCCAGTCATCCAAAGCTTCGACCACAGCACCTGCAATATTTTTTCCTGTGCCAGATTTAAGTTTAGGTACTGAGAGAAGCTTAGATTTTCCTACGCCTGATACAATAATTGGAAGTCTATCCACACTATCCGGTACCGTCGTGCATACCTTCAAATAAAAAGTTATTACCGTGCTCATAGAATTCCTTCCTCCCTTCTCTGTACTTCTCTCGTTTCAGGTCCTCCCTCTGTGGACCCTACATCCGATCTCCTACTGCAAAGATTTGTGTCCCTTTGATAAAAAGTCCACCCCTCTGCTGTCCTGTTGTCCTTGTCCAGTGAACACCTCGCTTGTCATTCTTCCTCCATTCATATCTACACAGATGGCTCCCATTCTCCGTTAGGTGTAGCCCCTTCGGCGGTTTTCTATCTCCCTTGTAAGACTGTTCGGAGTATTCATCTCCCCCATGACACTTCCATTTACTCAGCGGAGCTCGTTGCTATTTTGGAAGCTCTAACCCAAATTGGTGCTCTTCCTCCGAGTTCGTTTGTAATTTTTTTCGGATTCCCGCAGTGCTCTGATGTCCTTATAATCCTATGACCCTAACACCCTTTGGTCCGAAGGATACAACAATTAGTCCATTTTCTCACTGTATATTCCGCGCGGCGTATCTCTCTCTGTTGGATCCCCTCTCATGTGGTTATTGCCGGTAACGAGGAGGTGGACCTTTTGGCCAGGCGAGCTTGCTCTCTTCCTATTACCCCAAAATCTTTGCCCTTCTCAGATTTCATTCCTTTCCTCCGCCGCCATTTCAGGTTGCTGTGGCAGCGCGACTGGGATGGCGTCGGCATAAACAAACTCCATCGTCTCAAGTCTGTTCTTCGTCATTGGTCTTCTTATCATAAATCCCGGTATAAGGAAGTTTTGTTGGCTCGTTTGAGAATTGGTCACACACGTTTGACCCGTGGCCACCTTATGTCTAGAAAGCCCCCTGAGTCTTGCCCGTATTGTATTGTCATGTTCCTCTCACTGTTGAGCATGTGTTTCTTTTTAGCCCTCTTTATTTACCCTTCCGTTTGCAATGCTTCCCGGAGTTATATTCCCATCCGGCCTCAACGCGTCTTCGGTCCATTCCTGCAGATAGTGCCTCTTTCTCTGTCGGCCCCATATTCGATTTCCTTCGACTGTCACGGCTCCTGTCCCGCCTCTAACTTAGTCTCGCCGTGATATGAACCTGATTCGGTTCGAAACGGCGGTCAGTTCCACAGGAATAAAAAAAATATATATATATATTGAAGTGACGTGTGTGTATATATATGTATATAGTCTAAAAGTCACTAAAGGGGAAATATCACTAAATCTAAGCTGAATGGCAAGAGCAAGGCATAAACGAACCAACGCGGCTGTTCGTATTGTTTTGGGCTAGCCTAGAGATGTTTTTTCCTATCTGACCTAATCGTTAGTGCTGAGTGTAATTAGGTGGTGTTTCTAAGGTGACAAATGGGGTAGGAAGTTGTCCGTACTTAAGTATAGTTAGGGGTAATGTCTATAGCTTCTAAATTGGTAATGTAAGAGAGAGTTAGGTAGGCTGTTTGTGGGACACAGGAATCTAATGGTAGGCTCCCAAAGGAATATCAAATTCAACGCACCGGTAAGTGCTTTTGATTGTTTGCTAGAACCTAAGTAACCTAACTGGGGTGTCTACCCCACGCTATCACATTTGGCGACGAGCAGTGGCGGTTCCTCATATGGGCAATATGGGCAGCCGCACAGGGCGGCATTTGTGGAGGGGCGGCATGAGCGCCTGCAAAAAAAATAAAAATAAAAAAGATCAAGAGTGTGGAGCCCCTGAGATATCAGGCAGCTGCAGTGAGAGATGCACTGATCGAGGTGAGGGACCACACCAAAGACTCTGTAATAAAGGTCGAGGCTCAATCTCTGTCAGAGGAGGTTGGGTCATACTGCTTCGCCATTTGTTCAGTGGTGTGGCATGACCTGTTGTGCCAAATTCAGCATGTGAGCAAGCAGATGCAGTCTCGTAGCATGCACGTTGATGTTGCAGTAAATCTCCTAAAAAAAACAGAGAGAGGTCTCCGCAATTACAGGGCAACAGGTTTTGTGGCTGCACAAATGGCAGCCACAGATATCTGTGAACAAATGAATGTGGAGGCTGTGTTAAAACAAAAACGGCTGAGGTCCACAAAGCGGCACTTCTCCTATGAAGCATCTGATGAGCCCTTGATTGATGCTTTGAAGAAGCTGGAGGTGACATTTTTCAATGCAGTGGTTGATGCTGCAACATCAGCCATTCAGGAAAGATTTTCCACGTTGGAAATTGTGGGAGAGAAGTTTGGAGTGCTGACACATTTCCAAAATCTCACATTTGAGGAGCTGACAGAACAATGTGTGAACCTTAGTACTACACTACACTTTAAGGGACAATCTGACTTGGATGGCAGAGAGCTTGCACAGGAGCTGAAGAACTTGCCTGACTTGCCATCAAAGACCATATCCTTGCTTGAACTGCTGACATTTATCCATGAAAGGGAGCTCTCTGAAATATATCCAAATTTGTGGACTGCTCTCAGAATTGGTCTTACTCTTCCAGTCACTGTTGCTGAAGCAGAGAGGAGCTTTTCAAAGCTGAAGCTCATCAAATCCTACCTGAGGTCAACTATGTCACAGGAACGCCTTACCGGTCTGGCCATCATCAGTATAAATCATACAATTGCTGAGCAGATTTCATATGATGATTTAATTCATGACTTTGCATCAAGGAAGGTAAGAAGAGTCAGGCTTTAGATGGCAGTTGTGCTGTGGTGCAATTTATTTTGTTTCTTGTTCAAAGTGTAGCATAATAATTACCCTCTCTTAAGTGTCTTATTCTATTTATGTGATAGAGCATTTGTACAATTTAGAAATTTGATTCTCTAGTTTATTTATGGCAGTTGTGCAATTTAATTTGTATTTTTCCTGTTCATAGTATCATAATTACATTCTCTTAAGTGAGTTATTCTATTTACGTGATGAAGGATTTGTAAAATTCAGAAATTTGAGTCTTTGTTTTGGTTCTGAAGTTCCAACAATTAGTCCAATAAAAAGTTATTTTGTGAGAGTTATGTCTGTCCTTTATTTTGGGGGATTCGAATGTGTGTGTGTGTTGGCGAACAGGGGGGGGGGGGCGCTGAAGGTGAGGTTCGCCCAGGGCGTCATGTAAGCTAGGACCGCCACTGGCGACGAGGATGGGATTTAATTAAGCTCATGGGATTCAATTAAGCTCATGGGATTCGATTAAGCTCATGGGATTCAATTAAGCTCATGGGATTCAATTAAGCTCATGGGATTCAATTTAGCTCATTGGATTCAATTTAGCTCATTGGATTAAATTTGGCTCATTTGATTAAATTTGGCTCATTGGTTTAATTTGGCTTATTGGGTTCAAGTGGTTGTTTGGAAAATTGGATGTAGCCTAGCGGGTCGTCCGATTTGGTTTGTTTGTGTGGGTAAGCTACCGTACTATAGCGTAGGTCCCGCCGGCCTAACTCTAAAACTAATTCCTACTCAGCCCTAACTCTAAAACTAATTCCTACTCAGCCCTAACTCTAAAACTAATTCCTACTCAGCCCTAACTCTAAAACTAATTCCTACTCAGCCCTAACTCTAAAACTAATTCCTACTCAGCCCTAACTCTAAAACTAATTCCTACTCAGCCCTAACTCTAAAACTAATTCCTACTCAGCCCTAACTCTAAAACTAATTCCTACTCAGCCCTAACTCTAAAACTAATTCCTACTCAGCCCTAACTCTAAAACTAATTCCTACTCAGCCCTAACTCTAAAACTAATTCCTACTCAGCCCTAACTCTAAAACTAATTCCTACTCAGCCCTAACTCTAATACAATTCACTATTCAGCCCTAACTGGGGAGTAACTAGATCAAATTTAAACCAAATCTAACCTACTTCACGTGATTTGGCCTAATTCGGTTTTGCTCTAGCATGTCGGTGATTGGCCATATAAGCCCCTACGAAGACTCTGGGGAGGATTTCGAAGCTTAAGCCACTAGGGTGAGGTTGTTTTTCGAGGCAAATTCCACTCCTGATGCTAAGAAAGTACCTACCTTTTTAACTATAATAGGCCCTAAAACGTTTGGTTTAGTTATGGACCTAGTTTCTCCTAAAGCACCGGAAACCTGCACCTATAATGAATTGGTACAGGCCCTAACCGATCACTACAAACCCCGAGTAGTTCTCATCTATGAACGTTTCAAATTTTATTCAAGGCATCAGACGGGAAATGAAAGCATTGCAGAGTTTGTTGCAGGAATAAAAAGCCATAGCCGTACGTGTAAATTTGGGGACAAATTAGATGAAATGCTAAGAGATAGGTTTGTAATGGGTCTCAAAGAGGAGTCTACCCAGAGAGCCCTATTAGCCAAACAGGACCTAACTTTTAGTCAGGCTGTAGAAATAGCTAAGGCTAGAGAAGCAGCTGCTAAAGATGTTAGAGCTTTTGGAAATCACAGTAGTAAAGCCCAACACGTAAATAGCTTTAAATCTTCTAGGCCTGGCAGACCTAATGAGCCTACTAGACAGGCAATTAAAAGGTATGAGGCGAATACGACTAAGCTTACTAATTCTACTAAACCTTCCAAGCCATGTACGGGGTGTGGAAAACACCATTGGAAGAAGGACTGCCCTTTTAAAGAAGCAGTTTGCCGAAACTGTAGTAAAATAGGCCACATAGCTAAAGTGTGTTTTTCAAAGAAAACGAAGGGTGAAAATTCTAATTTTAACATTTCTAGTGTAAATCCTCAAAGGGGAAATACTTCGAACATTGGAGTGGAGTACCTATTTTATGAGCAGCAAAGTGGGAAAAATACAGGCCCATATATTGTAGAGGTAGGCCTAAATGGAATTACAGTTCCTCTAGAACTAGATACAGGTGCTGCCCGAACTGTCATGTCCAAAACAGTTTTTGATAAAATTTTCAAAAACACACCTAAACTACATGCATCAAACTATTTTAAAGAAATATGGGGACATACAAATACCTATTTGTGGAGAAGCATCCGTCACAGTTACACTCAACCAGAAAACTTTGTCTCATCCCTTAACCCTCTTAGTGGTGGATGAGCAAGGGCCTACTCTACTAGGCCGTGATTGGATTGACGCTTTGAAAATGCCAATTGGGAAAATCTTGCCAAAGAGTCAGGCAGATGTGCATACACTCTCATATCCGTCTGACATAGACTCATTGTTAAGGGAGCTTTCTTCTGTTTTTGGGCCTGAAGTAGGCAACCTAAAAGGCCATCAGGTCTGCATAGAAGTAGATCCTAATGTAACTCCGAAATTTTGTAAGGCTCGTTCAATTGCGCATGCACTGCGGGAGAAGGTAGATTTAGAAATTGACAGGCTGCTAAAAGATAAAATTATTGAACCAGTCACACACTATAAGTGGGCTGCCCCAGTAGTTCCTGTACTAAAACTGGACAAGTCCGTGCGGTTATGTGGGGATTACCATTTAATAGTAAATAGAGCCGTCCTTCTAGATTGCTATCCTATACCCAAGCCTGATGAATTATTTAGCTCTCTTGCTGGGGGTAAATATTTCACAAAACTCGATATGTCCCAAGCCTATGCTCAACTAAGTTTAGATGAAAACTCTAAAGAATTAACTATCATAAATATGCACCGAGGCCTATATAAGTACAATAGGCTATGCTATGGAATAGCATCGGCTCCAAGTATTTTTCAGAGGACAATGGACCAAGTTCTAGGTCACATTCCAGGGGTAGTACTTTGCTTTCTAGATGATGTCCTCATTTCAGGTTCGTCTAAAAAAGAACACCTAACTAGATTAACCACGGTTCTAAAAAGACTCCGGGATGCCGGACTTAAGCTAAAGAGAGAAAAGTGTTCATGGGTCACTAACGAGGTTTCATATTTAGGGTTCCGCATAGATGCCTCAGGCATTCATCCAACGGTGGATAAACTAGAAGCAATAGAAAATGCACCACCTCCACAAAACATCACACAGTTACAAGCTTATTTAGGTCTCCTAAACTTTTATAGGAAATTTTTGCCTAATGCATCGACTTTCCTTGAACCCCTAAATAAGCTATTACGATCTGGGGAACAGTGGAGATGGGAGAAAACTCAAAAGGAAGCATTTGAGGCTTCCAAGGACGTACTACTAAAGTCCACGCTCCTAGTGCATTATGATCCTAAACTTTCTCTCGTAGTTTCAGCAGACAGCAGTTCTTATGGAATTGGGGCAGTGTTATCTCACCACATTGATGGTGTAGATAGGCCTATCTGTTTTGCTTCTAGAACACTAACTGAGACTGAAAGACGATATGCACAAGTGGAACGTGAAGCATTAGCCTTAGTATTTGCAGTAAAAAAATTTCATTTCTATCTATGGGGTCATGAATTTAAACTAATTACTGACCATAAGCCT
Source organism: Bathynomus jamesi (assembly GCA_023014485.1). NCBI lineage: Eukaryota > Metazoa > Arthropoda > Malacostraca > Isopoda > Cirolanidae > Bathynomus > Bathynomus jamesi. The sequence continues at coordinate 624,894 of JAJOZX010002638.1, read as the reverse complement.
CTTTTAGGTTTATTTTCACCTAATAAAAATATTCCAGTTATGGCCTCAGGTAGGATTCAACGATGGGCACTGATTCTACAAGCCTATAAATTTGACTTAGTACATCAGTCACGTAAACTTCTAGGTACGGCTGATGCGCTAAGTAGGTTGCCCTTAGAAAATCCAAATGATTGTGTACCTATACCTACAGAATGGGTTCACTTGGTGGAGTTTTTGGAATCCACTCCAGTATCTGCGGTACAAATAGAGCAGTGGACAAAATCAAACCCTATTCTGTCTAGGGTCATCCATTTCTGCTCAGTTGGTTGGCCTACTAAGGTTGAGAGTGAATTACAGCCTTTTTATCAACGTCAGTCTGGCCTCTCGATTCAAAATGGCTGTCTCTTATGGGGCCACAGAGTGATTATTCCAAATGAAGGCAGGTCGAATTTAGTGAAGGAACTTCACGCTGAACACATGGGCGCAACAAAAATGAAAGAGCTGGCGAGAGCTTATTTCTGGTGGCCTGGTTTAGATGGAGAACTCGAATCATTGGTTCGTTCCTGTCAAAGCTGCCTAGAGAACAGAGATCTCCCAAGGAAAAGTCCACTTCATCCTTGGGAATGGCCTACTATACCGTGGCATAGGATCCATGTTGACTATGCAGGTCTTATAAATAATAATTATTTCCTAGTCATTGTGGACGCCTACTCTAAGTGGGTGGAAATTTTTCCAACCACTTCCACGACTTCGGGTGTTACTATTCGCTTACTCCGTTCGGTTTTCGCTCGATAGGGTTTACCCGTAGTCCTGGTTTCCGACAATGGTACTTGTTTTACCAGTGAGGAATTTCGTTCTTTTGTCCACCTAAATGGCATTAGACATGTCCGGTCTAGTGTTTTCCACCCAGCTACTAACGGTCTCGCGGAAAACATGGTCCGTACTTTCAAGTCGGCCTTGCGTCATTCTCGTGGGGAGGAAATGCAAGTGGCGTTGGATAAATTTTTGTTTAAATATCGAATAACACCTCACACCACGACGGGGGTGTCTCCCTCTAAACTTATGATTGGCCGGGGAATTCCTTGTGTTTTCGATTTGTTACGTCCAAACGAAACGTTACAACAACGAGTTTTACGCCATCAGGAAAAACAGAAGTTGTACCACGACACTAAAAGAGGGAGAGTTATAGAAGCGCAACCTAATGATCCAGTTATGATTCGCAACTATGGGGCTGGACCAAAATGGGTTCCTGCAACTGTGCAGGAGAGAACGGGCCCTGTTTCCTTCAAGTGCCAACTAGAAGATGGTCGTTCTATTAAACGCCATCAGGACCAGATATGGGAACGTGAACTGCAGAAGGACCAGAGTCTTCCGGGAGAGAGAACTGATCCTCCGAAAAATGATTCAACTCGCCCGCCTATACAGGTTGCACCTAATCCTGCTACATCAACCCCGCTCCGCAGGTCGTCTAGGGTTCCTCATCCCCCTAACAGACTAAACTTGTAGGGGAGGAGTGAGGTGACGTGTGTGTATATATATGTATATAGTCTAAAAATCACTAAAGGGGAAATATCACTAAATCTAAGCTGAATGGCAAGAGCAAGGCATAAACGAACCAACGCGGCTGTTCGTATTGTTTTGAGCTAGCCTAGAGATGTTTTTTCCTATCTGACCTAATCGTTGGTGCTGAGTGTAATTAGGTGGTGTTTCTAAGGTGACAAATGGGGTAGGAAGTTGTCCGTACTTAAGTATAGTTAGGGGTAATATCTATAGCTTCCAAATTGGTAACGTAAGAGAGAGTTAGGTAGGCTGTTTGTGGGACACAGGAATCTAATGTTAGGCTCCCAAAGGAATATCAAATTCAACGCACCGGTAAGTGCTTTTGATTGTTTGCTAGAACCTAAGTAACCTAACTGTGTGTGTGTGTGTGTGTGTGTGTGTGTGTGTGCAAATATGTTTGACTCGGATCAGAAATAAAAATACTTAAAGTGGCTTATTCTTACATGGAGTTTTGACTGTACATATTACTATCGTAAACACAGCTCAAATGGAAGAGATGAAAAATTTAACATTTTTAGCACAGAGCAGCATTCCGTTAATACCTCCATTTCAGGGCACGACCAACTCGCAGCAGCACTGTTAAGCAAACAAAGGGTTAGTGTACTGACGAGGTCTCTCTACGTAGTTCATCACCACTGAAAGCAACAATGCTCCGTGTTATTCCAGTTTAAAGAATATCCAAATCCATATCCACTTTCACGCAATTTTCGTCAGTTTGTATTGCAAACACTTCTAGTTATCATCATCCAGGTGCACGATTCTTCAGAAGCAAGATGCACCCACAATTTTGTTTCCTCCCTGTAATAACGTTGGGGGTATTAGACCCCGTTAGGTATTAGGTTATTAAATAGACAATAAAGGTACTTACAGGTGCTTTGATTTAGATCTTATTTAGGGCTACAGACATTACCCCTAACTGATATAATAATTAGACAACTTCCTGCTTTACTTTAGTACTTTAGAAACATCACCAAATTAAACTTAGCACCAACGATTTAGTTCGATATAAAAATACATGCTGTTAGTTCAGCCCAAATCAACGAACAGACCGCGTTCCGCTGTTTATCTTTTTGTGTTGCCATTCAGCTTTCTTTTAGCGACTTTTCCCTTTAGTGACTTTTAGACTATATATATATATATATATATATATATATATAGATATACACGTCATCTCACTCCTCCCCTACAAGTTTAGTCTGTCAGGGGGGTGAGAGACTCTAGACGACCTGCAGAGCGGGGTTGATGTCGTAGAAATAGGAGCAACCTGCATAGGCGGGCGAATTGAACCATTTTCCAAAGGAGAAGCGCCTACAAAGGTCTAATTACAAAGGTCATTGCCACTATAGATTCTGCTATAGAGCAAGAGGATTTAAGATTAGTGACTGCGCAGCTTTCCATATTAGAAACTAAAAAGGTTGCTCTAAGTGAGGTAAATGTTAAAATTGAGGCTCTTATAGAAGAGGATGAAATAGAAAATAATAATTTACTTTGAAGAGATTATTGATGATATAATTTAGGCCTCCGAGCAAAGAGTTTAGCAGCTCAGTACAGTTAGAGACCAGGTCTAATAATGAAACACAACACTCAACAAATGATGTTTGTGAAGTTAAGGTTAACAGATCTGTAGTTCAATTACCGAGGCTTGTACTCAAAACATTTTCTGGGAGTATTCAGGAATGGCAAGGATGGGCAGACAGTTTTCAATCAGCAGTTCATTCTAGTCAAGTGTTAAGTGCCGTGGAGAAGTTTAATTATTTGCGGTCCCTCTTGGAAGGGGAGGCAGCAAAGACTATAGCAGGATTAGCATTAACAGAGGCTAATTATAATGTGGCTTGGGATATATTAAAGAAACGGTTTGGTAAGCCAGAGATCTTAATTAAAAGCCACCTCCGTGCACTTTTAGCTATACCTCCTGTTAATAATCCTAATAGTGTCAAGGAGTTACGGCAGTTTATGATGAATTTGAAATTAGAACTAGGTCCCTGGACAACTTGGGTGTAGGAATGGAAAGTATGGTATAATGTTGGTTCCTACACTGGAGTCTAAATTGCCTAGCTCAATTTTGCTTGAATTAAGTAGGGGACACTCTGCAGAACATGTGTACATCCCCCTTCAGCAGATGTTAAGTCTTTTAGGCACAGAATTAGCAAGACGAGAGGGAGTTGAGTTTGCACAGTGGGATGGTAAACAAGGGACAAAGGCAGGCACAGCACCAAAGTTTCCAAAAAAGGAATAGCCCAGGTACAGTGTCAGCTCTACATGCATCCTCTGAGAATAAATTAAAGGGAATCAAGGAATGCATATTTTGCGAAGGCAACCACAAGTCATATAAATGTGAGGTGGCTGAGGCCTTACCCTTTGAGGAGAGAAAGGACAGGGTAACTAAGTCCACAGCATGTTTTAAATGTTTTTTGAAAGGTCAGAGCAAGGTTTTGTAAGTTTAAAATTTTGTGCAAAAAATGTCATGGTAGGCATCAGCCATTATTGTGTGAAAACACTCTAGTAGGCCTACCCCAGAAGTAGAGACATCAGTGGCACATGCCACTGCTATGCAAGGGAGTAAAAGTAAAGGGGGATTATTGCAAACAACTGCAGCCTTATTAATTGGGAATGAGGGAGAAGCTACTGTAAGAGTGTTGTTTGATAGTGGTAGCCAGTGTAGTTTATTAAGACCAGAATTTCCAGAAAATTGAAGTTTAAAGAAATTTTTGTTTAAACTTAAGAGGGAAAATTTAAGAATTTCTGGGTTTGGGGGTTCCGTTCAAAACCGAACCAAATTTAAGAAGGTAGAAGTTCTGGTTAAGGGTTGTTACCAAAGTCCCACTATCAAGGTCCAAGCTGTAGAGATTGAGGAACTTTGTGCTCCAGTCACTACTTGTTTAGATATGGCATGTGTCCAAGAATTGCAAGTTAAAGGAATTAATTTGGGCAATAATAAGTTTGAAGGAACAGAAGATATTAGTCTTTTGATTGGAGCTGACTATTATTGGGCTTCATCACTGGTAATATTGTCCGCACATCTCAGGCCCGGTAGCTATTGAAAGTAAGCTAGGCTGGATGCTACATGGTAGCTATTGCAATGAAATGGAAGTTAAGGCTCTTTTTGTTAAGATTGAGGAGAACAGCCATGGTTTGGAAAGGCATTTGAAAGCGTTTTGGGAACTTGAATCCATTGGCATAAAGGACAAACAGGCAAGTACAGTGAACAATGATGTTTTAGAGCAATTTGAAAAAGGGATTGGGTTTAGAGATGGTTGCTATGAAGTTGGCCTCCTTGGAAGGATTCTTGCAAACCCGGTTCAAACCTTCAGCTAGCTAATCGGAGGTTGGAGACTTCATTGCACAGGCTAAGAAAAAATGAGGAGTTGTTAATTGAATACAATGAGGCCATCCTAAGCTATGTAAGGGAGGGCTATGCTGAAAGGGTGCAAGGTGAGCTGGTGAGCCAGGAGGCACATTATCTGCCACACCATGCAGTGGTACGGCGAGACAAAACTACCACCAAACTGAGGGTAGTTTTTGATGGCTCAGCCAAGGACAAAGGTGGTGTGTCCTTGAATGACTGTTTGGATGCTGGGCCAAATTTAAATGCAGATTTATTTTCCTTGTTACTGAGATTCAGGTTTGGTAGAGTAGCATTGACTGCAGATGTGAAGCAAGCCTTTTTGCGGATAAAGTTAAAACCAGAGGACAGAGATGCAGTAAGGTATCTGTGGGTGGATACGAAAGACTTGTTGGAAAATGAACCTAAGGTTCAAGCATATAGAATGAAGTCAGTGTTGTTTGGCCTCAGCTCTAGTCCATTTCTGTTGGCAGCTACTATGCAGTACATTTTAAAAATATTCTGAAGTCTATCCTAACACTATTGAACACATAAGGAAAAATTTTTATGTTGATGATTTGCTGTGTTCCGTGGATAATACAGAAATGGCTAAACAGATATTCATGGAGGCTAGAGCTATAATGAGGGAGGCTGGCATGGAGCTTAGAAAATGGCAGACCAATCATTCTCATATTACAAGAGTTTATGAGTCAGTCCTGTGTAGTACCTGATGCAGCAGAAAGTATTGAGGATTCTGGTATTAAGGAGTTGTGGGCAATAGACGCAAAAGTGCTAGGCATTGTTTGGCAGCAAGGAGATGATTTGTTTACCTTCAATGGGAAATCTTTAGTAGAGCTGGCTGAGAATGAGACAAGGTGGACAAAACGTACAGCTCTTAGTTTGGCTTCAAAGGTCTTTGATCCTCTTGGATTCCTGGCTCCATTTGTGATAAAGTCAAAAATTTGGTTTCAGAGCCTTTGGGAATTTGGACTTGGTTGGGACCAAGAGTTACCTGATCATATGGTGGTAAGGTGGAAATATTGGTTCAAAGAATTGGCACATCTTGGAGACATTGAAAGCCCAAGATGGTACTTTGGGGAGTTGAACAATAGTCCAGACAATTTGGAGCTGCACATCTTTTGTGATGCAAGTGAGGAAGCCTATGCAACTTGTATTTATATAAGAGGCGCATTGCAAGAGGAAGTAAGTTGCAAGTTGGTTGCTGCAAATAGCAGAGTAGCACCTTTGAAAAGGCTTTCTGTTCCAAGGTTGTAATTGATGGGTGCAGTTATTGCTAGTCGGCTTGCAGTTACAGTGCAAAAGTCTTTGGCCCTCTATGAAATTCCAAGCTATTATTGGACAGACTCCACTATAGTTTGGCACTGGTTAAGAAGCCAGGCAAGGAAATGGGAACCATTTGTTGCCAATAGGGTGGAGGAAATTCAAGCGCACACAGATCCCAAGCAATGGAAGCATTGTCCAGGCACCCAAAACCCCGCTGATTTGCCAACACGAGGAATTTCAGTGAAAGATCTTGCACAGTCAAGTTTGTGGTGGAATGGGCCAGAGTGGCTAAAACTTGGAAATGAAAACTGGCCTTCTAATCAGCCTATTGTAGGAGAATGCCAGGCTGAAGAAGCATGGGTGAGTGAGGTGAGAAAATGCACTGTGAACAGTTGTCAAGTTATGCAGCAGGACCCATATTGAGGCTTGAGGACATTAGCAGTCTGAAAAGGTTGTTAAGAGTGACAGCATGGGTATATAGATTTACCAACAATATTAAGGGAGAAACAAGAAGGGAAGGAATTCTGAATAGTAAGGAGATTCAGCAAGCCAGGAAATACTGGGTGGTATATGTGCAGAAGGAAAAATTTGGTGAAGAGAGGGAATTGCTCACCAGCCATCCATTACAGGTTCTACCAACACATTCTGCTCTCAAGGGTTTGGATGTGTTTTTGGATCAGGATTTATTGAGAGTAGGAGGTAGACTACAGTTTTCTGGGCTTCCAGAGGAGAAAAGACATCCAATTTTGCTACCTTCTCGGGGGCACTTTGTGGACCTTTTGATCCTTGATACTCATCATAAGCTGTTACATGCTGGAGTTAGAGAAGTGATAATAGAGATCAGACAACAGTTTTGGATTCCCAAAATTAGACAAGTAGTAAAAAAGGTCTTGCATAAATGTGTGGTTTGCAAGCGTTGGAGTGCAAAGCCTTATTATGAAAAGGTGGCTCCACTTCCAAGAGAACGGTGTGTCTATACTGCCCCATTTGATGTAGTTGGAGTAGACTTTGCAGGTCCAGTCTATGTGTATGAGCGAGTTGAGTCTAACAAAGGTTATATATGTCTTTTCACATGTGCTACCACCAGAGCAATCCATTTGGAGTTGGTAAGCAACTTAAGTAGTGATGTATTTCTTTTGGTCTTTAAAAGGTTTGTGAACAGAAGGGGTTTCCCAAATAAAATCATATCGGATAATGCAAAAACCTTCAAAAAGGCTGCAAAGGAACTCCAAGAAATTTGGTCCTTGCTAAAAGAGGAAGGATTCCAATCCTACTTTTCACACCAAGGGGTACAGTGGGAGTTTATTGTTGAGAGAGCACCATGGTGGGGCTGGATTTTGGGAAAGGCTAGTGAGAAGTGTAAAGTGTCCATTAAAGAAACTTTTAGCTAATGCTCATTTGAGCAAAGAAGAATTCTGCACTGTTTTATGTGAAGTAGAAGCAATGGTGAACAGTAGGCCTATCACTTTCTTTGTGGTAAACGATTAACATCAAGCCCCAGTGTGCCAGAAGACTTGCAGCCTTTCCAGAGCACTCAAGGAGAGTTAACCAGACGGTTCAGGTACCTTGAAGAGCTACAAGATAAGTTATGGAAGAGGTGGCAGATGGAATACTTGCCAGAACTCAATTATTACCCATCAGGCAAGGTAAAGGGCTCCAATGCAAATTGTATCAAGGTGGGAGAAGTGGTAATGATTGGGGATGAAAGACCAAGGCAATGCTGGAAGCTTGGCATAATTGAAGAGTTGTTTGTTGGCAAAGACAATTTAGTTAGGTCTGCACTGGTAAAGACTTCAGGAGGAAAGTTAAAGAGACCTATACAAAAAATCTATGCTTTACAAATCAGCAAAAACACAAATAGTCAAGATGAAACATTTGAGTTACAGCCTCATGGAGAAGGCTTGGCTAACCTTGCAGAAGGTAATGACAACAATGCCTCTTCGGTGGGGAGTGTTAGAAAATCTAGAAGAGGAAGAACCATTGTTGTCCCAAGGCGATATGATGACTAAGCTGATTGATGCAGCATTGATTGTATATATTAAGTTAAGGTATATATATCCATCTCATAATTGCAAGGTTAGTGAAAAATTCACTTAATTTAGAGCTAGCATTTTTGGGCTCTTGTGGCATCATTGTTTGGTCACTCTGGTCACCAGAGTGACCAAACAATGATGCCACAAGAGCCCAAAAATGCTAGCTCTAAATTAAGTGAATTTTTCACTAACCTTGCAATTATGAGATGGATTATATACCTTAACTTAATATATACAATCAATGCTGCATCAATCAGCTTAGTCATCATATCGCCTTGGGACAACAATGGTTCTTCCTCTTCTAGATTTTCTAACACACCCCACCGAAGAGGCATTGTTGTCATTACAAAAATGATGCCACCAGAGTCTGGTGGCATCATTTTGGGGCGCTGCGCGTCCTTTCTACTCGTTTGTGGAATGCCGTACTTACAGGGTGTGGTCTTATAGAGAGCTCTCTTGCAATTCAGTTTGGTTGTTTAGATACAAGATTGTTGCATCGTGCAATAGTCCAGGTTGTGTTGTTGTTGCAAAGTTGAGAAAGAAGACCATAAATAGTGCCCCTTTTGTTTTTATCTTAAATTCATGCAACTGACGCCTAAGGTAGGCCCACATCGAGTCAGCAACCCTGAAGTAGGACCTAATAGGACCTCAAGTCCGTAAGTTTTTAATTTTAGCTTAACTTGGGCTGTAGGTTGAACTGGCCCTTTAGAACTTGGCCGTTCACGGCTCAGCTGGGATTTTGAACCCAACAAATAAATAAATTAACACTATTTGCTGTTAAACGGTAATCCCCACATGACCGCACTGACTTGTCAGGTTTTAGGACAGGAACTACCGGGGCAGCCCACTTAGCGTGTGACTGGTTGGATAATTTTATCTTTGAGCAGCCTATCAATTTCTAAATCTACATTCTCCCGCAGTATATGTGCAATTGAACGAGCCTTACAAAATTTTGGAGTTACATTTGGGTCTACCTCTATACAGACCTGATAGCCTTTTAGTTTGCCTACTTCACGGCCAAAAAGAGAAGAAAACTCCATTAACAATGAATCTATGTCAGATGGATATGGAGGTGTATGCACATCTGCCCGACCCTTTGGCAAAATTTTGTCAATAGGCAATTTCAAAGCATCAATCCAATCACGGGCTAGTAGAGTAGGCCGTTGCTCATCCACCACTAAAAGAGTTAAGGGGTGAGACAAAGTTTTCTTGTTGAGTGTAACTGTGATGGATGGTTCTCCACAAATAGGTATTTGTATGTCCCCATATTTTTTTTAGTATTGTTTTAGATGCATGTAGTTTAGGTATACTTTTGAAAGTTTTGTCAAAAACTGTTTTAGACATCACAGTTCGGGCAGCGCCTCTATCTAGTTCTAAAGGAACTGTAACTCCATTTAGGCCTACATCTACAATATATGGACCTGTATTACCACCACTTTGCTGCTCATAAAATAGGTACTCCACTCCAATGTTCGAAGTATTTCCATTTGGAGGATTACCACTAGAAATGTTATAATTAGAATTTTCACCCCTTTGTTTTCTTTGAAAAACAAACTTTAGCTATGTGGCCTATTTTACTACAGTTTCGGAAAACTGCTTCTTTAAAAGAACAGTCCTTCTTCCAATGGTGTTTTCCACACCCAGTATATGGCTTGGAAGGCTTTTCCTCCCGTTTAGCGTTCGAATTAGTAGGTTTAGTCGTATTTGCCGCATACCTTTTATTTGTTTGTCTAGTTGGGCCTTACTACGGGGCTCCAATAAACCTTAGCCCCCCGCCCCCCCCGCCCATGGCCTAAACCATTAGAGGTACAGTAAAACTAAACATACCTTACGAAAGAGAATTTAATCCTGCATTTAATGAGAAAGGATTAAAACTTGGTGTTCCCGCCATTGGCTTCCAAGACAGCCTGGATTCGCTTTGGGTAGCTTGCCGAAAGTGACGTGAATAGATCTTGATCGTTACGCAATTTTACTAAAACAGTTTCAGTGTGTTGCGTCATTGTATCCTTCGAAAATCGATTTGCTGCAGGTTCTTGAAACAAGAGACATTCAACCTTGTCCTTTAAACTGATCCAATGTGTTCACAGACGTTCAGGTCATGGGAATTTCCTGGCCATTCTTCATTTCCAAAGAAATCGATCTCATGGTTCCGCAACAACTTTTGAGTAGCTAATGCCTTAAAGCAGGGGCCTTATCGTGCAGAAGTGTGACCTGATCGACATCCATAACATTGTTTGGGTTTCTTAGAAAAGGAATGACATGCTGGGACAGAATAATATCACGAAAATACTGTCCATCCCAACTCTGACCATTTGGCTTCAGCACCCACATGAGCTTCTTTGCAGTGAACAAAACAAACACACCAACACAGTTTGAACTTTTTAATAATTCGCGATAATGTTCATTGTGATCGATTTCATCTGGTGTTGTGTCCCAGACTCGATCATTTTGGTAGTTAGGCCGACGTGTTACGTAAACAAAAAATTCATCGGAGACAGCTAAATGCATGAAATCATCCACATCCCAATCTTCAAGATAATGGGCAAACCACATTCTGTCATCGATGTTAAGTTGAGTTGAGTTTTTCTTGGCTTTGGAAGTTCATGCCAAGGCTTTAAACCTTGCCTATGACAGTACAGTCGAATGATCTCACCACTAACGATCTTTCCTCTCAACACTTCGATCTCTCTAGAAAGTTTAGCACAGCTGTTTTTCCGCTTACGCGTACCGCTTTCAATGATGTCCTTTGTTTTCTGAGAGAGTGGCAAATTTGGGCGCGCAGATTTGGTTGTATCCATTTCACATTCATCCAAAGTTTTATTCCAATTTCTTTTGACGAAGTCCTCACTTCTTCGCAACTTTTTGGCAATCCATGAACTTGTTATAAAGGTGGCTCCAGCATCACGAGCTTCCCGAAATGTTATTGCTCGTATGCGTTCTATCACACGTTGCCTCTCCGAATCACCAATTAATTGAGAAGCCATTATATTATCAATTTATCAGCTAGAGTAATTTTAATACCTGCAATAAATAAAGAATTTTATATATTTTTATAATCACTAAAAACTATTTCGATATAAGTAAACATGTAAGCTGCAAATGGGGGGGCTAAGGTTTTTTGGAACCCCTTACTATGACTGCTAAAAGCTCTAGCATCTTTAGCAGCTGCTTCCCTAGCCGCAGCTATTTCTACAGCCTGACTAAAAGTTAAGTCCTGTATAGCTAATAGGGCTTTCTGAATAGTCTTCTCTTTGAGATCTATTACAAACCTATGTCATAGCATTTCGTCTAATTTGTCCCCAAATTTACAAGTACGGCTATAGGCTTTTATACTTGCAACAAACTCTGCAATGCTTTCATTAGCAGTCTGATGCCTCGAATAAGATTTGAAACGTTCATAAATGAGAACTACTCGGGGTTTATAGCTCTAGCCTCCATGAATATACTGTTTAACCATTTCTGTATTATTCACTGAACACAGCAAATCATCAACATAAAAATTTTGCCTTATGTGTTCAATAGTATTAGGATAGACTTCAGAATATTTTTAAAAATGGTACTGCATAGTAGCTGCCAACAGAAATAGACTAGAACTGAGGCCAAACAACACTGACTTCATTCTATATGCTTGAACCTTAGGTTCATTTCCCCAACAAGTCTTTCGTATCCACCCACAGACACCTTACTGCATCTGTCCTCTGGTTTAACTTTATCTCCAAAAAGGCTTGCTTCACATCTGCAGTCAATGCTACTCTACCAAACCTGAATCTCGGTAACAAGGAAAATAAATCTGCATTTAAATTTGACCCAGCATCCAGCCAGCCATTCAAGGGGACACCACCTTTGTCCTTGGCTGAACCATCAAAAACTACCCTCAGTTTGGTGGTAGTTTTGTCTCGCCGTACCACTGCATGGTGTGGCAGATAATGTGCCTCCTGGCTCACCAGCTCACTTTGCACCCTTTCAGCATAGCCCTCCTTTACATAGCTTAGGATGGCCTCTTCGGATTCATTTAACAACTCATTTTTTCTTTAGCCTGTGCAATGAAGTCTCCAACTTCCTATTGGCTAGTTGAAGGTTTGAGGTGGGTTTGCAAGAATCCTTCCAAAGGAGGCCAACTTAGTAGCAACCATCTCTAAACCCAATACCTTTTTCAAATTGCTCTAAAACATCACTGTTCACTGTACTTACCTGCTTCTTCTGTTTATCCTTTATGCCAATGGATTCAAGTTCCAAAAGGCTTTCAAATGCCTTTCCAAACCATGGCTGTTCTCCTCAATCTTAACAAAAAGAGCTTTAACCTCCATTTCATTGCAATAGCTACCATGTAGCATCCAGCCAAGCTTACTTTCAATAGCTACAGGCCCTTGAGATGTGCGGACAATGTTACCAGTGATGAAGTCCCAATAATAGTCAGCTCCAATCAAAAGACTAATATCTTCTGTTCCTTCAAACTTATTATTGCCCAAATTAATTTCTTTAACTTGTAATTCTTGGACACATGCCATATCTAAACAAGCAGGGACTGGAGCACAAAGTTCCTCAATCTCTACAGCTTGGACCTTGATAGTGGGACTTTGTGGTAACAATCCCTTAACCAGAACCTCTACCTTCTTAACTTTGGTTCGGTTTTGAACTGAACCCCCAAACCCAGAAATTCTTAAATTTTCCCCCTTAAATTCTTTAAACTTCAAATTTCTGGAAATTCTGGTCTTAATAAAGCTACACTGGCTACCACTATCAAATAACATTCTTACAGTAGCTTCTCTATCATTCCCAATTAATAATGCTGCAACTGTTTGCAATAATCCCCCTTTACTTTTACATCCTTTCATAGCAGTGGCATGTGCCACTGATGTCTCTACTTTTGGGGTAGGCCTACTAGGAGTATTTTCACACAATAATTGCTGATGCCGGCCATGGCATTTTTTGCACAAAATTTTAAACTTACAAAACCTTGCTCTGTGACCTTTTAGAAAACATTTAAAACATGCTGTGGACTTAGTTACCCTGTCCTTTCTCTCCTCAACAGGTAAAGCCTCAGCCACCTCACATTTATATGACTTGTGGTTCAGGGGCGTCCACAGGATCAATTAACTTGCTCCCCCGAGAAATTTTTGAAATTTACGTTGTCTAGGACAGCATTTCATGCCTTCTGGAGGCAGTTAGGAGGACAAATTATAGGGCTTCAAATACTGAAAAATAAGGATTTTTTTAGACATCCTTTGTATGTCCATGATATTAGGGTGAAACCAGATACACAATAACTTCGTAGATATACAAGTTTATTATTCTTATATAATATACATATAAATAATTGTCATGGGACTGAGAAGGTTAGTGAAGACAGTACTGAGCTCTTTTAGTAATGTAGAAGATATCCTTCCTAACGATCTCGTAGTCGCGTTCTTCACGACAAATTTTACACGTTTTAATTTTAATAACAGGATTTTCTCTTCATATCAACAATATGGGAAATTATACAATATTAATAATATACAGTATATAGTAAATATCAACAATATGGGAAATTATACAATATTAATAATATATATAGTAACCAATTACTATCTTCAAATATATGACTGGATTTTGGGTTTATGATAAAATTTATCTGTAAGCAGTTGACGAAAAAACGAGGGGGCACCATTGAAAAACGAGGGGGCTTGGCCCCCGGGTGCCCCCTCGTGTGGACGCCCCTGTTGTGGTTGCCTTCGCAAAATATGCATTCCTTGATTCCCTTTAATTTATTCTCAGAGGATGCATGTAGAGCTGACACTGTACCTGGGCTATTCCTTTTTGTAGAAACTTTGGTGCTGTGACTGCCTTTGTCCCCTTGTTTAACATCCCACCGTGCAAACTCAATTCCCTCTCGTCTTGCTAATTCTGTGCCTTAAAGGCTTAACATCTGCTGAAGGGGGATGTACATATGTTCTGTAGAGTGTCCCCTACTTAATTCAAGCAAAATTGAGCTAGGCAATTTAGACTCTAGTATAGTAACCAACATTATACCATACCTTTCCATTCCTACACCCAAGTTGTCCAGGGACCTAGTTCTAACTTCAAATTCATCATATAACTGCCGTAACTCCTTGACACTATTAGGATTATTAACAGGAGGTATAGCTAAAAGTTCGCGGAGGTGGCTTTTAATTAAGATCTCTGGCTTACCAAACCGTTTCTTTAATATATCCCAAGCCACATTATAATTAGCCTCTGTTAATGCTAATCCTGCTATTGTCTTTGCTGCCTCCCCTTCCAACAGGAACTGCAAATAATTAAACTTCTCCACCGCACTTAACACTTGACTAGAATGAACTGCAGATCTGTTAACCTTAACTTCACAAACACCGTTTGTTGAGGGGTGTTTCATTACACTGGTCTACAGCCAAAATGCTTCGGAAATAAAAGTAGTCAATCTTTACTAATTTTGGGTCACTGAATACGAAAATGATGCCTAAAATTGCCAATTGGCTCTATTTTTAAAGATATCAGGCAACCCTGCACCCTACCAACTGGACTGCATCTGTCGCGTAATATGTATACGCCTGTGACACCGATGCGTTGACTCTACTGCGCATGCGCGTAGTTATATTTTTTTTATTTTAATAAATTAATGTAAATATATATACAATAAAATGTAATTTTTAAATTTATCTATTACATTATGTATTTGTAAATTATTTATTAAAAAATAGATTGGATCATTTTAACATATTGCTTCTCATAATGTTTTTGATATTAATATAAATGGAATACTAACCAAACTTAACCTTACCTAATTTAAAATTATTAAAATGCAATGTAATTACATTAATTTATTAAAATAAAAAAAAATATAACTACGCGCAAGCGCAGTAGAGTCAAGGCGTCGATGTGTCACAGGCATCTACATATTACGCCACAGCATCAGTTCATTCGCGGAAGTCATACAGTGCACCCTTGTCAAACTCTTTTTAGTGTTTGCTTTTGAAACTGAATTTTTTCAGCCTAGTTTGAACAAAGATGCCTCGTAATTGTGTGAACAGTGTAGATAACTTCTGTTATGTTTGTGGAGAATTGACTTTTGCATCACAAAAGCGAGCTATAACCGCCGTGATTAGGAAAGCCTATCACCTTTATTTTGGCTGTAAGATTGGAGATCAGGACAAGAGCTGGGCCCCACACATATGCTGCAATACTTGTGCAACAAACCTTCGCCAGTGGTTGAATCGGTAAAGAAAATCTGTCTTTTGCAGTGCCAATGGTGTGGAGGGAACCAACAGATCATGTCAGCAATTGTTACTTCTGCATGGTGCCTCCAGTCAAGAAAGGTATTTGCAAGAAGAAAAAGTGGATTTTACAATATCCGAATGTACCCTCTGCTATACGCCCGGTACCTCACGGCGAAGGACTACCCGTTCCTGAGCCCCCACACTCATTCTCCTTGGAGTCAGAGGACGAGGAGAATGAAGGAACCTGAAACTTGCGAGCCTTCAACTTCACAAGACCCTGAATTTGTTTATAACTTGACATCTTCTAAACCGCAAATGATAACTCAGAATGAATTAAACGACCTTAGAGATTTAGAACTGCCAAAGAGTAACGCAGAGCTGTTGGGCTCCAGATTGCAGGAGTGGAATCTCCTCGCTGAAAATGTTAGCGTGTGTAAGTTTCGTGACCGTCAAAAAGATTTTGTCCCATTCTTCATCATGGAAGGTGACCTTGTAGCTTGCAACGACATCGATGGTCTGATGGCAGCTCTCAACATTATTCACAATCCTGATGAGTGGAGACTGTTCATTGATTCATCGAAGTTGAGTCAAAGCTGTTTTGTTGCATGTTGGCAACGTATTGCCATCAATTCCAGTTGGTCATGCAGTCCACATGAAGGAAACATATGACAACATGAAGCAACTTTTGAACTGCATAAACTATGACAAACAACAGTGGCAGGTTTGTGGTGACTTGAAAGTTGTTGCTATCGTGCTTGGACTGCAGCCGGGCTACACTAAGTATTGCTGTTTTCTGTGTGAATGGGATAGTCGGGCTAGGACTTCTCATTACATCAAGAAGGATTGGCCACTCAAAAATTTTGTTAAGGCTATGGATAAAACGGGGGCAGCTTTTAAGTATCTCGGTGGTAAATTACCAAAGCTCAGTGAAGCAAAAATCAAGGAGGGTGTATTTGTTGGTCCACAGATCCGCGAGCTTCTTAGAGATGAGGAGTTCGACCGTATCGTAGAAGACAGCGTGGAATGCTTTCCGGTTAGTAGCAACCAATTTTCTCGGAAATACCAAAGCTGACAATTACAGGGAGCTGGTGGAAAACCTGCTGTTGTCCTATCAAAAAATGAGCTGCAATATGTCTTTAAAGATACATTTCCTCCATTCGCACCTGAAATTTTTTCCGGCCAACTGCGGAGCAGTCAGCGATGAACATGGTGAACGTTTCCACCAGGATATCTCAGCGATGGAGAAACGCTACCAGGGGAAATGGAGTCCATCATTGTTAGCAGACTACTGCTGGACAATAACAAGAGATGCTCCAGAAGTTGAATACAAGAGACAAGCAAAGAAGCGACGGGTTGAATCAATATAAGTGACTGCATTATACAGGTATGTCACTAATATATGGTACACATATACGCAAAATGTGTAACTTAAATTTTCTTGGAAACTGTAGCCAATCGACTGTTTTTATGGTCATATTTGTTTTCAGCACCCCAAAATCCATAATAGGAAACACATTTTATCTCCGAAGCACAAACTTTTTCAAAATTTGTAGACCAGTGTTATTAGACCTGGTCTCTAACTGTACTGAGCTGCTAAACTCTTTTGCTCTGTGGCATGCTTTAGTTATGTCATCAATAATCTCTTCAAAGTAAATTATGTCATTTTCTATTTCATCCTCTTCTATAAGAGCTTCAATTTTAACATTTACTTCGCTCAGAGCAACCTTTTTAGTTTCTAATATGGAAAACTACGTAGTCACTAAGCTTAAATCCTCTTGCTCTATGGCAGAATCTATAGTGGCAATGACCTTTGTAATTAACCTTTGTAGGCGCTTCTCCTTTTTCTAAACTTGTTCATTTCAGTTGCACTCATCTTCAATGCAAACAACAATTGGGCTTAATGCCAAATAGGCTGAATTGGCAAAAATACTTAACAAAACTGATCAAACTTAAATTTTGCCTTTTTTAAAATAAACTGAATTGCTTGGTTGGGGGTACTGACCAACCACTAGTATGGAATACCAAATTTTCCACCCAAGTAACTGGCGCACTGAAGTCTGCAACCTTCGCCTACAAACAATAAAATCAAACTTAACCATACCGGTATAAATGTAGGCCCAAAATAACGACAGACTAGCGGCTACGTTTCGCGATTGGGCGACCAAACCTTCTACCCTGGGACCTTAACTCAATTATGTTCAACCCGTCCAAGCCTAACTTGGGCTACAATTTGCACAATCAGAACTTTGCCGAAAAATAGTCACTGACTCAGTCTTGGGCTAAAATCCGGTTCGAAGGACCATGTTATTTTTTATTTTATTGGGTTCAGAATCCTAGCTGAGCCCTGAACGGCCACTTCGACCTACAGCCCAAGTTAAGCTAGACTAAAACTTACGGACTTAGGGGTCCTATTAGGTCCTACCTCAAGGTTGCTGACTCAATGCGGGCCTACCTTAGGCCTCAGTTGCATAAAATTAAGATAAAAAAACAAAAGGGGCACTATTTATGGTCTTTCTAAACCTTGCTACAACAACACAACCTGCACCATAGCACGATGCAACAATCTTGTATCTAAACAACCAAACTGAATTGCAAGAGAACTCTTTACAAGACCACGCCCTGTAAGTGCCACATTCAACAAACAAGTAGAAAGGACACACCAGTTCCCCCAAAAAATGATGCCACAAGAGTATCCAAACAATGATGCCACAAGAGCCCAAAAAATGCTAGCTCTAAATTAAGTGAATTTTTCACTAACTTTACAGTTATTAGAGAATATTCATTATTGATTAGTGTCTTCATGTTGATGCCTTTATTTTTCGTGTGTGTTTTGTTTGTATGTTTCAGAGTTCCGTCATTGTTTAGCGTTATGGATATTGGTCAATAAACGTAATAACAAAAAGTGGAATCTTATTTATGAAGGAACTTTATACAAAACAATAGTGAATCTCAACAGGTCAACATGCCCGTGGTGAAATGTCCAATTGAGGGGTGCGCATATGAGACCCCTACACACAGCGACGCCACTGTAGCAGCACTCCTCACAGCCCACTGCACCGCCCATTCCGTGTCCACTGCCGGCGCCACGGCCCAAGTGGAGGAGGTGAAGAGACCAACAATATCTTCAGCCGGTACGAGCGAGGAATGGTCCTACTTCACATCGCGATGGATGGACTATGTGGATGCCACCAAAATCACAGGTCGTGACAAAGTGGTGCAGCTACTGGAGTGCTGCGATGAACCCCTTCCAAAGACCTCACACGATCAGCCGGTGGTAGTCTGACAGGGAGAAGTGAAAATGAGGTGCTCGCAGCCATAAAGAAACTCGCAGTCAGAGAAGAGAGCACCATGGTTGCTAGAGTGGCGCTGCACAACATGCGCCAAGACCGTGACGAAACCGTGCGTTCATTCGGCGCCCGACTCCGTGGCCAGGCAGGGGTATGCAAGTACATCACCAAATGCTCGAGCTGCGATACGGATGTGAACTACACGGAGGCCATCTTGCGCGACGTCCTGACCCGCGGCATTGGAGACCCCGAGATTCAACTGGACCAACTCGGCAACACGAACCAGAACATGACATTAGAGCAGGCCTTCCAGTTTGTCGAGGCCAAAGAATCCGGCACGCGCTCAGCATCACGTCTCCTCGACTCTCAGGGCGTCGAGGCTGCTAACAGCGCCTACAGACGGAACAAGAAGGACGCTCTGAAGGAGATGATAGTCGGCAACCATGAGGTGTGCTCATATTGCGGCAAGAAAGGGCCGGCAAAAGTGCCCCAAGCAGGGTCCGAAAGAGAGACTGCCCAGCCTATGGCCACACATGCAGCCATTGCAATCGTGAGAACCACTTTGAAGCAGTGTGTAGGAACAAGCACAAACCATTAAGGGTCGAGATAGTAGCGAATTCATATGCGAAGAAGGTACTGTATTCGAGGCCCTCTGCTCGATTGCCACAACTGGCCGACGCCGCATCAGGAGAGTCATCGCCCTTGACTATCATCTTTATCATCGCCTATACGACACATGGATTAAGCAAGCCGTCAAACAGCCATTCATAAACCTCATAGTGACAGCCGTCGATGAAGTTTACGCTGCATTCGGATTCGAGCTAAAGGCCGCGCCCAAGATTGCTACACTCGGTGCGATGGCTGACACCGGCTGCCAGAGCTGTCTGGCAGGCATCAAAGTCATCCACCGCATAGACCTCAAACAAGCCGACCTTATCCCCGTCACGATGAGAATGCACGCCGCCAACAACGGATGCATCAAAATACTCGGCGCCGTCATCCTGCGACTCTCTGAAAAGGACAAAACTGGTAAAGTGGTAACAACTCGTCAACTCACCTATGTCACGGACAACTCCGACAAGCTGTTCCTCAGCAAGGAGGCATGCATCGCGCTCGGCATGATCACCGACAACTTCCCGATGATCAGTGAGACGTCTTCGCACCGACTCGAGGGAACCTCGGCAGCCGACACCGCGAGCGATGAGGTACCGGCGAGAGATAGTGCTATCAGCAGCGAGAGCGGTCAGACCAGCCCATGGGACTGCCCGATACGTCAAACTCTGCCCCGGTCGCCATCACAACTACCGTTCCTGGCGACTGAGAAGAACCGCGACAGACTGCGGCAGTACTTGGTAGAATACTTCAAGTCAAGCACATTTAACACGTGCGCGCATCAGCCGTTGCTAATGATGGAGGGCCCTCCATTGAAACTTATGGTGGACCCTCTAGCTGACCCGGTGGCATATCACACCCCGGTACCCGTCCCTCTTCACTGGCAAGATGACGTCAAGCGTGGACTCGACCAAGACGTGAAATTGGGCGTAATCGAGCCAGTGCCGGTCGGCGAACCGGTGACATGGTGTCACCGGATGGTGGTGTGCGCCAAGAACGGGAAGCCACGCCGCACGGTCGACTTCCAGCCCCTGAACATACATGCCACCCGCAAGACACACCATACTCAGTCACCGTTCCACCAGGCATGGTCGGTGCCACATGGCAAGAAGACCGTGTTCGATGCCTGGAACGGATACCACAGCGTGCCCCTCCGCGAGGAAGACCGTGTTCGATGCCTGGAACGGATACCACAGCGTGCCCCTCCGCGAGGAAGACCGTGTTCGATGCCTGGAACGGATACCACAGCGTGCCCCTCCGCGAGGAAGACCGTGTTCGATGCCTGGAACGGATACCACAGCGTGCCCCTCCGCGAGGAAGACCGTGTTCGATGCCTGGAACGGATACCACAGCGTGCCCCTCCGCGAGGAAGACCGTGTTCGATGCCTGGAACGGATACCACAGCGTGCCCCTCCGCGACGAAGACCGTGTTCGATGCCTGGAACGGATACCACAGCGTGCCCCTCCCCTCCCCGCTGCTGACGCTACGTCCCGCCACCCCACCGGCGACCGCCAACCTGAAAAGATGCTCCTGGCAGACGACATCTCCGCTAGTAGCCAAGACGCTGTTGCTGATGATGACCGTCACCTGACTGCCTTCATCACTCCGTGGGGCACGTACCGGTACCGCACGGCGCCCGAGGGCTATATCGCCTCTGGTGATGGCTATTCGAGATGTTACGACGAAATAGTATCCGACGTTCCAAATAAAACCAAGTGTATCGACGATACGCTGCTCTGGTCGGACGACCTGAGACAAAGTTTCTTCCAAGCAGTCAACTGGCTTGACATCTGCGGTAGACATGGCATCACGCTGAACCCTGAGAAGTTTGTATTTGGACAAGACACTGGAGTTTGCTGGCTTCGAAGTCACACTCGACAAAGTACTACCCTGCGAGAAGTATCTGCAGGCCATCCGTGACTTTCCTACACCAAAGAACATAACCGACATTCGCTCATGGTTTGGGCTAATTAACCAGGTGGCGTATGCTTTCGCTATGGCAAAGAGAATGATACCTTTTCGCCAACTCTTGAAGCCCAGCACGCCCTTCCGATGGGATGATAAACTCAACAATCTGTTTGAAGAGTCGAAGGTGGTGATCATCAGTGAGATCGAGGAGGGTGTAAGTATATTTGACAAAACAAAGCCGACCTGTCTTGCGACCGATTGGTCGAAGTCAGGGATCGGATTCTGGCTATCCCAGAAGCACTGTGAATGTCCTGGTGCTGAACCCTTTTGCTGCCGCACTGGTTGGATGGTCACCCTCGTTGGCAGTCGCTTCACCCACCCCGCCGAGTCATGCTACGCGCCGATCGAGGGGGAGGCTCTGGCAGTCGCTGACGCACTGGACAAGGCCAGGTACTTCGTCCTCGGCTGCGATGACCTCATCATCGCGGTTGATCACAAACCGCTGCTGAAGGTGTTTGGCGACAGGTCGCTGGAAGACTTACCGAATGCTCGACTGAGAAATCTGAAGGAGAAGAGTCTCCGCTACAGATTTCGCATGATCCATGTACCTGGTGCGAGGCATCGCGCTGCTGACGCTACGTCCCGCCACCCCACCGGCAACCGCCAACCTGAAAAGATGCTCCTGGCAGACGACATCTCCGCTAGTAGCCAAGACGCTGTTGCTGATGATGACCTACCGTCGGCATCTGCTCTCCGCCACTCATTCTTAGCTGGCATACGCACAGAGGGAACGGCTGCGTACAACGACGAAGCCCTCGACGACGAGGTTATGGCCTCCGCGATCTCAGCTCTGAACACGCTGCAGTCCGTTACCTGGGACCGGGTAAGATTGGCGACGAGCAGCGACCAACACATGACAGAGCTCGTCTCGATAATCGAGTCAGGCATGCCTGACTTCCGTCACGAGCTCCCACCCCCACTCAGAGAATATTACCAATTCCGAGAGGACCTGTACACGGTGGACGGCGTCGTCGTATTCAAAAACCGTGTTGTGATTCCTCCCTCTCTCTGGCAGGATGTACTGAACGCGCTCCACGCAGCCCACCAGGGCGTATCGTCGATGGTCGCGAGGGCTGAGGTGTCCGTGTTCTGGCCCGGCATTACCCCTATCACTACCCTCAGGAACAGTTGCAACCATTGCAGCCGTATGGCACCTTCGCAGCCCAGTGCTCCTCCAATTCCTCCGGTGTCCCCCGTCTACCCTTTCCAGTGCATCTGTGCCGATTATTTCCACTATAAAGGTACCAACTACCTGGTGATCGCCGACAGGTACTCAAACTGGTCGATTGTGAAGAGGACCACGGATGGCGCCAGAGGCCTCATCAACAGCCTGCGTAGGGTGTTCGTGACTTATGGCATCTGCGACGAACTGTCATCTGACGGTGGCCCTGAGTTCACATCCACGGCTACTCGTCACTTCCTGGGGAACTGGGGGCGTACACCACCGTCTGGCTTCGGTAGCTTTTCCACATTCAAACTGCAGAGCCGAAGTTGGCGTGAAAACAGCGAAACGACTGATCAGACAACACAGGACCGAACAGTAAGCTCGAACAGACGTTTTTCAGCGAGCCATGCTACAATACCGCAACACGCCTGACAAAGATACCAAGCTGTCTCCAGCTGTGTGTGTGTTTGGCCGTCCGATCAAAGATTTCATCCCGATCGTGCCCGGCAGGTACAAGCCACACGATACCTGGCTCGGGACGTTGACGGCGAGGGAGGATGCCTTGCGGAACAGGCACATGAGAGCCACTAAATACTGGTCCGAGCACACCAGACGGTTACCCCCACTCGTGGTCGGAGACAGGGTCAGAATCCAGAACCAGATCGGCCCCAACCCCAGGAAATGGGACAAGACTGGCCTGGTAATAGAAGTGCGACAGTTCGATCAATGCGTGGTGAAGGTTGACGGTTCAGGCAGAGTGACTGTTAAACAGAAAATTTCTGAGGAAATACGTGCCCGTCCAACCGCACAGACGCCGCCTCACCATCGGGGGACGACTCCCACCTTCACCTCTCTAGCCCTGCGCCCGGATCGGGGCAGTGCGCGACCTCACCCCTAAAACCACGCATGGACGACTCCCGCCTTCACCTCTCCAGCCCTGCGCCCGAATTGGAGCAGTGCGCAACCTCACCCCCGAAACCACGCTCCCCGTCCGCAGTCGAGCGATCATCCCCTATCGCCCACCAACCGGCTGGCAACGTAACCTCACCGACCAGCCTCACATCACTTCCACTGCACACCCCACCACGAGGCCTGCCCTCTAGACCAGCTGCGCACCCTCAGCAGTGCCCACCAACACCGTCCCTGGCACCCATTGAGCGCTTCCAGCAACGAGACTCCTCGCAACCTGCTGCTCCAGGTGCTGCGTCCAGGTGTCCTGCTTCTCCAACCGATGCTCCTGCCGTCAGACGCCCCGGACGCGATAGGAAGACACTTCATGGCAGAGCGATTACGATATGACGAACACGCTACATACTACATGAACAACCCCCTCTCGCCATCGATACCCATACCTTGTACCACACTACTACATATATAACAGTCTTTGTTCCCCTTTTTTTTCACTATACTATACCAAAGACTCGCGGGGGAGAGAGAGAATATTCATTATTATTGATTAGTGTCTTCATGTTGATGCCTTTATTTTTCATGTATGTTTATGTTTTGTTTGTATGTTTCAGAGTTCCATCATTGTTTAGCGTTTTGGATATTGGTCAATAAACGTAATAACAAAAAGTGGAATCTTATTTAGTTATGAGATGGATATACACCTTAATATATACAAGCAATGCTGCATCAGTCAGCTTAGTCATCATATCGCCTTGGGACAACAATGGCTCTTCCTCTTCTAGATTTTATAACATACTATCCTGTGCTTGCTCTACACCAACTGGACCAAAAACTAAGTATTTCTAATCGCAAACTTCAGTATACAGGCATGTATTTTCAATTCTTAATTCTTAATCTGTTTACTTTATCGATGAAAGAGTTCACTCGCTTTCTTATTAAATTTCGCCATCCAAGAATCCTAGTTTTACAATTTACGTCGTCTTATTTAATTTGAATTAAATTAATCGAGTTTATCAAATTAAAGGTAATCATTGTTTTACATATATGTCGACTCAAAAAAGCGGAATAAAACTATGTATAAACAACAACTGATTTTTTTGTAGTCGACATGTTTTTCGGAATTCACTTGACAAGTTGACAGCATGGGCGTCGATCGTTGAAGGCGAAATGTATGTAATGTCTACCTAAAAATGTTTTGTTTTCTTTGTAAAAAACGTAGTTATTCCCAGTTAACATTTCATAATATTCTTCGTTCTAATGATTAAAAAATTACTGCTTCACACTTCTTGCTCTTTGTCATTTCCGAAATGTCCCCCCTTACTTTTGAGAAACGATCGACACCCATGCTTGGCAGTAATCTTATGGTAGTCCAATTCGGCGAGCAATTTCCCTGTTGTTACATTTGGCGAGCTGCAATCGTACGAATTGTGAAGCGTATGTCCACTTTCAGCCTTTCACAGGCTTATCCACGCGGGCCTTGTAGTCTGTCATTGCAGTCGATAGGCGACAAAGATGATCTGCTTCGACAACCATCGTTTGGCCCCCTTTGAATTTTTGTTCCATTCATGTCCAACTCATGAACGTCTTCAAAAGTCAAGAAACATACGAGACAGGTACTGTTGCTGTAACAGCAGCTCCTTCCGCTCCACTTTCACTCGTCCACTGCTAGTGAATGAATAAGGTCGGACAGGCAACGATAGATCTAAATATACGTTATGAAGAAGACACTTCTCCATGTGGGTTGCATTGCTGTACAATCGGGGCACAATAAAAAAAAATCCGCACACCACATATTATATATATATATATATATATATATATATATATATATATATATATATATATATGGGTCTGTATCGAAGGAGTGACATTTCAAAGGAGTGACATAACAAATGAGTGACATAAATACCGTAACGAAGGAGTGACAGAATTGTTAAAATTAAGATTTTATTTAAAAAACTAGAAACCTAACCTAACCTAACAGTTGCAAGCCTCTCTTCCCTCTGGATTTGTTCTTTCTTCTTCTTTGTTGGTATTTTCGTGTCACTCCTTTGAATTTTATCTCCGATTTGTCACTCCTTTGTTATGTCACTCCTTCGTTATGTCACTCCTTTGAATAGGACCGATATATATATATATATATATATATATATATATATATATATATATATATATATATATATACAGGGTGTCCCGTAAGTCTGGACCCATAGGGAAAAATAATAAAATTACAAAGTAGTCCAAAAATTTATTACATAATCTGTTCAAAGTGTCCGCCGTTGTGTCGCACACATAGTTGAAGACGCAATCTCCACTGCGACAGCACTTTCTGAATCACAGTCGCAGAAATTTCTTGACACGCCTCCACAATGCGTGCTTTAAGGTGGAAAATGTTCTGAAGTTTGACCTCGTACACTTTGGCTTTCAAGTGGCCCCACAAATAAAAATCATAATAAAAAATAATAAAAAAATAATAATAATAAAATAATAATAATAACATAATAAAAAAATATATTATAAATCCCTATGGGTCCAGACTTACGGGACACCCTGTATATATATATATATATATATATAATGAATTTCGCAATTAAACACGTGAAATGAATGAATGATGAAAACCCACAAGGAAGGAAAAAGAAAAATTATTCCAAGGCCTTTCGTGTATTCATAAGTACACTTCGTCAGGGAATGAAGGGGGAAGGCAAGATGACAAAAATATATACATACGTACAGCGGGACAGAAAAATAAAAAGATTAGCACATGATTAACTGTAAAAGAATTCGAGTGTAAAAATATCCTTAGCCTACCTTACCTTATGTTGATTTTCAATATCTTCCGACTTACCTAAGCAATTGTTATCAATGTCGTCTTTATGCATAATAATACTGTTAAATCACGCCTAATAAAGAATAGCCCGGATTATGTGGTTGGTTGTGTGTATTCGATCGTATCTACACAATGTAACTCGGTACATATAAGCCAAACGGGTAAAACGTTGGATATTAGGGTAAAACAGCATAAATATGCGTGTAGAACAGCAAATAATTCTAATGCACTGTTTAACCATATGTATAAATGTAATCATAGTATCATGTGGGACAGTTATAAAGCGCTCGTTAAAAACAGAGATATAAGTGAAAGGAATATTCTGGAATGTGCATTTATCCATTTTAAAAATAATTTCAGTATCAAGATACTCTTCTTGACCAGAATTAATCCTTATCAGTTCATCTTAAATGCTCAGTTTATTAAAGCTAAAATAACTTAAACTATAAATTTGCAACATAATTCTACTCCCACATTGACCCTTTCTAAACGATCGGTGTGTATATGTTCATACGTTCGTTTCCGGAGAAGCGATAGGTTATTTGTCTGAGAAGTCGTCTCTAACCTCACTTCTGTTTGAGATACATTACCACCTGGTGAGTACAGCCCTATTTGTCTTGTAACTTTTGTTATTCTTTATTTTATTGTTTATAATTTGTGATGTTTTTGATATTTGTACTGTTGTGATTATTCTTTTTTGTTTGCTTTAATTAATTGTGTAATGTAAATGTGTTTTGCTCAATTTTCAATATAACTTGCATTCATAATTCTTATTATAAGGTTCTTTCTGAATGCTGGTACTTTCCGATACCACATCAGCAAAGGAAACGGATTCTTTTCTAAATAATTCACTGATAAGAGATATACACTTGGCGGCTGTCGTCTGCATCTCAGCATCCACCAGATTCCATTTTGGGGTTTTCAAGCTCTAGTTCTGATTTATTTACTAACTTCAGCAATAAGCTTTCCTGCACATATTTATATATCGTTATTTATCATTTCTTTTAGTCATTTATGTTAAGTGAATGGGCTAAAGTGACTAAATGCAATTGACTAAAGTTAGTTTATATGTAGTTTAATTATATATCCTTTTGTTATACCCATTTAATTAGTAACATAGCTTTCATTATAAATCTAATTAAAAATTTTTTATTCTTAATTTTCTTTATCCTAACCACTAAGTGTAACTTTTAAATTCCAATTCCTAGATTTATTAAGATCCTGGTCTCTCTGTGACATTCAGTAACAGTGCGGGAATGTATAAAATTGACTATCCTGTTGAAATACCTTTTGCCTTTTAACTCTTGTTAATTATGTGCTAATCTTTTTATTTTTCCGTCCCGCTGGATATATTTTGATCTCGCCTTCTTCCTTCATTCCCTGACGAGGTGTACTTCTGAAAACACGAAAGGCTTTGGAATCATTTTTCTTTTTCCTTGTGGGTTTGCATTATATATATATATATTAGGGTGATTCAAAAATCAAAGTTTTTTTTTTAATTGTTCAACCTGTATTTTTGTTCCCTATGAAAAAAAAGTAGTGTATGCCAAATTTGGTGAATTTTAAATAAAATTTACTATGTGCTACCAGGCGTCAAGTTTCCCTTTTTTTTCAATTTGTTTGTTTTTACAACTTATGATTTTATGTTTAATTGTTTATATTTCAGAATTTTTAATTAATGGTTTATATACTAGCTTGCTTTTAATTGTTGTTTGGAACTCGTAATTTTGAAATGGAAGCTAGGCCTAACTCGCCATCACCTAGTTGCTCAGTTGGGAGAAGTTCTACAAGAAAAGAAACTGAAGTATGGCTAATTGGGCAGCCCTCTGCAGTACTAAAAACATCCGTATTACCATCAGAGAAGGAAATGATGGCCCTCTTCATGCACTACAGAAATATTAAAAAGCAAGGCATTAGAGAATCATGCTGCTCTACTGCGGATGATATGCTAGCAGTTGGGAAAAAAGCAGGAATACCAGCAAAACAGAGTACATGTAGTAGATAAAATTCAAGGAATACTGAAGGAATGGCAGCTGCTTAAGAAAAACAAAGTAAACAAATTGAAAAGATCACAAAATTTAAATAATAAAGAAGAAAAATGGAAAGATAAACTGGAAAACTTATTTGACATTGCTCATGAGAATGTTATGCAGCTTATAAAAATAGAAGATATGAAATTCTTGAAAATGCAACGTGAGAAAGGACGTCATGGAAAAATGGGTACCATTGATAAGGCTGTTGCTAAAAAAGAGCAAAGAGCAGCAGAAAAGCAACAACGTTATGAAAAGAGGAAAGCAGAAGAAGAGATCAAAAGAAAGATGAATGAAGAGGCTGTCATACTCACTAGTACATAATCAGAATCAGAGGAGAGTAAAAGTGATGAATCTGGTTTCTGTGTTGCACAACCTTCAACATGGAAAAGTAAGGTAGGCAAACGCAGAAAATTGTTTGATGATAAATTATTAGGAAGTCTTGATGTTGCAAAACTGAGTGACAGAAATGCGTCTCTAGTTTTAATGCCAACAATCAGACATCGCTTGAATGGGGCATCTGCGAACAAATAAAATGCATGTGTTTCGATACAACGGCAGCCAATACTGGTCCTAGAAATGGTGCAGCTATTCTTCTAGAACAAAAATTCGACAATGATTTATTGTTATATTTGAAATTATGCTGGAAGCTGTTATTTCAGTCTTTATCACCCTCTTCTGGCCCAGATATAGTCCTTTTTAAGAAGTTCAGAGAAAAATGGTCAAGCATTAATAAGGAGGACTAAGAAACAGCATTATCAGATCCAGATATCTATGAAAATATTCATGACATCAAAGATGACATAATTATATTTGCAGCAAATCAACTCGATACATTCCAACCAAGAGACGATTACCTAGAACTATTGCAGTTAACAATTATTTTTTTGGGAGGTGAACCAAAAGGTGGAATCAAATTTAAACATCCAGCGGGACTTCATCGGGCTAGGTGGATGGCCAAAATTACATATTCATTAAAAAATTTTATGTTCAAATCTCGGTTCAAAATTTCAGTAAAAGACAAAATAGGACTAAAAGATATCTGTCTATCTGCTACTCGGTTATATGTAAAGGCATGGTTTACAGCTCCTGTGCCATCTTGCGCTCCTCTTCTTGATCTGGAATTATTACAGAATCTTGTAGTCTACAAACAAATAAATGACACAATTGCATTTGTTGCTATTAAAAAACTGTTAGGTCACCTCTGGTACCTATCAGAAGAACTGGTAGCCTTGGCCTTTTATGATGATGAAGTGCCTACTGAAACAAAAAACAAAATGGTAAAGGCCTTGCAAAATACAACAGAAATTCTTCCTGCAAAACGGGCTTTTCTAGATCCTGCACTTATTCCAAGAAATTAGAAGATTTTGTCACATCAAATACTCAAAGATTCTTTACAATAACAGAATTTAGTTCAAAATTTTTACTCAAAGATGCTAAAGAATGGCATAATGATGAAGAGTATAACTCCGCTAAGAAATCTATCAAACAGTGGAAAGTCGTGAATGATATAGCGGAAAGAGGAGTAAAATTAATGGATGAATATAATAAAATACTAACACATGAAAGAAGATCAGTAGTATAGCCGCAAAAGGGGAGAGTGCAGGAATGTTGCAGGTTATTATGTAATGTTGCAAAAGGGGGTGGGGGTTGTTGCAAAGGGGGGAGGGGGTTGTTGCAAAGGGGGGTGGGGGTTGTTGCAAATGGGTGTGTTGCAAAGGGGGGTGGGGGGAAAACTTGGAGGCGGCGTTATCCCCCAAGAGAAAGAAAGGAGGAGAGAAAGGAGGAGAGGTGTTCACCTGGCAGGAGCCAAGTGCACATTAAGACTTCCAGCCGGGCTGGCGTTGTTTTATAGGCTCCTAATCAGCCAGAATCAGCCAGTTGGCTGAGCCAAGGGGGGGAGAGACGCCTGAAGGAGAGAGAGAGACAGCTGAAGGAGAGAGAGCTGAAGAAGAGAGAGATGCCTGTAGGAGGGAGAGACGCCTGAAGAAGAGAGAGATGCCTGTAGGAGGGAGAGACGCCTGAAGGAGACAGGATAGGTACACATGCAGGAGTACACATGCTGGAGGTACACACATACGTATACATGCAGGAGTACACATGCAGTAGGTACACATGCTGGAGGTACACACATACGCACACATGCAGGAGTACACATGCAGTACACATGCTGGAGGCAAACATGCAGGAGAGAGAGACATCTGAAGGAGGAAGATACATGCAGGAGAGAGAGAGAGAGAGAGAGAGAGAGAGAGAGAGAACCTGAAGGGAGTGGAGTTCTCCCCCAATTTATTTTCGTTTCCCTAACCTAAGAGGCCACTATGGGGTTTACCAAAGGGCCTGAAATAGAAGGAGCAGAGCTCCTTACTCGGCGGAGCCGAGGGGGGAATGGTTCTTCACCAGCTTCGCGATCTTTTATAATCCTCTATTCTGGCTGAGTTGCCAGATAGCGCAAGGTATTCCAGATAGCGCCATGTGTCCCATTAATCGTGTAACACATATATGACGATAGTTATTCCAATTAAATTCTGTTTAAATACACCTTTATTAATTGCATACCTTTCCAGTTTTTTTTTGCAATGATCGGATTGCTAGATATATATTATTATGCTATATATATATATATATATATATTTATTTTATAACATTTAATTTTAGTTTAGAAGCAAATTTAACATTAACTCCATTGAACTTAAAGAAACAAATAACATAGTTTACCTTCGAAAACGCCATAATAGAAAATAATTAATTTTACGGGTAACTATTTCGACATAAGTTTACTTTTATTATAAATATTTAAGTCACGAATAACAGTGGGAAAAACGTACACACAATATATATATATATATAATATATATATATATTATATAATATATATATATATGCTACACACAGACCGTGCATGGAACAAGGAACTCTTCTGGGATAATTAAATCCACTATAGTCCGAGTAAGTAATGACAAATACCGCCTCGGTGGTGTAGTGGTTAGCGTAGCGGACTACGAATCCATCGGCCCAGGGTTCGAGACCCGACGGCAGCCTGCGCGCAGCAAAACCCAGCTGTTCATCCTTCCACAATATAAATTTTCCTAAATAACAGTAAAACCAATTAATTGAAACTTCATTTAAATAATTTACGATACAATTCCACCAAACGAGATGAAAACTTATGAAACATATAGCCTCATTCCTGCGACGAAAAAAATGAAAAAATGATGATAAATAAAGAAATTATTCATTGCCCAAGCCACTATAGCGGGGTCGAGAATATCTGTTCTTTTAAACATCTTATTTCTGCTTATTAAATAACTTTTTAGACACTTGATTTTTATTATAAATATTTAAGTCACGAATAACAGTGGGAAAAACGTCCGACCCCGCTATATATATATATATATATATATATATATATATATATATATAATAAACAACTCATGCACACACACACACACACACACACACACACACGATGAAAGGCAGAAGCTAAATCAGTTCGAATCGTGTCTCTAGGGACACGATTCGAACGAAAAAGGTCTCTAGGGACCTTTTTCGGGCCGAGGGATTATCCTTCTACAAGCTATTCGAGCAGAAATCACCACTGACTTCAGATATTAATTTTATCATTCTTATTACTTCTACAATGAAAATATTTACGCGTAATTTGTATGGTGTCATAGAAATATAATGATATATATATATATATATATATTGGGGGGGAGATCTCTCACCCGTTCTTCGGCCCGACCCCGTTTCATTGTAGAAATAATAGTATAATATATATATATATATATATATATATATATATATACCCTTTGGATAACCTTTGGTTAGCTTCCGCCCGAATTGTTCATTCTGACGAAGGTCAAGGGAAAAACGTACACACAATATATATATATATATATATATATATATATATATATATGCTACACACAGACCGTGCATGGAACAAGGAACTCTTCTGGGATAATTAAATCCACTATAGTCCGAGTAAGTAATGACAAATACCGCCTCGGTGGTGTAGTGGTTAGCGTCGCGGACTACGAATCCATCGGCCCAGGGTTCGAGACCCGACGGCAGCCGGCGCGCAGCAAAGCCCAGCTGTTCATCCTTCCACATAATAAAGAAAGTGGTTGGTAGATAAATGGGTACCCTAGGAGGCCTAGTGGTCAAGACGCTGGGCTGCTGATGGGTCGTGGTTCGGAATCCACGTTAAACTGTAGGTCTAAGGTGGAGTGAAAAGCTTGACCTTCGTCAGAATGAACAATTCGGGCGGAAGCTAACCAAAGGTTAGCCCGACGCGGGCAACGGGTCACTCGCAAAGAGAATTTAATCATTGGTAAACTTCCTTCCAGACCACTCTTTCATATATATATATATATATATATATATATATATATATAGAAAGAGAGCGAGAGTTTTGTTCAATAAATAATAATCGAAAAAAACATCATAATGCACGATTTTCTATGTAGCAATACTAATTAACTCTTTCTCGCCTACGGCGGTGCAAGAACGTGCACTCGCTCGTAAATTAGACCTCCAGTTTAACATGGGTTCAGAAATACATCTCGTCGATGGGGTTCGTTGCTTACTCTACCACATGGACTTTTATATGTAAGAGACCTAACCTAACCTACGAAATACATCTCGTCAGGGCCGATCCTAGAGCCATATATAGCAATGAAATGAGCGCGATGTGTCGTTAAATACGTGATTTAAAATAACAGGACCATTTTACCCGAGGCAGTAGTATACCCGAAAAACATCGTAATGCACGATTTTTTCTATGTAGCAATAATAATTAACTCTTTCAAATACGTGATTTAAAATAACAGGACCATTTGACCCGAGGCAGTAGTATATCCGAAAAACATCGTAATGCACGATTTTTTCTATGTAGCAATAATGATTAACTCTTTCAAATACGTGATTTAAAATAACAGGATCATTTAACCCGAGGCAGTAGTATGCCCGAAAAACATCGTATAACCTAACTATAATTTACAACTATAGTTTACCTTGACTTTCATATGCTTCTATCCTGTTTTATTAATAAAGATTTTTAACTTTTAATAACGTATGAATAAAGATTTTTAACATTTAATTTTATTTTAGTATTTATTCATGCCACGCCGCCTTAGACCACAGCTTAACGTTGAAACCGAATGTTCTTTTTAAAATATAATTAGGATATAATTTCTTTATTATAAAATAAGTTAACAATTATGTTAACAAACAATACTAATAATTTGTAAGTAAAAATATAATATAAGGGACTACCATAGAAATGTAAGTGCCTATAATTCGATTTTATATATATGTTACTCGTCCGGTCTCGTTATAGCGGATTGGTACACGTCATAGCTCCACCCAGCTACATCGGCAGCCAATCACGACGACATCTGGTCTTTTGGGCGGAGCTTGGCGAATGTGCATATAAAAGGGGATATTTTCAGTTGGGAGTAACAGTAGCTATTTTCGCATCAGTGAATAATCATTCCTCAACCATGGACCTGTACGTCTCCCCAGACTTGTATGAAGAACGTGATACTGCAGCATTAACCACAATTAGTCTTTTCAATGCGGCTGATTGTGGCGAACTATTTTCGACGCAAACCGTAGAAGATATTTGCAGTGACGCTCCTTACAATCCGACGCAAGGGACTACCATAGAAATGTAAGTGTCCATAATTCGATTTTATATATATACGGAGAGTTGTAGTATTTCGTCAAATAGATACTAGTCAAAAATGTCAATCAATGTTATTTCCCCATTATGCTAAAATCGAAATTTTTATGGCGTTCACTCCTCGAACCAAAGATATCTTCACATAATGGGGATCTGTCTGTCTGTATACTCTGTATATGTTTTCCTTTAAGGTCCGATGAGGATTTGACACGAGTTATACAATCTTTTGAAGGGAATACGGATGATATACTAATCAGTCAACAATGTCAAATAATGTAAGTGTTTTTCGATCTTTTTGGGATAAGAAGACACATATTTTCATAAATTTATTAAATGAAAGAAATCAGTACAATAAACGAATATACAAATATACGAACAAAAACATTATAATATACAACGAGTACGTACAATTGGAAAACGGTTTTTTATCTGTCTGCATACCATTTCATCGTTTCGGTGAGTGTGACACGGGTCAAATAAATTTAAAAAATTTATAAATTCTTTATCATTTGACATATGCATGAGAAATGAGACACAGTACATTCCGCAAACATTAGTAAAATATCCCTGCATACGAAATGGGTTCCATACAACTTCGGGAATATGTAACTGAGCGAGAAATTTTACAATAATAGGGTCACTCCAGGGTTGAGTACCGAGTGAATCAAAATAGTACAGGCGCTGTCTATTTTTAAAATAGACCGCGATCCAGTGAATCCCTTCATTACCGATGATGTCTGTGTTCACAATAAGACTACCGCATTCTCGCGTACTTGGCAAACTCAATGTTTCATTCTTCGCAAACACGCCGATAAATTTGGAACGTGTGACTCGCTCCATTACTTTCTGAAGTGTATTAGCATCCATTTTAAAAGTCAGTGATAACGCTTCTAAATCTATCTACTTCTATTAGGGCTTGCGATTCGAGATATACTAGTACACTAATAGGAGCGTCTATAGGCTTGGCGAATTCCAGCCGCACTGAGATGTTACCGCTCTGCTGTGGTGTTAAATGGGTATTTACGCTAGCAGATAAGTCAGGTGTAATGTCAAACGGATAAAGGTTAAATTGATCAATGAATTCTTCCTGCGTTACCCCATTACCAAGCTCATCACAATCACCTGCAATATGGGTCAGATTACTATAGGCTCTGACACAAAGAGGTAACACAGCGTCTGATGAATAGTCCGTACCCATTGTTCCACCCAAAGCAGTGCCATTAACGTATAGAGTTATATTTTTAAGTCCGAAATTCTCGAATTTAAAGGCACTCTTTTTATATTTTCCATTCACCGAAGCGTGGTCCTGCATGCCGATTAATATTCTTTTAGGAAGATTTCCCAGGTCAATGTTTTCTATCTGCTTCGATGCCAACCCTGCAGGAACCGTATATAGTTTGATCTGCACTCTGTTAATAGGATATTTCACTGTAGCGTTTAGTAAATTTTTCTCAATTTCTAGTTGTTTTGGTTTGGTGAACTTAATTTCACTCGCCGTACGCGGAGGTATGTGTCCATAATGTGAACCACAACGGGCTTTGCACCCTCTTCTTGATTCGCATCCAGATTTAAGCAGATCTCAGGACTCGTGCGGGTGAGCTTTATTTTCATATCCACCCCGTTCACAAGCAACTTCTCCTGGAAAGTGAAATATGTGTGCAACCGTCCAAAACACTCGTATATTTTCTTTTTAGAATTTTTAAATTTGTCCTTTATACTATTTTCATCTTTAGTTTGATAATATCCCTCCGCACTTAAAAAGGTAGCCTTCGCTTCTTTGGAAAAGTTGAGGACATTTTCCAAATAGGCTCGTAGATGATAGTACCCCGTGCCTGCCGATATGTTGGTCTGATTTAAATATACGTCACACTGGTTGAATATGGCGTGCAGAAAGTTTGTTTCAGGGTATACAGCATATTTGTCATCGCAGGCCGTTCCATCAGAATGGGCTATACGTAGCTTAGCGTACATGTGCACACAGCTTGGATCAAAAAAGTAAGGACCTGAGCTGGGTATCACGAATTCTATAGGTGCACTCGGGGAACTAATTGTGTTTAAAGGGTTAATTGTAATAAAGTCACTGTGCTCAATAGAAACTTGGGTTGGCGGGAGCTCAAAAAAGGACAGCTCCGACTTACAGCATTGTGAACTACATGGGTGGATGAAGCGTGCCATGGCGAAATAGTGACTCCTCTCTCGACAAGTGGTAAACAAACTATGATTCATGAGATCAATATCCTTAGCTTATATCAGTCAAAAAAGTGGTCAACCATAGGTTTCATTCGCTTACAGCATTTCTTTTTTGATAGCCTTTTACGTTTAATACCACGTGACCCCTTCTTCTTCTTCCGGGGAGCCCTCCTCTTCTTCTTCCCGCCACCACGCATTTTTCTCTTTGCATCTTTGATGATTTCGTTCCGTGTACGCTTTAAATGTTTTTTTAGGGCTTCTTTAGGTTTAGCCCCGGCCAATATGTCTTCTGCAGTGTTAAGGCCTGATTGTAGCGCTTTCCTTCCAAGGTATCTGGCACCCCTCTTCAGCAAAGGAACAGCCGTACGTAGTATGGATGAAAAAATGGATCCAAGTCCACTACCGCGCTGGTATCGCATCCCTCGATAGACGGTGAAAGGCTTTCTATCCATTATAACTCAGTGCGTCGAAAGTGTAGCTTCACTGTTAAGCTCCCGTTACCGAATGGGAAGTTTTCGCCCTCAATCGTTCTTATATATATTGTGATATTGGTTATTAAATTAGTTGCGACATTCACATAATGGGGTCTGTCATATGTAATACTCAAACTCCTTCCTCTATGGTTGGGGATGTGAGCAATGCGCAGCAGGCGTGCCTGGGTATCCCCAACAAACTGGTGCTCCACTATATTACTGTAAATATAGCACATGTCTGGGGACCTTTCAGCCAATTTCTCCATCTTCAATTGATACATTAATCTGGACAAGTTATACTGTCTCGTGAAATGTGTCTCTTTGGAAGGCTGCGCTATATCGGCCGTTGGTTAGAATTTTGAACTTTCTATGTTCTTTAAGACATCTGTTAGTCTTTGATTTTAGGATTAGTGTATGTGCAGGGTTGTTTACGATTTCATATACTAAATCATTCGTAAGGTTTGAGTTTCTTAAACTTACGTTTAAGCCTCTCACAACATCCTCGGCCGAACCATATTGACCCGGCCCTAGTCTTACTTCTGTACTGTAATACCGTGCAATCTTAGTCCAAGCGATGCGCATAGTTTCATCCATAGCTACCCCAGCTTTTTCACACTCGTCAATGTCTCTAAGAATCGTAAAAACGGTTTCTTCATGTTCAATATTTAAAAAGACGGTGTCCAGCTGAATTTCGCATATCCCCACCTCATACGAATCACGACCCAATTCAATGTGCCCATGGAGTTCTGTTACAAAGTTGGCTAGCGTGTTGTTAGGGTGTACAGACAGGGACGAGGAGGACGGGAGTGTGACGTAGAAATGGTTAGGAGCCATGTTGCATACTATTTAAGCTTCATTATTGCATCAGCTTTTATATAGGTGTTGAAGCTTTCTGGGTACCCTAGCCATTTCACCAGGTACATTTTTCTCCTTCCTGAACCTTTGCTTCCTAAAATTTTCTCAATTTTAAACACATTTTTTTCTAAATTAAACGCAACTTTCTGCAATTCCTCGCGGTAAAAGCCTCCTGAGATTTCTTCCCCATTCAAATCTTCAATGTAATACATCATTATCACACCTTTAGGTCTCACAGCCCTAACTTTAAAAATCTCGCGTGTCCATCCTTGCTCAAAACCCTTTGCGAATTTATTCCCCGAACGCGACAGCCTTACATAATCATTGGTTTTGAAGCGCACAGAGTGTGGTGGTGGTGGTGGTGGTCCATCTCTTCTCGGGAGCGTACCTCTTTCTAAAACTTCGTTAGGTGTTGCCCCAATCGTGCGATGGTGTGAGCGGTTGTAGGATGATGCCAATGGTTCCAGAATGTCTAGAAATCTGTGTGTGTTTTTATGTGTAAAATAACGGTGCATGCGTTCCTTTATGGTGCGCTGAACTCTTTCAGCTAAAGAAGCCTTATGTATAGAATTGGTTGTGTAATAGCTGATATTAAACTCTGTCAACATATTCTGAAAAGCACGGCCTATAAACTCCTTCCCCATATCCGTACAAAAATAGCCAGGAACCCTGTTTTCTTTTAACATTAGCGTTTTGGTGGCTTTAGCAACTGTTTCAGGTGATTTATTTTTCAGAGGAACTAGCCACAGATATCTAGAGAATACGTCTATTATGAATAGAATGTAGCGGTAACCATCGTTATACACAGAATATCTTTGCATGTCTGTTAAATCTGCTTGCCAAATAGAATCAATCGAGGAAGCCGTTGTCTTGGCTGTTTTAAACCTTTTTCTCACAGGCTTATGAAGCGTATAAGCGTCCTGCTCCCTCAAAAATCTTTCAACATTTCCTATCAACGTTTTAGGGACATTTATTTGTTGTAGTCTTGCTTTAATATGCTTTCATCCTGATGGTGAT
Source organism: Bathynomus jamesi (assembly GCA_023014485.1). Taxonomy (NCBI): domain Eukaryota; kingdom Metazoa; phylum Arthropoda; class Malacostraca; order Isopoda; family Cirolanidae; genus Bathynomus; species Bathynomus jamesi. The sequence continues at coordinate 586,476 of JAJOZX010002638.1, read as the reverse complement.
GGCCTATCCCACTTTCTCACCAGATCATGGACAATGTCTACGATATTCGATCCCTGTACCTTTGATCCTTCCACAATGATCTCCCCTGTATCGGTCCATTGTATGGCGGGATCCTCATTCAATAGATTATAAAGACTTAAGCCTTTACTCCTCAATGTAAGTGGGAGGGTATTTTTTAATACATGTTCTATATGTTGTGTGGCTAATCTTTTTGGTTGATCAGCTGTATCGTCGGGTACAGGTCCTATGTCGCCATCGTCCCCCGTGCTGTGCCTAATAACCACAGGAATCTCCGTAGGGCTCTTATAATTTTCGTACTCGTGAAGAAATTTCTGCAGAGCTTCTTGGTATAAGATTCTTTTCTCATCAGGTGTTTTTTCACTGTTTAATAGGGCTAACAATTCGCTTTCCATTCTTTTAAGTCTGCTTTTACGGGGATCTAGATCCGTGTCTCTTTGCAGTGAAGCGTACACCTCGTGGGGAATCACTACCACTTTCTTCATTATATTAATCTAGTCAGTAAAGGGCCCAAAACTGAAAATAAGATGGGGAGAAATGACCCTCCTGTTTGCACAATAACTCGTTTTTTCTTCGCTACAGTTTGACTTTTACGAGCGAGTGTACGTATTATGTTCTTGTAGCGGCGTAGGCGAGCCTTCTGATGGGTTTTCATTGATACATTGCAATTTATAACGTTAAGACAGATTTCACAGATGCATTTTAAAAAGTCGGCGTCGATATTTTTAATAAACATCTGCTGCATTGCCCGGGGCAGTCGATGATAGATTTTTATTAATTCATGGTATTTCTTTAGTCTCTTTGTCATTCTGGAATATACACCGTTTCAGGCTCGTTTGGAAATATATTCGTTCGCAGAAGCACTCTAAACGTGTTTCGCGGATGAAGGTCGCAAAGCAAATATCCGTAACGCGTGCTTGTAGCTTCTTTATAAACTTCCAAAAACTCCTTACGCTGATTCGGGAACATTTGATTGGCTAATACCCCAATTTGTGATACATCTCTACGTTGCGCGAATAAGACTAGATATTGCGTATTTAACGACACATCGCGCATGTATCTATTTTTGAAAAATAGATTCTGATTGATGAAGAACACGCTTATGTTAAGATGGTGGGAGTATACTGTAAATGTCTCGGCAAACGTTTTATCCATCTCCAACATGAGATCGTCAATTACAATGATTGTATGTTCAGTTCCCTTTAGCGAATTAACGTCATATACACCTTTGTGGAACAAAATATCATCTTGGTACTCGTTGAACACTGATTGATACGTCGAATAGCACCATATAACTTTATGCACAAATTTCGAGAACATCTCGCCCTTTTCTTTAATGATTTTAAGCATAAACACAGTTTTACCACATCCTGTAGGTCCAGATATAATACATGTGGATGGGCTCGTGAATCTGAATTTTTCTACAGAGTCCATTTCTAACACGTCACACTCCTAAGTGGGTCATTTACAAAATATTACAAATTTTGAGTGCTGATCCTTATATTTCTTCTCCCACAGAACCGACGATGAGGTAGAGCACCCTATCATTACGGATGACGATGACAGTGTAGTTGTGATCTCCTCCCCTGAACCCTCACCAGCGATACAGGTTGCACGTCCAAAGCGGAGGTATGAGAACCCCACATCAGGTATAAAGCGACCGAAATACGCCTGTTGCAGCAGACCCCCAACCCTCAACCTCTTACGCAACAACCTCCCCAGCAGCAGCAGCACCTAATATACCCCCTTATTCCGCCCCCCGTTCTGTTAAGTCTACAATAATAGATCCCCAACCCTCCTACGCAACAGGGCCCCCATCAGCAGCGCCTAATATACCACTAATTCCGCCCCCCGTTCTGTTGAGGATGTTATTACGTTCGAGTTAGTGCGATCCGCAGCCCCCACCCCCGCCTTGACTAGAAATCGGTATAGAGTCAGGGTCGACCCTAGAGTCATGTATAGCAATGGAATTGAGCGCGGGATACGCAGGGTAGTACAGCATATTATAGAGTTTGCTCTTCAGAATCGCGACGAGCGTGAGGTCAGGACGAGTCTGTCCTTTGGGTTCGGGTCAGATGACGGTGATGTAGACGATTATTGGGTGATAGTACCGTTTAGACGTTTGGCTGCTGAAGATGTAGAATATATATTAGGGCGTATAATGCAAGCCGTCCAAAGTAGTATAGCCTTCAATATGGACAACTTCACGGTAAATATTGACGTGTATTCCGTGTTGCGGGTCATAGTGCCATACCGTACACTCTTAACTTCAATTCTCCAACTATTTACCGAAGGCATATAAACGTCGATCGTGGTTGCGGCTTTATAGCAGTACTCTTAGCACGTATGTTACTGTACAAAATACACGGACTCAAAAAATTTGGCTGCCTACGATCGTTGAGCGTGCCCGTAAACTAGCTGTAGACTGTGAACTTGAATTTGACTGTAATATGGGTCCTGAAGAGCTGAGAAAGGTAGAACAGGAAATGAATGTGCGCATAGTTATATTTGGTTTGGATGATCGCCGCCGGACTGTGTGTTTTTAAAAGCTGTGTGAGAGATCGTACAAGGCCCCTACTTATTTTAGGATTGTCAGGAACAACGTATCTCCCCATCCGTAATATAGGGGGCTTTACGCGAGTTATGACAAAAGTCGAAAATATGGGAGACATCATGATTTGTGTAAGGGGTGCCTCGAGTTTGCGGATGATATAGTAAGACATTGTAAAGAATGTCACATGGTATGTGAGCAGTGTAAAAGCACCAAATGTGAAAGCCGTGTAGTTGAGAAGAGAGACTGTGATGTGTGTAGACGCACATTTTTCAATAATAGCTGCTTTGATCTCCATAAATCAATTGGTACGTGCAGGAAAATGAGAATCTGTGAATGTGGTATGTTTCACACAATGGATAATTGGGGAAAATTTAAGCACAAGTGCGACGTTATTCACTGTCCTACATGCCAGGAGGAATATAAGGCGGATGGAGTAAAGCATGTGTGTTATATGAAAGATGCTAAGCCTAAAAATAACCCTTGTATAACTGTGTACTACGATATAGAAACATATACGAACGCTGAAACCAAAGAGGTAATTCCACATTTACTTGTGAGCCAGACCATCTGTGATGAGTGTATGGGTATCGAATGTGACGAGTGCCCCAAATGCGGTAAACGGACAAACGTTTTTAAAACGAATGTCGGCGATAGTCCTGTGAAACTCTATGTGTCCTATATTGTCAAGTTAGCCGACAAGTTCAAAAAAATGACTGTGTATATTCTCGCCCATAACTGGGCAAAGTTTGACACGCAGTTCCTTTATAAGGAGTTGCTTGAACACGAATCCTCTGAGTTATTTACAGGTGATCCATTGAAAAGAGGCAACAAATTAATACAGATGCAGATAAGAGGCAATGTACAATTTAAAGATACTTTATTATTCACACCTTGTAAATTAGCAAGCTACCCAAGGTGATGGGAGTAGCAGCTGAAGTTTCCAAAGGATACTTCCCATACACTTTCCTCACCAGCGAGACTTTAAACTACGTAGGCCCACCACCCCCCCAAACATTATTTTGACTGCATGGATGAACGTGAAGACTTTGATCGATACTACGACAGTTTTAATGAAAGTAACCCTTATAATATAGCTGATGAATGTGAGCGTTATTGCGTGAATGATGTGCGCGTGCTTAGAGTATGTTTCCAGGCCTTTAGAAGTATGTACATAGCCCGTTTCAAATGCGATCCACTGCAAGTCGCAACCACCATCGCATCATTATGTTTTACGGTGTTCAAGAATAACTTCATGCCTAAAGACACCTTAGCCATTATTCACCGAAACAACCCCCGCAGTTACGGACACAAGGCTATTTACTGGCTCATACACCTACAGCAACAAACAGGTGTATACATAAAGCACGCCCGCAACACGGGTGAAGTACCCATTAAGATTAATGGACGTGTTTTTTGGGTTGATGGGTTAAGTGAAAACCGTGTCACTGGTGTGAAGACTGTGTACTCCTTTAACGGTTGCTGGTGGCATGGATGCCCCCGTCCTGAGTGCGGAGTCACCGGAGATATCAACGGTAGGTCTCCTGCCGACTGTCTTGCATCGACCCGCACCCGCGATCAACTTATAGGATCACAGTTCACTCACAAAGTCTTGTGGGAGCATGAATATGATGCACGGATGGAGACAGACGATGTATACCGTGAGGAAATAAAAACGATCAAGCGTTCAATGGTGCTGGATCCTCTCAAATGTGGTGATAGCTTGTTTGGAGGACGTACAAATCCTTTCAGACTATACTTCCCACCTACGGAGGGCGTGAAGCTCCATTACTACGATTTCTGTTCTTTATACCCATACGTGATGAAGAGCAATCCGTACCCCGTGGGCGCTCCTGAGAAACTGGTGGGGCCTAGCCTACCATCCATCAATGAATTTTCAAAAAATTTGAATGATCATTACTTTGGGCTCTCTTTCGTAGACGTACTCCCCCACGCAATTTATGGATGCCGATCTTACATGTCGTTATCGACGACAAGCTCATGTTTCCCCTGTGCGTGAAGTGCGCGGAAGAGGATAACGGCGAATGTAACCATATACCCCACCAGCGTAAGATCAGAGGCGTATATACAAGTCCTGAGCTGGCCCTAGCCGTACGCCATGGTTATAGAATACTGAAGATACACGAGGTGTGGAGGTTTCAGAAGCTCCCCAACCTTTTCACACCATATATAAACGCCTTTTTGAAGGATAAGGTTGAAGCATCAGGGTATCCGCGAGGAGTTGATACCGAAGATGAAAAGTCTGCCTATATTCAACGTTACCGCGACCGCGAAGGTATACAACTTGATCGTGTCCAAATTGTAAAGAATCCTGGCAAGCGCTTTAGTGCAAAATTGTGTCTAAACAGTCTATGGGAAAAATTTGCGCAGAATACCGGCAGAGGGAACATTCATTTGGCACAAAGTTATAGCGATGTCTGGGATTATGCCAATGCCCCCGATAAAGAGGTCATGGAGATCGTGAATGTAGGTAATACTTACGTAATAAAGTACAACAACACTGAATTTGCCACAGATACATCAAGGGTTACAAACATACCTGTGGCGAGCTTCACAACAGCCTACGCCCGTATAAAACTTTGGGGTCTATTGCATTCTCTTGGGCGGAGAGTATTGTATGCCGATACAGATAGCGTGATATTCACAGAGAGGGAGGGTGATTACATGCCCGCTATCGGGGAGTTCCTCGGCGAGCTCACTGATGAGATCAAGGATGAGTATGGGGACGGTGCATACGCCGACTCTTTTATCTCAACAGGACCTAAGACTTATGGGGTACGGGTCAGGGTAGGGGATGAAATGAAATATATCGTGAAGGCAAAGGGTATTACGCTCAACCATGCGAATCGGGAGGTTGTTAACTTTGAGTCGTTGAAGGATCTAGTATGTTTGGAACCTCACCAACTAATTGTAGGCACCCACAATTTTCGGGCGCAGAAGCTGGGAGGCGTGAAGGAACTTAGGGGTACGATGGTGTGCCGTAACACCTATAGGAAACGTTACCAGTTACCTGGCACCTATGATACCGTACCCTTTGGATACCAATGATGCTTCTAACTCACACGTCTTGTATATAATCGTATCTATTTGTAAATATATATGTATATATAACTTGAATATCTCGAATCGTATTTGTAAATATATGAATATCTCAATAAATCAAATAGCGTTTCACTTTCTCCTTTGTGTGTGTGTGTGTGTGTGTGTGTGTGTGTGTGTGTGTGTGTGTGTGTGTGTAGGTGAAAGTTCTAAGCTCCGCCCACTGCGTGAGTCATGCTACTATCTGGGAGTCCCTGCGTGGTCAGTCGACCGCAGTAAGCCCGAGAGATCAGACGTGTATTCAGATCAGACGTGTATTCAGATCAGACGTATATTGAAATGGCTACCTTTAATATTGCTTGCACAACGTTTATGAAATGGTATTCAGTAAAGTGTGAGGATGTGGTGGATACCGAAAAACTTCCTATTCCCCCCTCCTATGCCTCTTTTAAAGCCACATTGGATTGTGCAAAGTTCCAAGATGTACAAATACTCTACGGATGTTCTGGTGAGACTGTTGAAGGCTTTCGTTGCACAGACGATGTGCTGAAGTATGCTGCAGGGCTAAACTTTATAAAGTCTCACATACACCGTGAAGTAAAAGAAACAACACGTGCAGAAGAGAAGCAGCAGGTATGGATAATGAGCCTTGTGGATGGGTGGTGTGACAAGCGGTATTACGTCATGCTACACCATGTCGATTACTCATACCCTACGTCTGAAAATGTGAATCTCGTGATCATGGACAATCTTAGGTGTTTTTATCACTATATTAACGTATATCATGATGAGGTTCATAGTGAGGTTGTGGCTAGTGTCATGCGTGAGTTTTTAACAGATTTTAGAGACGAGTATCGTTTGATGGGTAGAAAGGAAAAATATGAGCATATGTTCCTCTCAAATAGTGCGCCGGAGTGTGGAGATGATTAGCGCCTAGTTCTTATCCAAAGTGCGTAGGCTGGTAGTGACGAAACGGAAAAACAAATATGTGCAACAATTCGAGTCGTACGAACATGCCCATTCACGTATCATCGAGTCAGCCGCCCGTCGAACCGTTCCTGTATGTGCCTCACACGGCTCATAGTTATCTCAGAGCTTGAACCGAGTGGACGTGCGCTCCTCGAATACGATGGAACTTCCTTTGAGCAGCATTCTCAACGCCTCGTACGATGTGTCCGTGACGAAATCGTTGCGCGTGTTCAGGCGTAATTCCGGTACCATTAGCTATGTACTGGAAACGGAATGTAGACCGACAAACAAACGTGTTTATTTAAGTATCGAGGAGATGAATAGAATCTTTGTGATAGTTGATAAGTGGTGTGAAGATCGTTATAAAATACCTGCTAACGTAGGTACAAGAAGAGAGCAGATTAGTGACGCGCCCTCATACGCCGTTGTATGTACGTTGTGTATAAATAACGATCGGCCGTGCATTGATATAAGGCTGATGTGGAAGAATGCTTCTGATAATAACGCTCTTATTCCTACGCGAAACCGTTTCATCCTCGACAGAATGTTTGAAATCGTCGGATTCCGTAAACTGAAATCTATATTAGACGCGCGTGTTACGGATATGCTTTATTTTGATACAGTTCTTGAATACGCATACACTGCTCTGCTCGATGGGTTTACCGAGTGTAGGACTGGTGAGGATGGTCTAGTGCTGGATGTTTATTTAAAAAGTTTAGACTCTTTGAAATACCATGAACTTTGGTACAAAGCAATTGATCGGTACAAGGCTGAGCTCACCTACACCGTTCACCCTGAAGAACTATTTCTTTATATAACGCGCAGTTGCCGTAACGATTTAGAAGATTATTTCAATTGCCGTTATGTTGAGTGAAGAGTTCACGATTGAAAAGCCCGAGTCGGTAGAAATAAACCCTCGATTGGAAAAGCATTCTTATAAACTTGTGTTTAATAATGTAGCTAACGATGAACTCTTTGTGCGTGCTTTTGATTGTATTCTAGACGTATTTAAAGATGACTTGCCAACCGGTTGTAAAGTGGGGACAAAAATAGTACTGAACGATATGAAAGCCATTCATATCGAATACAGGCTTCCCTATACTTTAAGCGGCGAAATAATATTAAGCCGCATATACTGCGTAATGCAGAGCAATAATGATGTAATTGTAAACTCGATTAAGACCGAGTTTAGTATTTTGAAAAAAAAGTGAATTGTATATATATTTGCTTGACGATTATACGCATATTTCTATTGATTTGTGTTTATATATATATATATATATATATATATATATATATATATATTTTGCTTGATATTTCTCCTGTACTGTTATGTACATATTGAAGTGTATATGAAATGTATATTTTATTTTATATATCACCATAATTGTGTGTGTGTGTATATTTCTCCTGTACTGTTATGTACATATTGAAATGTATATGAAATGTATATTTATTTGAAATGTATATTTATTTTATATATAATTATGTGTATATATTTCTGTTATACGCATATTCCTCAAATGTATATTTATTTGAAATGTATATTTTATTTTATATATATATATATATCCATAATTGTGTGTATATATTTCTGTTATACGCATATTCCTCAAATGTATATTTATTTTCTATATATTTATAATAAAAAGAATGATGCAATGTTGTTTATTGTTATGCCTTCTACTACCGGTATTCTAATAATGTATACAACAGGTATCTGGCAATATTTAAGCCTTCTAAGCCAACTGGCTGATTAGGAGTCTATAATAGTGTATACAATGGTATCTGGCAATATTTAAGCCTTCTAAGCCAACTGGCTGATTAGGAGTCTATAATAGTGTATACAATGGAATACATGGAGCTATCTGGCAACTCAGCCAACTGGCTGATTAGGCGTATATAATAATAATGTATGCAATAATACTGCTAAAAAGAGGTATCTGACAACCAGCCAACTGGCTGATTAGGAGTCTATAATAGTGTATACAATGGAATACATGGCGCTATCTGGCAACTCAGCCAACTGGCTGATTAGGCGTATATAATAATAATGTATGCAATAATACTGCTAAAAAGAGGTATCTGACAACACCAACTGGCTGATTAGGAGTCTATAATAATGTATACAATGGTATCGCGGTATCTGGCAACTCAAGCCATTTACGCCAACTGGCTGATTAGGAGCCTATAAAACAACGCCAGCCCGGCTGGAAGTCTTAATGTGCACTTGGCTCCTGCCAGGTGAACACCTCTCCTCCTTTCTCTCCTCCTCCTTTCTCTTGGGGGATAACGCCGCCTCCAAGTTTTCCCCCCACCCCCCTTTCCCCCACCCCCCTTTGCAACATTACATAATAACCTGCAACATTCCTGCACTCTCCCCTTTTGCGGCTATACTACTAAGATCAAAAACAATTCTTGCTACAAGTAGTGAAAAACTACAGGGCTGTTTACCCTGATAGAAAAAAAGAAACATTGATGAAGTAAGGACAGCTAATCTCTCAAATATCATGCTAGTTTAATTATGCATGCTTGTGGTTATGGTAGGACTTACGGGGGAGCTTTCCACATTAAAAAAAAGCAATGCGCCTTCTACTGTACATCCTGGGTGGTGTGGAAAAATTTGACAATTTGAGTGGTTCTGTCAATTTTTAATTGCTGGTAGCAACCCCTAAAAATTAAAAATTTGCTAAAATATTTTAGGATAGTTGTTTTTATGCTGAAATGAACCATTTAAAGGGTTGAACACATTAAAATATAAAAAAAAAAATTTACCACCATATTTGAATCACCCTAATTATATATATATATATATATATATATATATATATATATATATATATGTGTGTGTGTGTGTGTGTGTGTGTGTGTGTTTTTCATAAGGCTCTAAACCAGGTTACAATGTACTAATAGCGTCTGGATTTTAAATCTGACCTCCATGGTTATTTAATCGTTTCTTGCATAATGTTTACTATAGTGAACATTTAGAATGACCTAGTACCCCTTCAAATATATTTTTTCTAAGAAATTTGAGTTTAATTTAAAGATCGAAGAAAAAGAAAGTTTGGTCCAAACTTCAATAGATGGGTGTACTGTTAAAAAAATAAGCTTCATATTTAACTGAATGAATTTTGAAAAGGGTGAGTTTTATTAATGTTCTCGAAAGAGAACGTACGCAACCTTCAATTGAAAAAACTTTTAGTGAAGGGTAAAGGCGCATACATTCAAAATAGCAGTGGCTCGTGAGTTCAAAGGAAATATAATTTGGTGTTAAATGGTAGAATTTAATTTTGGAGTTGAATTTCACATCTAAATAAAACCTAATTTATAAAAAATAACCCATTTATTTGCTAAATAGATACAACTTCACTCAGTAGAATAATCATGAAAACGGTTATAAATGATTACATTATTATTAAAAAATATGAACTGTAAAAGAGCATTAAAATTATGATGATTATAAAAAAAAATACAAATATAACCACGAGAATAAAATAAGTGATGGAAAGAAATATAATTATTTCAAACTAGTTTTTTGATATTTGGGTAAATAAAAAAAAGCTGAAACTATCAATACTTTGAGTGAAGTTTGATAAGAAAAATTATATTTACATACCGGGTGTACATAAAGTCAGGATCTATTTTTGTGAAGCACTTGGAAATTATATGGAATTCAATCATAACATGATAAAGTGGTAACATTTATTAAATAATTAAGAGTAGGATTCGACGTGACGCCCATCAGTATCCCTGCACAGCTCAAATCGTTCCGCAGCATTTCTAAACACATTCTGGAGCATTTGCGGGGTTATGTTATCTGCAGCAGTTCGTATACGTGTACGTAAGTTTTCAAGACTCGTAATCTTCGTCTGATAGACGTGCGATTTGATAAAGCCCCATGCAAAGAAATCTAAAGGGGTTAAATCTGGTGATCTCGCTGGCCAAGGTCTGTTGCTTCCGCGTCCGATCCAGCGATTTGGAAAACGTCCATTTAGATAATCCTGAACAATTTTGGCATAGTGACAAGGAGCACCATCATGTTGATAGACGACGGGGATAGGATTGTTAGTACCGTCGTCTATCAACATGATGGTGCTCCTTGTCACTATGCCAAAATTGTTCAGGATTATCTAAATGGACGTTTTCCAAATCGCTGGATCGGACGCGGAAGCAACAGACCTTGGCCAGCGAGATCACCAGATTTAACCCCTTTAGATTTCTTTGCATGGGGCTTTATCAAATCGCACGTCTATCAGACGAAGATTACGAGTCTTTAAAACTTACGTACACGTATACGAACTGCTGCAGATAACATAACCCCGCAAATGCTCCAGAATGTGTTTAGAAATGCTGCGGAACGATTTGAGCTGTGCAGGGATACTGATGGGCGTCACGTCGAATCCTACTCTTAATTATTTAATAAATGTTACCACTTTATCATGTTATGATTGAATTCCATATAATTTCCAAGTGCTTCACAAAAATAAATCCTGACTTTATGTACACCCGGTATTTGCACCAGATAAATTCTGAAACGTTAAATATTTTCCCATATTTTACAATTGCTCCTCAGTGATGAAGCTTGGTCATCATTTTTTAATCTTCCAAAAACAAACAATCTTGCTTCCTTCTTGGTTCAATGTTCTAACTTCAATTACATTTCTCTTAATTTTCTTTCCAAGACTTTTAAACGTAATTTTCTGTTCCTACGAACACTTTCTAAAGTTCTTTATCGTTTTTCTTTCATCAAACTTTCTCCATATCAGGGTTCATATGGAACCTTGCCTGACAATTTTGCAAACATTTCCCTAACCAAATTTCATTTTTTTTGTATTTCAAACGTCCTCCTGCAACTCCTTACAGACATCCATACACATTATTAAGTGCAATTTCCTTACAAAGTGTTGATGATTCCACACACTCCTATCATAAAACTTACTACTACAGAATCTTTGGTGAAGAAAATTATCTAAACAGTCTGCAGTAGCCTATCTTTCTTTAGTCATGTTAATTCCCTGACCACCATCCAAATTTTTTTTGTTTTCCCCGAAATTTAGCAACAAAACTCCATTTTTCCCTGGTTATTTTTCAGTTCCCTTCCCTGACTTTCCAGGTCACTATGGACCCTGCATGTCTTATTTTCTCTCTATATTTCATGAGATTTCTCGTCCGGAAGAATATAATTTCATTACTAGGGTCCAAAACAGTTCTAATGTATTATTGTGCAATGTCCTGTCTTCAGATACTGTGTACCTCTCACCTATATGGCAGTCTTGGTTCAGACAACTGCAGGGTTTACAATACCTTATTTTTGTAGTGTAGCAACAACTATATATATATATATATATATATATATATATATATATATTAAGTTGTTATAATAAGATTGTATTTGTATGTTGGGTTAAATAGCTATGCTGGCCTTATTTTTATATTACGTTCAGTGTATTATATGTAAGATTGTACTTGTAGGTTAAGTGGCTATGGATTGTGAATGATCCGCAACAAAGATGTTTTGGTTAGTGTAATTAATAATTTAAAATATAGTTTCCATAAAATCATATCCGAACTCAGCTTCCCATAATTCATAAGCATTTTTATTAAACTTTTTTATTTTCATAGTTTCTGATTTTTTCATTAAGCTACAATTATTTTCTCTAACGCATACAAATTATTTTTTTCGGTTAATGATGTCTCCTGTAATAACAAAATACATAAAATTGTCAGACAATTAATCAAACAGTATGCCAGGTATGCTAGGTTAAGTGGCTATGTTGGCTTTATTTTTGTATTAAGTTCAGTGTATAATACATAAAATTGTACTCGTATGTTAAGTTAAGTGACTATAAATTGTGAACGATCTGCAATAAAGATGTTTTATTTGGTAGTATACACATCATTATTAAGCAACATCGTTTTAGAATTTAATTTACCATACTAAAATAGGATTTTACCCAATCCACTCCGACTGAAAGGAAAGATTGGATTGAGTCCCACTCCGTTGGAATTTATAATTTCAATGGAAAATTATTTTCATAGCAAGAGCATGGTACCCGATGATCTCAGATTAGCCAAAATCAATATGTATATAAATATGAAAAAGAGGGATAGATTTGAAATCCTAACAGGAGCTGCCTTAAATAACACTGCCCAACAAAAAAAACATTTTTGCTGCTGATTTAATTCTAAGACCTGTTTCTGGATAATATTGATGTGCTGATTTAAAAAATCACCTTAGATTTTGTCCAGCACATCAGGTTTTCGTGCAATGCAATATGCAATATGAAGCAGTTTGTAAAAGCTTTGAATAAAGAAGGTGATTGCTTTAATTACATATGTGCAGCCTTTCCAGGTCTTAGTGATGAGAAGCTTAAAGCTGGTATATTCGATGGTCCCCAGATAAGAAAACTGATGAAAGATCCGCAGTTCAGTAACTCAATGACCGAAACGGAGGCAAAAGCTTGGAAGGCTTTTGTGGCAGTAGTTAAGAACTTCCTAGGAAACAAAAAGTCTGAAAATTATAAAGATCTTGTAAAGGATTTACTTGTAAACTTTCAGCATTTGGGTTGCAACATGAGCATTAAAGTTCACTATCTCAACAGTCATCTGGATAAATTTCCAGAAAATCTTGGTGATGTTAGTGAAGAGCAAGGTGAAAGGTTCCACCAAGATATCAAAGTGATGGAAGAACGATACCAAGGAAGATGGGATACCCATATGATGGCTGACTACTGCTGGAGCCTGCAAAGAGATTGTCTTGACATCTCTCATTCTAGGAAGTCCTATAAGAGAAAATTTATCAGCACTGAAAAGTAAGAAAACAAGAAAAAGACAATGTTAAGAAAACTGGTCCCGTGCTTGCTTTAATATGGATTCATTTTTTGCTTATTTAAACACTTTTAATCACTTTGTGTGTCAATATTACCATTGTATATTAAAGTTCACTCCCTGCACAATTGTTTACTTTTCCATGCTGATTCTGAGTATGTAAAAACTTATTTTTTGAAAAGAAAAAAAATTGGGCATAACCCTGCCAAAATGCGATATCTCCAAAATATCCATATCCAAAAACTAAGGTGATTTTTGAAATCAGCACACCAAAGTTACCTAAAAACAGGTGTTAGAATTAAATCAGCAAAATTGGTGTTGGGCAGTGTAATCTAAGGACTTGGACCGAATTCCTAAATCAATTAAAGGCTTATTTTACTCAGAAGTAGAAACTAGCCCGATTGCAGACGTGCTAGAGCTAAATAATATCCGTTATAATAGCGAAGCAATAACGTTCCAACAGTTTGTGTCCAAACAAATTAACCAAGTTCAGAAAGTTCAATAAATCAGCAGGAATTCGCTACACTTTGAATATCTTCAACCTTGTCTTAACTATTGTAGGGAAGTTCAAGTAGTTTTACAAATATATTTAAAAAAAACATAGACCGGCATAAACATTTGTGGCCGCAATTAAAGAAATTATATGATGCGCTCCAGTCTGACAGATCATTTCAATCAACCACAGCTATAAGGGCGCTTAACGCTCAGCAAAGTCGACCCCAACCCAAACCACATATAAGAAGGGGAATCTATTCTCCTTATAGAGGAATATGGCGATAGAAACCTCAATTTCAAGTTACGGCTCCAAGCCGTTCACTCCAATCTTGAAGACCTCCTAGTCATACACCTTACTTTGATAAAGAAGAAAATGTTGCAAAACAAAAGGGGAGGGGGGTGCCTCGGCCAACAACTGTTAGTGTAACGTCTGTGTAGGGAATGAATGTAGGAGCAAGCACTTTTGTTTCGGAAGCCAAACGTACGAACGACTGTCCGCAGACCTACATGAGTGAGCTGAGTAAACCTGGAGGAGCAAGGAGGAAAACCACCACCCAGCTAACTACTTCAGAGGAAGAGCCGACTGAATACTATGGCTATACGGATTTTAGTATTTTTCCCCTTAATAAGATCTGGTAACAATAGGTCGAGGTCAACAGTATTTTCAGTATCTTGAGGCAACCAGCTTCGACTACTGGAACAGTAACGTCTAAACCAGCCTAAGTTAGCCTACTCTATGGTGAAATCCAGAAGGCATACAATACAGATAAATCGAAACTATAATTCCAGTAGGGTACTTCAAACACACACCATATATATATATATATATATATATATATATATATTACAGTAAATGATCGTAATCAGGAAATACACGTATTTCCTAACACATACAGTAAATACGTGTATTTCCTGATTCACCCAGGAAATTCATGTATTCATTAAAAATGCTAGGGTATACGTGTATTTCCTAAAGTTAAGGACCAAGTATTTCATGAATTTACTGATGCGAAAACTCGATATAAAAATTAAAATGATTAAAACATGGATATGGACATTTATAAATTCACATTTTATATGTGCATTTTAAACCCCCTCCCAAGTAAAAAATGCTAAGGTATACGTGTATTTACTAAAACAGAGGGGTGTGCAGTGATGTGCGGTAATGTCATACTAAAATCACGTGAAGAACCAACCAAATGTTACCGTGATACTGCGGTCACGTGACCAAGCCAACTGTGTTTGCAGCGAATTGTGTTTACAGACATTGCGTCAATATATCTACCGAAAGCATTGAAAAGTTTTTCAAACAGGAATTATTTAAA
Organism: Bathynomus jamesi; assembly: GCA_023014485.1. Lineage (NCBI taxonomy): Eukaryota > Metazoa > Arthropoda > Malacostraca > Isopoda > Cirolanidae > Bathynomus > Bathynomus jamesi. Next base: position 571,230 of record JAJOZX010002638.1, on the reverse strand, counting down.
AAACACAAGGAATGTAAAACAGTGTTGATCCCGAAAGCTGAATACTACACTCTCATGGATAATGTGAAATCAGCAGCTGCAAAGTCCACCACGAAGAGCAGGAATGACTATTATCTGCTAGCAAAGTTAGTTATTTCGATGTATTATTATTAATTTAAAGTATTATTAAATTATTAGTAAGTTAAAATTTGTTTTTTAAACTATTCTAGAGTAGAATTTAATAATTAATATTAAATTATATTTTTAAATTAAAACTATTCTAGAGTAGCATTTAATAATTCCATTTAATAAATACATAGACATGATGTTTCGTCTGTATACTTCAGACATTTTTATCATTATAATGTTTCAGACCAGCAAATATCATTATATCAAATATTTAATGTTATTTTCAGGTATGATGTTCTCCTGTGCAGTGATGTTGAGAAACTTATTAGAAAACGGAAGAACCTCACAGATCCACTTATCTACTATGCCAACATTGAAGATACATTTGATATTATTAAGCGAGCCCACATATCTAGTGGACATGGGGGACGTGATAAGATGACGAAAGAGTTGCAGAAAAAATATGCCAACATTATTATAAAAGCCTTGGAACTGTACAAATCCCTTTGTGAAGAATGCCAGAAGAAATGGAAGAGACCCATGACGAAAGTAGTAGTTGTCCGGCCGATCCTAAGTAAGGAGCTCTCATCCAGAGGTCAGGTAGATTTAATTGACATGCAAGCTATGTCAACTTCTAATCACAAGTGGATTATGGTTTTGAGAGCACTAATGACTAAACGAGCAGCTGAAGTGGCATTTCACCTAATAGATATCTTTCTTCTCCTTGGTGCCCCAGCTATTCTCCAGAGTGATAATGGATCTGAATTCACACCACATGTCATCAGTGAATTGAAACAGATGTGGCCAGATCTATTATTGGTCCATGGCAAACCTCGACATCCCCAGAGCCAAGGATCTATTGAAAGGGCCAATGGAGATATCAAAGACATGTTGGTTGCTTGGATGGCCGACAACAACTCACAAGATTGGTCTGTTGGCATCAAATTCGTGCAGTTCCAGAAAAACACTGCTTATCATGCCGGAATAAAGTGTTCGCCATACTCTGCTATGTTTGGGTGTGATGCTCGAGTGGGCCTGACTTCTTCTTCACTGCCAAGAGAAGTCATTGAACGATTAGAAGATGAAGATGATCTCCATGCTCTTGTGACTCTGCCTGATCACCCAATCCAGCCACTCATTGATTGTCAATCAGATCAACCCAGCCATCCACTTCCTGATGACAACCAACCCGACCGACCCAGCCAGCCACTCCCTGAAAACACCTTACCAGATCAACCCAGCCAGCCACTCCCTGATGACAACCAACCCGACCGACCCAGCCAGCCACTCCCTGAAAACACCTTACCAGATCAACCCAGCCAGTCACTCCCTGATGACAACCAAACCGATCAACCCAGCAAACTACTCTGATGAGGACAACCCTGCTGACCGAAATTATGCTATACCATCTGTTACACCGCAAGATGTAGAAAACCACAAGAAGCGGATCAAAAAGCGGCGTGCTACTGCATCTGCTGGTCAATTAGGGCATGCTGAGAGAATGGTGAAGCGAAGTCGCTTAGACTGCAAAACTGCGGAGCCTGAAGATAATGTTGCTATTCCTATTCCAGCTGTAGACCGTGGTAGAGGAGACCCAAGAAATATACTTGGTTTGTCATCTACAGAGATCTAGAAACAGATCAGTATAGAACAGCAGTTAAAGCGGGGATTTTGAAAGGTTTAGATTCTAGAAATCAATTTGATTTATGCCCTCATCGCTTATTAACACTTGATAATGTTTGTCAAGACAAGCAACATGAATTTCCTGGGTGAATCGGGAAATACACGTATTTACTGTATGTTAGGAAATACATGTATTTCCTGATTACGGACATTTACTGTAACATACAGATATATATATATATATATATATATATATATATATATAATATATATATATATATATATATGTTATACGCGGGATGAGTCTCTTGCGAGAAATTGGCCATTGTACACGAGCACACCCACCTTCTCGACAAGAGCAGACGCTTGTCTTTATCTCCAGGACTGTCACTCAAATTTGCTCAAATCTCTCCTACGCCCTCAAACTAGCGCCCGTAAATTTGAAATGGCGATATTCCTCCTAATTAAGAGCGCCCTGATGCACTTTTGACATCTTTCGCTGGCTGTTGGCCCATGTACTTTCCCAGCTAACATCTCACATCCGTCCAGAGCTTCGACATAGGAACCTTGACTCGTGAGAATTACAAATCCTCTTGGTCTCATGGTGACTTACACCTCTGACGTATGTGAGAGTGGATTGCTTCGTATATAAGGAGGGCCCAGCCATTGAAAGACAGATTGTAGATTCTAACTTCGAGAGTGGAGATTCAGGTCTAGGTTTCCGCGAGTAACGAGGCGCGAGTTACTTCGTATGGATAGCTAAGCTTTTGGGACTACGGATTAGTCCGCACTTTGACGGAGCCTAGAAAGAGAACGAGGGAAGGTGCTTCGAAAAGAGGGCCGTCGGGTTTTTCGGTTAAAGTAACGTAACGGTATACCCAGTGTGAAGGGTAAATTTCACGTCGATTAGGGATTAAGGCTAATATCGGAATATAGGAATTGAGAATCTGACTGAAGGAAACGCCAGCAGGCTTAAATTCATTTATTTCCTGGTGACCTTAATTTTCACCCTTAGACTAAGAACAACTCATTTCTAACCCGGTAAACTTAAATGACCTTGTGAAATAAAGACAAATCTATTGTAAACCATCGCCTGTAATCCGCTTACCTCAATTTAATTAAAGTACCTGAAGATAGAATAGACTCTAATTCAATCCCCTCACAGTAAACATAACTCCGACGTGTGTGAAACGCGGGCTAAGGAAGCTCCCGGACTCCGTAAAGTGACTAATTGGTCAGCGCGCTCTGTAGGTCCAGTCCGGATCGTAGGAAGAGTATCTCTATTGTACTTGGGGGTTAAAACTCACCGGGTAACCTCCAGGTATAATAGAGTGGTGTCAGGTGTGGGTGTAGGTAAGTATTTCCTACCCCCTGTTTCCTAGACACTCGTCGAAGCACCAGAAGCCGACTGAAGCGTGTATGAGAACCATCCACACGGAGAAGAGTAAAACGGCAGTTCCACCCAGACTCACAAGGCCAAGAGCAGCTATTCAGGCACAAGTGGAAGCGGCGACGAGAATCCAAGCAACAGGCGAGGACGAGAAAATCCATCTCTCCGAAGACGAAGGAAAATCAAAGGTAAGCAAACCTGTTTGTATTGCGACCGGTCTTAGGGGACAGGAAGACAATTTTCCTGTAGCAGGCAGCACACCTAAACAATCCCTTCAGGATTAAAATTTTCCCCCGTAAATTTTGACATTAATAGAATAGCTCAAGTCCCCTCCTGGGTTCCTCCTGAGAAAATTCAAGGCGAACTTAAAAAGGGAAATAGCCCTTTGCTAGCTGATTTGCGCAAGATTTCTTAGAATTTTGGCCTTTCTCATTAGACGGTGAAGAAATGTCTTTTAGTCAGAAGAGTAGGCAGGCTAGCTTAGGAAGCCGAGAAACGGCTGGTAGGCGCAGCCCGTCACCCACAAACTCTCCTGTTCGTTCCCCTGGAACACCAGCCACCCAATCATTCCAACTATCTTCGTATGGGGAGGAAAAAGATTTCTCTCCCGAGGGGAAAAACTGCGTCATGCGGCTGAAATCAGTCTCCTACTTTGTGGGATGTATGCCGAGTATTCAATTGCTGCCGATCAAGTAGTGGTGCGAAGTTACAAGGAGTTACAAGGAAAAGAAGCACCTCAAAAGGCCTTGCGGCCCATACCGAGGAGGTACCAATGGCAAAGGGTGCCAGGGAAAATTTTGTACACACTCAAATAGTGTGCAAGATTTGGTCTAACCTTTTCTTGAACTGATCCACAGAGGAACTGCTCACAACTTCTGAAGGTAACCTGTTCCATGTGTCACAGATCTTATACGTAAAGTAATTCCCACACACACTAGTCCTAAACCGTTTCAAATCCAACTTCCAACCATTGTTGCGAGTTGGGTTATCATTTAAACTAAACATGCTTCTAAAATCGACCTGGTTGAACCCGCGTAAGAGCTTGAAAACCTCGATCAGTTGACCGCGCAGCCTCCGAGTTTCAAGCGAAAACAACTTCAGGGCGCGTAACCGTCGATTCTAGCCCATATGCCTAACGGAAGGAATTAACTTTGTGGCCCTCGCCTGCACTCGCTCCAGCCTCTCAATATCCTTCCTGAGGGTGGGCGACCAGAACTGCACAGCATACTCCAGGTGCGGCCGAACCAGGGAATTGTACAGAGAGAGCACAATCTCCTTGTTCCGAAACTGAAATTGCCTCCTGATATAACCCAATAGTTTCTGGGCTTTCTTTTCCACCTCTACGCACTGTTTGGTAAACTTAAGGTCGCTGCTAATTAGCACACCCAAGTCCTTTTCTAAATCAGTCACCTCGATATGACTCCCCAACATCGAGTAGTCCGACTTGGGATTGGCGTAGTCAATGTGCATCACTTTGCATTTGCCCAAGTTAAACGGCATTTGCCATTTTTCGGACCACTCTCCTATCCTACCTAGGTCCGCACGCAGTTCCTCGATCGCTTCGGGCGTCCCAACATTGGCCCCAAGCTTGGTGTCATCAGCGAATTTGGCGATCCGACTGACGATGACACCGTCGATATCATTTATGTAAATGATAAACAACAGTGGCCCCAAAACGGAACCCTGAGGAACCCCACTAGTGACGTAGGCCCAACCCGAACAAGCCCCTTTAATTACAAAGAGAGAGAGAGAGAGAGTTACAAGGAGTTACAAGGAAAAGAAGGACCTCAAAAGGCCTTGCGGCCCATACAGAGGAGGTATCAATGGCAACGGGTGGCAGGGAAAACTTTGTACACACTCAAATAGTGCAAGATTTGGTCTAACCTTTTCTTGAACTGATCCACAGAGGAACTGTTCACAAGTTCTGAGGTAACCTGTTCCATGTGTCACAGATCTTATACGTAAAGTAATTCCCACACACACTAGTCCTAAACCGCTTCAAATCCAACTTCCAACCATTGTTGCGAGTTCGGTTATCATTTAAGCTAAACATACTTCTAAAATCGACATCGTTGAACCCGCGTAAGAGCTTGAAAACCTCGATCAGTTGACCGCGCAGCCTCCGAGTTTCGAGCGAAAACAAGTTCAGGGCGCGTAACCGTCGATTGTAGCCCATATGCCTAATGGAAGGGATTAACTTTGTGGCCCTCGCTTGCACTCGCTCCAGCCTCTCAATACCTTTCCTGAGGGTGGGCGACCAGAACTGCACACCATACTCCAGGTGCGGCCGAACCAGGGAATTGTACAGTGAGAGCACAATCTCCTTGTTCCGAAACTGAAATTGCCTTCTGATATAACCCAAGAGAGAGAGAGAGAGAGAGAGAGAGAGAGAGAGAGAGAGAGAGAGAGAGAGAGAGAGAGAGAGAGTAAGAGAGAGTATCCTTTCAGGATTTCGTCTTTGAGTTCGCCCGGTTGATTCCCGAACGAGGGCGAAATTCCGACAAGATGCGGATCGCATTGGCAATTAGATGCTCGGTTCCTCCGAGTAGACTGGTGCTCGTAGAATTCGAAGAGAAATTAAAAACCTGGGAAGAATTCTTAGATATTTGTGCCAATCTCTATTGTCAAAATAGGAGGGACGAGATCACAAATAGGCTAATGAATATAGAACGAGAGTGTAGGTGACCAGACGAATCATTTACATCGTTTGCATATAGAATCCAAAGAGAGGTCGAAGGGCTAAAAAGGGACGAAGGCAATATGATGCAGAATATAGACGTGCCGTTTATGTTAAATAATTTTAAATTCCATACCTCGCAAACTCTGGCATAAGTACGGAGACCAGGATGAGGAAATACATGAAAATATCAAACGCATTAGGTGCGACGATCGAATCATTTCCAAACCAGTCACCCCTTCTTATCCAGTACCTTATTCCAATCAAAACATGGGGTCCATACCGTCCCCCGAAGTTCCAAATTATCAAAACCAAAATTATTTACTAAATCACCCTCCTTATTCCCCGTATCTAAATACGTCCCCTTACGTGGGACAAAACCCTAATTCCCAAGCCATCCCTTTCAATATCCCCCCAAGGCAAGTTCCTTATAGTAGTACACTGCCGTACGATTTATCAATCCATCCTGGTTCCTCTATGCAAAATGATGTACTGAGTGTGAATGCCGTACAAGCGCAAGCGCCGACGCAAGCATATAAGCCCCGATGCTATATATGCGAGAGTACCTAACATAAGGTAAAGTCTTGTCCGATGGTTGAAAAAATGAAAGCCTTAGAGATAGACCAAGATAAGGCTCGAGAGTACCTCCGGGAAGGAGCGACGATACGCGTCTCCGTCCCGACAACACGGCTACCGAGGAAGGGAAGAAAATTACGAGGACCGACGGCGGTACCCGTCACCTTATCGACCTAATGAAAACCGAGGAAGATAAGATAGATGGCCGAGGGTTATGGAGAGAGACGCAAAGCAACCCAAATGGCCATTATTATGACCACAGAAGGGACGATTATCTCGACAACCGAGGATGGAAGAGAGAAAGTTTCTCCCACTACAGGGAGGACCGAAATGGGCGGTCTCCGTCACCGTATGAGCCCCGAAGAGAACGAAAAAGGGGCGACTATTTTCATTACAGGAAAGACCGAAATGAGGTCGTCGTCCCTCTACGAGCAGAGATGAGGAGAGAGAAGAGACGACCATTTTCGTTAGACAAAACCGAAGTGGAAGGTCACCTTCACCTTACGAACGCCGAAGGGAAAACGGGAGTAGACAGGGGTACCAACGTCACGACCCAAGGAATCGATCCCCTTCATACTCTAACCAGAGAAGTTATTTCCCACGGGACGCCCCCAATGGAGGTTATCAAAACCGGGAACATGACCGTGGAAGGTCCCCGGCAGGAGGTTGGGAAGGACGCCGAAACGGCTCGCCTTGGCCTAGAAGGAGCGACCCTCCGCCAAATAGACGAAATTCCCCGAAAAGTTTCTTTCAAGGAAAATGAAGACTCGGAAAATAAACCATGACTAGGCATTCCAAATAGCAAGAAAAATCTCACGAAAGAAGAAACTCAAGGAAGAGAGAAAAATGCAGTAAAGAAACCTGAGAGAATGAACAAGGAAAAGCAGTGTAAGTGAGATAAATTTGTGTAATTCAATTATCAATGAAAGTGAAACTGAACCGAGCGGAACTCGCGCGACCTTGAGTATGAGATTAGACTCTCAGGTTGATGAATCTGTAAACGAGAATGCTCTTATAAATACCGAGAGAGAAGAAGTAACTAAGGAGAGTAATTCAAGGTTAGATAAAGAGAATGTGATCAGTGTGTGCGAGGAAGAAATAAATGAAAATAAAAATAAAGTCCAAGAGAAGCGAAATTGTATGAATGATCTTTATAAATCAAACGCAAGTAAAAGTGAATTTAAGGAGAAAGAGAGTGTGAGCGATGTTTATCAATTGGACGCGCGTGAAAACGAATTTAAGAAGAGTAAGTGTGTGAGTAATAGTTACAAAGTAAATGACTGGGAAAATGAATGTAAGGAGAATGCGTGTGTGAGTAATGTTTATAAATTAGGCGCGTGTGAAAATGGACTAGAAAAGGATTCTCGTGCAGTATGTGGGAACGAAAGTGTGGAAAAGAGTATAAATAATGTACTAACGAAAACTTATCGAGTGAATGGCGTATACAACATGAATGCATGGGAAACAACTAATACAAAGTATGACGCATTCACTGAGAGTAAGACCGGAAAAATGAATGAAATCTCAAAAAATGCGAAAGTCGGAAATAACGCTGGATGCGTGAATCACGACGCGCGAGCTCAAAGTGATGATAAACTAACCCAAATTGAAAAATTAAAAGCAAAGGTCAATTGGTGTGGTTTTCTTTTTCTGGTACAGTTTTTTATTTTTTGCGTTAGACGCGTTTACCTTTTCATTTATAATTGGGTAAATCATCCAGATATGCACCCAGATATGGGTAAAAAACCAAGTAAGGAAAGTAAGCATGAAAGAACCCTGTAGTGAGGGGGGCAAAACGCAACCAGGAAAGTCCCCTCCTTGAAGTTATGCAGATTTCCTAATAGAGGAGCAGGTCTCTCCTCCAATGACCCGCTGTATACGAATATTTCATTATCCAGTCATTCAGGTCACACTGCGGGAAAGAGCACCCCTTGCTCTGATTGACACAGGGGCTGATCTATGCTTGGTCAAGCGAAAACGTATAGACGCGCTCGGACTGAGACCTCTGGTGAAGGAAACCGCGAAGAAATGTAAAGCCATCAATAATGAAAAACTGAACACACAAGGGACAATAAATACGGCTATAAACATCGACGGTGCAACGTACGAGATAACTGCTTTAATAATTGAAGAATTACCCGCGGGACTGAGTCTGATTATTGGAGCGGATTTCATCAAAAGTAACCGTGTAAAAATCGGAGGAGGAAGAAGAGGTTTCTGGATTCATGTAAACGGAGTCCAAGTCCAGGTGGTATCTCGGGTCGAAATGGAAATGGAGGACTTACCCGTCCCATGGGGTGAATTTGGTGGATATACCTCTTACGTTAAAGAGCGGATCAGCCACCATAGCCCCTGCGGCTGGAGCCATTTTAGAATTACAATCTGAGCTTCCCCTGAAAGAAAGGACTACGCTGATAATAGAAGCGGACACATTTCCCACAAATTTACACTTCGAGCCCCAATTGGCGTGTGTAAATGAAAATGGAAGCATCCCCGTGTTAGTGTATAACACGTCCGCAAACGACACGGTTAAAGTAAGAAGCGAGAGGCTAAAAGTGGTCGGAGGAGTTTTGAGATACTGCCTTTGTGATGGTGATCGAGGACACGAATTAAGTCAGTGCCTCTACAGCTCAACAGACACCGACGACCCGACTGAGGAGGACGAAGATGCGAACGACCTGATTTGAGAGGATGCGATTAATCGAGAATTGAGCCAGGAAAGAGCGTTGTTTATGGACGAGATTTCAGAGATCTATGAGCGAGAAATGATGGGCGATTTTACAAAACCCAAAAGAACGCTCGAAGAAAAACGACGAATGATCGACGAGTTCGTTCAACAAACCAATTTGAAAACAGAGGAAAAGAGTAGATTAATGCGAATACTGGACGATTATCTGGATGTAACATTCATAAAAGGGGATGAACTAGGACTTCTAAAGGACTTTGAACTCTCCCTGGAGCTCGAACCTAGACACGGTCCGGTCTACACACCCCAGTACCGGTTACCTTTTAAATACCATGAAGTGGCTCGACAAGTAGCCGAACTGGAGCAACGCGGTCTGGTAGAACGCAGGAACAGTGACTTTAATAGCCCTCTGCTATTGGTTAAACAGAAGAATAAAAATAGACTCGTGGTAGACTATAGAAACTTCAACAAAGTACTGAAAACATCACGTTTTAAATTACCGGACATAGATTCTATTTTCCGGAGTTTAGGAGATGAATGGTTTACAACCATCGACTTAGCTCAAGGGTATCATCAAATCGCCTTGGACGAGAGGTCTCAAGATTTGACAGCTTTTTCCTCCAACAGTGCAAGTTTTGTATATAAAGTTTTGCCCTTTGGTCTCAAAATGGCTCCCAACGTATTTAGTTCAATCATGACGATATACGATATACTGATCGTCGGAAGAACGAGAGAAGAGCATGAAGCCAACCTCAGAACCGTCCTGCAGACGCTGAGGGAAAAGAACTTAAAATGTATTTTTGTATGTATTTTCCGAGTGCTAACATCGTAAACGGTAGCGTTTAGTACTGTTATGTATGAGTTTAAACTATCGGCTAAACCTTCTTCGTTTGCTTCAATTACTTGTACTCGTTTGGTGATTTCGTCCACTGAGGACTGCTGTGCGGTACCGAATGCAAAATTCATCAATCCGCCTACCGCATCGACTAATCCACGCCGCTGTCGTGAGGGGCTTCCCAGAGGCTGTTCTTGATTTAAAGTAGTGATGAACGTTGTCAGTTCCTTCTTCGTGTCTATTATTTGTTCGCGAATGCCGTGTAGAGTGATTATTAAAATATTTAAATCCTTCCGCACAATCTCCGTAGGGCCCTTTGCTTCACTTATCCGCTGCTCTTCTGTCTCGCATTGAATTATTAGTTTCTTCATTTTGTCGTTTAAATTACAAATGTAGATAATAAGGTCCCAGATGGAGTCGCACACTAAAAGTGTAAACTGAACCATGGGGTATTACGGGACCTAAAGGTTCGAATAGGACTCCATGGTTCTCAAGGGTTTGCGCCCCTGAGTGGCTTGCAATCGATAACAAGAGAAGGGCAACCATTTCCCTCAGCAGGGCACTTTTGGGGCTTGTCATTATTAAGTTCAGTAAGAAATTTCGTGAAATAGAATGGAAAATGAATTTAGCAATGTTCTTTTCCAAAAGAAATTAAAGTATTAAATTATTTTTAGTATTAAAGTGTTAAATTACGAAAGTATTATTATTATTAAATTATTAAATGGAGTTATGAAAGTATACCTTCTCACCAGGGCCGGATTTAGGAGTGGGCAAAGTGGGCAGCTGCCCATGGGCCTCCACATCTTGGGGGCCTCCACATATTGACAAGCCATTATCAAAATAGAAAAAACCCGAAACTAGAAAAACCCGATAGATGATCAACAAAAAAACACGCGCATCCAATACCACTGTAGTACATAAACTTTTACCAATTACTATTTGTTGTGTACTAATTATTATTTTGTTTTTATTACTCTTTTAGGCCTACTCTCACTATAATGGAATACCCGAGTAACCCGAGGCTTTCATTTTTTGCAGAAATGAGTGGAATGGACAGACACAAGAGTGCACGATGTTTTGAAAGTGTATGTATGTTAATTATATTATGAATCTTATGGATGACTTCAATTATGTTCTTCCCCTAAGGTAGGGGGGCCTCCACACGTCTAAATCTGGCTCTGTTTCTCACTATCCCTCTTGTATTACTCTCCACGGTTCAAAGCGAACTAATTCAATAACTCTGTCATTTAACCGAAGTCCAGAGTGAGAATAAATGAAGAAATATGAATCTGTTTAAATGAAAATAAATACATTTAAAAACAATAATAGAAATGAATTTACTTCTGACGTTAGATCATTTAGCTATGATTCCACGCTTCTCGCTCAACATCCGGTCCCTCGCTAAACATTCTTATCGTGGTTCTCGTTGTGTCGAACACGAGTTTCACACGAAACTCATTCGGGAATATTTTAATTGGGCTTCTTTCTCCCTACATCCTTCTTAAATGCCTACCTTTGAAAGTGCCTACAATTTACCTGCCTATATTTTAAATGTCCACATTTCGAAAGTGCACTTTTATATTGCGTGGATAAATATAGACGAAGTTTGGTTTCCCTTTGCCGCGCGTTAAATCGTTTATCATCTTTGTTTAATTTGCCGCGTTTTTAATGTTTATGGTGCTATTCTAAATACTTATTTAGCTCCTATTTTATCTATTGATTTATATAATCATAAAAGCGGGAAAAAGAAATTATTCCTTAGCCAAGCCTTGCATTTTCCTGAATTAACTTATTTCTTTCAGTGTTCAAAAGCGCAATAATAAGGAAAAGATTTTTACACGAGTCTTTCATTTTAGTATGAATCGTTTCCCTTTAATGCCTATAGCGCAACGCTAATCATGTATGTACAAAGTTGCTCGTCGATACAATCAGTCGTGGGGCCTGGTGAAGTGTCTCCACAACTTCTGCATGTCGTCGAACCTGCTTCTATCCCGTGATGGTTCGTTTTTCAGCCTTTTTTATCCAAATCCGGTGTTAGAGCTTCTGGCTCCATCCTCTCGGTGGATAGCGTTGATTTCTTCTTCGGGTGGATCGTCAAGGGTCTCTACATCATCCAAAGCTCGTTTGCGTTGGGCGTTTGATGTTTCAGTTTGTATGTTATTTATGTGCACTCGTTTATCTCTGTGTTGTCGGGTCCCTGACCAGGAAGGTATAGTCGTTTAGTTTCTCTAACACCTGACATGGCCCTTCAAATGGAGTTTGCAAAGCCTTTGGAACACCCGGGGTCGGCGTTTTCCTGATGTAAACTCTGTCTCCCTTCTCTACTGTGCGGATCTTCCTCCCTTACTTGGTTGTGTTTTAGGGAATAATTATATCTTTCTACTTGACCCTGACTTTCCGGACGCGCCGGAGTTCCGAAGCTGTGATTGATACGATATTTCTTCGAGGTGTGCCATTATCTCGTTGGCAAATTCGGTTCCATTGTCGGTTTTTAGGTTTTTTATTTTTCCGTAGGTCGGTATATAGTGCCCGAAATCCGTCTATTAAGACTAATACGTAAGCAGAGTGATCTTGTGAACGTGGGAAGGGGCCGACCAGGTCGGCAAAAACCCATTCCAGCGGTTCCTTACCCGAGGGAGTTTCTCCCAGAGGGGCTTTCCGGGGGTTGATATTCATGTATCTGTTACATACTTCGCACGTTTTGATGTATTGTCTTATATCTCTTGTCATATTGGGCCAGTCGTAAACTTGGGACATTTCCTGATAGGTCTTGAATTCAGCTAGGTGTCCCTTATCAATAGAATTATGAAATTGTAGGAGAGCTTTCTTTTGTAGTTTCACATCAGGAGGCAGATTCTTTGGGATTCCTTTCCTCCGAGCGATCGAATCGTGTAAAGTATCCCGTTCTTCATTTTGAATTTGTCACTTTCTCCATTTTTCATGAAGCCACGACACCACGGGTCTAAATTTTGAACTCTTCGTATTTCGTTTAACGATATTTCGGGAATTTCTTCGTCTTGCAACAATTTTTCGATCAACATCCCTGTCTGGGGCGTTTCTCCCCTATCCAGGGCTGATTTCTGGCTTCGAGTGAATACATTTAGTATGATCTTCGTCCTCCCATTCTAATTTTTCCTCACTTGTACTTCGTACACACCGACTCATTAAGTCGGCAGCGAAATTCTTTTCTCCCTTAACATATTCCACTTTAAGATCGAATTCCAATAAGGTGACAAACTGACCAGAGGACGGTGGTCGGTTCTTAGAATGATCTTTGATCCCAATATTAGAGCACGAAAATGGTAAAGGGCCAAGATGATACTCAAACCCTCTTTTTCGATAACCGCATATCTCTTTTGGGTGTCATTAAAGCCCTTACTATAATACTCCAACGGGACTAACTCACCTTCCTCATTCTCTTGCATTAATACTGCCCCGCTCGCTTTTTCAGATGAGTCCGTGTATAGGAAAAATGGTTCTTCAGGTTTGGGATGTCGTAGTAAGGTTTCGACTGTAATAATCTCCTTAATTTTCTGCAAGGCGTCGTCACGCTCTTCTGTCCACTCAATTTTTCCTTCTTTCGCGTCAACTCATGTATGGGACCTAATAACTCGGCTGCATTGGGAATGTATCTCCGATAGTAATTTACCAATCCCAACAGTGATTGTACTTCCTTTACAGTTTTTGGGGGTCGCAATTTCCGTATGGCCTCCACCTTCTCCGGTAATTTAAAACGTGATGTTTTCAGTACTTTGTTCAAGTTTCTATAGTCTACCACGAGTCTATTCTTATTCTTCTGTTTAACCAATAGCAGAGGGCTATTAAAATCACTGTGTAGACCGGACCCTGTCTATGTTCGAGCTCCAGGGAGAGTTCAAAGTCCTTTAGAAGTCCTAGTTCATCCCCTTTTATGAATGTTACATCCAGATAATCGTCCAGTATTCGCATTAATCTACTCTTTTCCTCTGTTTTCAAATTGGTTTGTTGAACGAACTCGTCGATCATTCGTCGTTTTTCTTCGAGGGTTCTTTTGGGTTTTGTAAAATCGCCCATCATTTCTCGCTCATAGATCTCTGAAATCTCGTCCATAAACAACGCTCTTTCCTGGCTCAATTCTCGATTAATCGCATCCTCTCAAATCAGGTCGTTCGCATCTTCGTCCTCCTCAGTCGGGTCGTCGGTGTCTGTTGAGCTGTAGAGGCACTGACTTAATTCGTGTCCTTCTCGATCACCATCACAAAGGCAGTATCTCAAAACTCCTCCGACCACTTTTAGCCTCTCGCTTCTTACTTTAACCGTGTCGTTTGCGGACGTGTTATACACTAACAAGGGGATGCTTCCATTTTCATTTACACACGCCAATTGGGGCTCGAAGTGTAAATTTGTGGGAAGTGTCTCCGCTTCTATTATCAGCGTAGTCCTTTCTTTCAGGGGAAGCTCAGATTGTAATTCTAAAATGGCTCCAGCCGCAGGGGCTATGGTGGCTGATCCGCTCTTTAACGTAAGAGGTATATCCACCAAATTCACCCCATGGGACGGGTAAGTCCTCCATTTCCATTTCGACCCGAGATACCACCTGGACTTGGACTCCGTTTACATGAATCCAGAAACCTCTTCTTCCTCCTCCGATTTTTACACGGTTACTTTTGATGAAATCCGCTCCAATAATCAGACTCAGTCCCGCGGGTAATTCTTCAATTATTAAAGCAGTTATCTCGTACGTTGCACCGTCGATGTTTATAGCCGTATTTATTGTCCCTTGTGTGTTCAGTTTTTCATTATTGATGGCTTTACATTTCTTCGCGGTTTCCTTCACCAGAGGTCTCAGTCCGAGCGCGTCTATACGTTTTCGCTTGACCAAGCATAGATCAGCCCCTGTGTCAATCAGAGCAAGGGGTGCTCTTTCCCGCAGTGTGACCTGAATGACTGGATAATGAAATATTCGTATACAGCGGGTCATTGGAGGAGAGACCTGCTCCTCTATTAGGAAATCTGCATAACTTCAAGGAGGGGACTTTCCTGGTTGCGTTTTGCCCCCTCACTACAGGGTTCTTTCATGCTTACTTTCCTTACTTGGTTTTTTACCCATATCTGGGTGCATATCAGGATGATTTACCCAATTATAAATGAAAAGGTAAACGCGTCTAACGCAAAAAATAAAAAACTGTACCAGAAAAAGAAAACCCACACCAATTGACCTTTGCTTTTAATTTTTCAATTTGGGTTAGTTTATCATCACTTTGAGCTCGCGCGTCGTGATTCACGCATCCAACGTTATTTCCGACTTTCGCATTTTTTGAGATTTCATTCGTTTTTCCGGTCTCACGCTCAGTGAATGCGTCATACTTTGTATTAGTTGTTTCCCATGCATTCATGTTGTATACGCCATTCACTCGATAAGTTTTCGTTAGTACATTATTTATACTCTTTTCCACACTTTCGTTCCCACATACTGCACGAGAATCCTTTTCTAGTCCATTTTCACACGCGCCTAATTTATAAACATTACTCACACACGCATTCTCCTTAGATTCATTTTCCCAGGCATTTACTTTGTAACTATTACTCACACACTTACTCTTCTTAAATTCGTTTTCACGCGCGTCCAATTGATAAACATCGCTCACACTCTCTTTCTCCTTAAATTCATTTTTATTTGCGTTTGATTTATAAAGATCATTCATACAATTTCGCTTCTCTTGGACTTTATTTTTATTTTCATTTATTTCTTCCTCGCACACACTGATCACATTCTCTTTATCTAACCTTGAATTACTCTCCTTAGTTACTACTTCTCTCTCGGTATTTATAAGAGCATTCTCAATTACAGGTTCATCAACCTCAGAGTCTAATCTCATACTCAAGGTCGCGCGAGTTCCGCTCGGTTCAGTTTCACTTTCATTGATAATTGAATTACACAAATTTATCTCACTTACACTGCTTTTCCTCGTTCATTCTCTCAGGTTTCTTTACTGCATTTTTCTCTCTTCCTTGAGTTTCTTCTTCTTTCGTGAGATTTTTCTTGCTATTTGGAATGCCTAGTCATGGTTTATTTTCCGAGTCTTCATTTTCCTTGAAAGAAACTTTTCGGGGAATTTCGTCTCTATTTGGCGGAGGGTCGCTCCTTCTAGGCCAAGGCGAGCCGTTTCGGCGTCCTTCCCAACCTCCTGCCGGGGACCTTCCACGGTCATGTTCCCGGTTTTGATAACCTCCATTGGGGGCGTCCCGTGGGAAATAACTTCTCTGGTTAGAGTATGAAGGGGATCGATTCCTTGGGTCGTGACGTTGGTACCCCTGTCTACTCCCGTTTTCCCTTCGGCGTTCGTAAGTTGAAGGTGACCTTCCACTTCGGTTTTCTCTATAACGAAAATGGTCGTCTCTTCTCTCTCCTCATCTCTGCTCGTAGAAGGACGACGACCTCATTTCGGTCTTTCCTGTAATGAAAATAGTCGCCCCTTTTTCGTTCTCTTCGGGGCTCATACGGTGACGGAGACCGCCCATTTCGGTCCTCCCTGTAGTGGGAGAAACTTTCTCTCTTCCATCCTCGGTTGTCGAGATAATCGTCCCTTCTGTGGTCATAATAATGGCCATTTGGGTTGCTTTGCGTCTCTCCATTCCCTCGGCCATCTATCTTCTTTTCTTCCCCGGTTTTCATTAGGTCGATAAGGTGACGAGTACCGCCGTCGGTCCTCGTAATTTTCTTCCCTTCCTCGGTAGCCATGTTGTCGGGACGGAGACGCGTATCGTCGCTCTCCTTCCCGGAGGTACTCTCGAGCCTTATATTGGTCTATCTCTAAGGCTTTCATTTTTTCAATCATCGGACAAGACTTTACCTTATGTTAGGTACTCTCGCATATATAGCATCGGGGCTTATATGCTTGCGTCGGCGCTTGAGCTTGTACGGCATTCACACTCAGTACATCATTTTGCATAGAGGAACCAGGATGGATTGATAAATCGTAGGGCGGTGTACTACTATAGGGAACTTGCCTTGGGGGATATTGAAAGGGATAGCTTGGGAATTAGGGTTTTGTCCCACGTAATGGGACGTATTTAGATACGGGGAATAAGGAGGGTGATTTAGTAAATAATTTTGGTTTTGATAATTTGGAACTTCGGAGGACGGTATGGACCCCCATGTTTTGATTGGAATAAGGTACTGGATAAGAAGGGGTGACTGGTTTGGAAATGATTCGATCGTCGCACCTAATGCGTTTGATCTTTTCATGTATTTCCTCATCCTGGTCTCCGTACTTATGCCAGTTTGCGAGGTATGGAATTTAAAATTATTTAACACAAACGGCATGTCTATATTCTGCATCATATTGCCTGCGTCCCTTTTTAGCCCTTCGACCTCTCTTTGGATTCTATATGCAAACGATGTAAATGATTCGTCTGGTCGCCTACACTCTCGTTCTATATTCATTAGCCTATTTGTGATCTCGTCCCTCCTATTTTGATAACAGAGATTGGAAGAAATAGCTAAGAATTCTTTCCAGGTTTTTACTTTCTCATCGAATCCTACGAGCACCAGTCTACTCGGGAGAACCGAGTATCTAATTGCCAATGCGATCCGCATCTTGTCGGAATTTCGCCCTCGCTCGGGAATCAACCGGGCGAACTCAAAGACGAAATCCTGAAAGGATACGTAACTTCGCACCACTCCTTGAGCGAAATGAGACGATTTTGCGCCGCTGTTTCGGCGCAACCGTTTGGGCGCCGAGCCGGTTTGGCTCCGGACTTAACATTTAAAATATATAAACAATTGAAACAATAAAAAATTATAAAGGTTTATTTAGAACCATCATTACAATATTTTTAATGTATTGCTAAAAGATTTTATTTTGGTACATAATTCCTTACAATAATTTATTCATGCATTTCATAAGATTTTACTTTGGTACATAATTCCTTAAAATTCCTTAAAATAAAACATTCCTGAAAATTCCTTAAAATAAAACATTCCTTAAAATAATTCCTTAAAATAATTTATGCATGCATTTCATAATTATGCGCCAAACCACGCAAATAATCTAATGGTTCCCTCCTTCCAAACTGTTGTACAATATTTAAAATTCTTTCGTCGGCTCTTCGGTATTTAAGCAGCTTCTGTCGAGGAGCATGACCAGCAACTAATTGCTCATACAATGCATATCTGCCCTTTTGAATTTTGCGCAACCCATCAATAAATTTCCATATTGTGGGGTGGTTAATTCACAGTTCAGCATATATTTCTCGATGGGCTGCTTCTGCATAGTTGTTTGTTCGGTCTTCTCCTGCGAGAGTTCGATTGTAGAGATTCTACATTTCAACTGAAAACAGTGGAGGGCGCCTCCTTCCGTTGCCATGTCTATTTGGCCGCCCAACGTAATTGTCTTCAAACCAATTAAGCAATGGTTGAAGATCATTCGGCAAAAATTCAGATAGGATATCAATATAATTATCTAATTGGGCAACTGGAACGAAACATAGAGCTGTAATCATTTTAGCTTTTAAAGCAAAATCAGCATCATTATTGTATAATGAGCTAAGGCCTATCTCTCTAAGATGCTTATGCATATTACTGGCTAAATGGTAAAAACAACCTTTTAGTTTAACTCCTGAGAAGCATTCTTCCATAGCAGAAAAAGCTGCCTGCTCATAATCGCAGTTAATTTCTTTCGACATTAACCCTGGTAACATTTCCTTGATCTCAAACATTCGTTGATATGATGCCCGCCGTTTATTTGGCAGTAACGCATATAATATCGGGTGAACACCTCCATACTTCATTGCCATAATAACATACACTTGCGAAAATAAAGGTGGAGACAATTTAAATGTGCCATCGGCATACCACACTTCAGAATCTGATAAATGAGAAAACCAGCTCTGCCTCCCAAATATTAAAATTCTGTCTTCTCCTCTACCACTATCACCTAATAAAAAGTTTTCATACTGTCCATTTTCGGCTGAATAATTCCTGTATGCTTCATGGATCTCTAATTCATGCAAATTTATTGGGTTTGAAGGGACCATATCAAGTAGATTACGTTTTCTCCTAATTATTTCTTTTGTTGCATCACAATTTGGAATTGCTGCTTGGGCCGCTTGAGAGATATTTGCTACACACGTATTTATAATTGCAGAGGGTCTTTCTAAGGTTTCTTCAGCTTGACGCTTTACATTGGTTTTTATTTTAGCAACTTCCACACTTACAGCTGAAGCAGCATGAGAATGTATGTTAACCTCTTTAATCACTTCATTGTTTTTTGTATGTATTCGTCCTTTGCACTGACTCTTTTGCTCGCACCGCCAAAAAAGTAACGAAGGGTCGCGCTTGCTACATTTATCAAACACATACAAATATCCATTATGTGAAAACTTGTTTCCCTTTCTTACTTGATATATTTTCAGACATTTATGCTATTAAGGGCAACAACCAACTTATCTGAAAAGACAGACAGCACTTCAGGTTAATAACCAAGTATTATTATTTAATACTTAATACTAATTAACGGCGGCGCCAAATCGTACCCAACCGCTCCTTAAGCGGCAGCAATTGAATACTCGGCATACGTTCCACAAAATATGGGACAGATTTCAGCCGCATGACGCAGTTTTTTCTTGTCCTCGGGAGAGAAATCTTTTTCCTCCCCATCCGAAGATAGTTGGAATGATCAGGTGGCTGGTGTTCTAGGGGGAGGAATAGGAGAGTTTTGGGGGTGACGGGCTGCGCCTACCAGCCGTTTCTCGGCTTCCTAAGCTAGCCTGCCTACTCTTCTGACTAAAAGACATTTCTTCACCGTCTAATGAGAAAGGCCAAAATTCTAAGAAATCTTGGCGCAAATCAGCTAGCAAAGGGCTATTTCCCTTTTTAAGTTCGCCTTGAATTTTCTCAGGAGGAACCCAGGAGGGAACGTGAGGTATTCTATTAATGTCAAAATTTGGGGGGGAAATTTTTTATCCTCAAGGGGATTGTTTAGGTGTGCTGCCTGCTACAGGAAAATTGTCTTCCTGTCCCTTAAGACCGGTCGCAATACAAACAGGTTTGCTTACCTTTGATTTTCCTTCGTCTTCGGAGAAATGGATTTTCTCGTCCTCGCCTGTTGCTTGGATTCTCGTCGCCGCTTCCACTTGTGCCTGAATAGCTGCTCTTGACCTTGTGAGTCTGGGTGGAACTGCCGTTTTTCTCTTCTCCGTGTGGATGGTTCTCATACACGCTTCAGTCGGCTTCTGGTGCTTCGACGAGTGTCTAGGAAACAGGGGGTAGGAAATATTTACCTACACCCCACACCTGACACCACTCTATTATACCTGGAGGTTACCCGGTGAGTTTTAACCCCCAAGTACAATAGAGATACTCTTCCTACGGTCTGGACTGGACCTACAGAGCGCGCTGACCAATTGGTCACTTTACGGAGTCCGGGAGCTTCCTTAGCCCGCGTTTCACACACGTCGGAGTTATGTTTACTGTGAGGAAATTGAATTAGAGTCTATTCTATCTTCAGGTACTTTAATTAAATTGAGGTAAGCGGATTACAGGCGATGGTTTACAATACTTTAAGTCTTTATTTCACAAGGTCATTTAAGTTCACCGGGTTAGAAATGAGTTGTTCTTAGTCTAAGGGTGACAATTCAGGTCACCAGGAAATAAATGAATTTAAGTCTGCTGGCGTTTCCTTCAGTCAGATCCTCAATTCCTATATTCCGATATAAGCCTTAATCCCTAATTGACGTGAAATTTACCCTTCACCCTGGGTATACCGTTACGTTACTTTAACCGAAAAACCCGACGGCCCTCTTCTCGAAGCAACTTCCCTCGGGCTCTTTCTAGGTTCCGTCAAAGCGCGGACTAATCCGTAGTCCCAAAAGCTTAGATATCTATACGAAGTAACTCGCGCCTCGTTACTCGCGGAGACCTAGACCTAAATCTCCACTCTCGAAGTTAGAATCTACAATCTGTCTTTCAATGGCTGGACCCCTCCTTATATACGAAGCAATCCACTCTCACATACGTCAGAGGTGTGAGTCACCATGAGACCGAGAGGATTTGTAATTCTCACGAGTCAAGGTTCCTATGTCGAAGCTCTGGACGGATGTGAGATGTTAGCTGGGAAAGTACATGGGCCAACAGCCAGCGAAAGATGTCACAAATGTGCATCAGGGCGCTCTTAATTAGGAAGAATATCGCATTTCAAATTTACGGGCGCTAGTTTGAGGGCGTAGGAGAGATTTGAGCAAATTTGAGTGACAGTCCTGGAGATAAAGACAAGCGTCTGCTCTTGTCGAGAAGGTGGGCGTGCTCGTGTACAATCAATTTCTCGCAAGAGACTCGTCCCGCGTATAACAGTTCGTCCCTCTTTTAAAAAAACAAAGAAAAAACAAAGAAAAAAACAAAAAAAACAAAAAAAAACTTAGGGCGTCGCTCTTCATCGGAATATGGGTATTATGGAAAGTCGTGAAAAACACGCGAATCCTTAACATAAATACTGAGGTTACTCCAAAGTTTCAAAAAAATTTGTTTGTAGGAGTGAAGCTCCACAGATCGAAATCCTTTGTTAGGGCGCGAATAGCGCACCTACCTTCGTTATTATTGCTCCAAAAAGTTTATTTAATGGTTTGGGAGACAAGGTAGTATGAAGATTTTCCTTAAGGGAAACAATTCTGCTTCAAAACGAATTCACTCATTGAGTTATCGGTTAATTTTCATTGAAGGAAATTGAATTTGAAATTATCTCAGCTTGCACCAGATGTCATATGACGTCATATCTTCGTTAAGAATCACAGCAGATGATGATGATAATGGAAATCTTTCAACAAGTAATAAGTGTTTATCTATGTTATTAAGGTGAACTGCAAAATAATTCAGGATAAAGGTAAATGTTCTAGAAATAAAAGTGCAGTACATGCACTAAATAAAAATTTGTTAAGCTTACAAATGAATTAATTGTGAATATAATAAGGATCGTTAATTAATTTAAATGCAACTTTATTTTAAAACTAAATTTTCATACCAAATTGGAATAAATGCAAATCAAAATCAATGAATACAATAACTCGAAATAAGTTAAATTTACAAATAAATCGAGTGGGACCATGACCTAGGTCGTCAGATAATTTAACCTTAAATATATTTTGGCAAATTAAATCTCATTAGATGAGAGAAGAACAATCTTATAATTAATCACTCAGTATATCGGATAACCTAAAAATTAAAATTACTCACTTTAAAATTTAAAAGCGGTAAATACATTTAAACAGCAATATTACAAAAACACTGATGGAGTAATAGGAGCTTGTCTACACAGTCTTTTCTCGGTCCAAAGACCACTTGTACGTCGACGTTAAAATTTAGAGATGTATATTTCAAATATCTGAACTTTTAGAGAAAAAGGCACGGTGTTCGAATTTCGAAACGTTATTTAGATGCGGAAATTGAAATTTTTTCATGGGCGTTTAGCCCGAAAAAATAGCATGCAAAACTCGTTGAGTTAACCATGTAAAATCGTAGATTTTTTATTTGCCATTTCTTTATTGATCAACTATCATTGAAATTATATAAAAAAAACTAGGTGTTTGGAATAGAAGGAAAGAATTGTTTTAATTTAGGTTAGTATGAATAATCAATTGGGAAAGGGAAATCAGTAAACTTAGTTTCTCAGAGGAGTAACTAAAATAGGTTTGCGGGGAAAGGCTTCTATTCAACGTTTTGCATTCTCCCTTTAGACGTTTTCTCGGATACCATATTGGGATTAAAATATGCCATCAAATTTAGAAATTAACAATAGATGCACATGTGGTCTTTATGGGCTAACACTCATAACAGAAAATATATATGAAAACATGTAGAGAAACGAAATTAAAGAAAGATAATCTAAACTCTCTTGGACACGTTAATAGGTACCCTTCAGCACTTGCAAGGGGAACATTTGGTCTGCCACTTTTCTGGGTTTCTACGAAGAGATTTCGGAACCCGCCGGTCCACAAAAAACTCTAATCTCATCATTGCATCCCGCAATACAAAATTCGTGTCATTGCCCTAAGTTCGAAATAAGACTTACAATACAATAATAAATATAGCTACGTATTGTATAAAGAATTGAAGACTAGGCAGGTTCCTAAAGTTTTAAAGTATAACTTCGCATGACATGACTTGGGAAGAGGAAATTTAAGTTCTCGTTTTGTTTCGGCGTAATTATGATCTCAAGATTTGTTTTGAGTTAGTCTAGTAAAAGATATGAGTAATTAAAACATTTTCGTTCTAGTTCAGAGAAAACAGTTTATAGGGCTTACTGTCCTAAAGAGATATTAAATATCGTAACATTTTAAAATTTAGAGAGTTCAAAACCATTTTAAAAGAAGGATAGAGGGAAAAGAAAATCATAGTGGTAGGGTCAATTACAATGAGGTGCAAAAAGTACATAAACAGGATAATATACTGCTCGGTAAGATATTGAATGTCTTATTAGGGTTCTTAAATCCCTTTTTTAACCCTTTAATGCCCAGTGTGTGAAATTTTCATCGTTAACTTTGGAAGCAATTTTAGACCTTCCAGTTCCCAATGTGTGAAATTTAACACATTTCTTATTTTATTAATTATGAACAATAAAACTTTGGACCCGAAATAACTGAAAAATATATTTTACAATTAAAAGATTCTTATATCCCAATTTTTTTTTTTACTTTTCGACTTAATTTGGGTATGAAAGGGTTAAAAATTTATAGCAGGTTAAGAGCTACTGGTAGGATTGTTAAGAAGCTATCTAAATTGCATCTCTAGCAGTGATTTTATCTATAATCAGAGGGGACAAGCCTCTTAATTTAATTTGTATAATAAATAACAATGAATGATAATGAATAATAAGGGAAGACAGGTCTGTAAAGGATGTCTTTGTCCCACCTTGGTTTGATAACAAAAAGAGAAAAATTTACTTCTATTTAGGGTTAACTCAATTAATTGAAGGTTGGGGAAGAGTTATCATGAGGTTGACTCGTTTAACGGGGAAGTAATAAAAGAAAATGGTGTCCTGCTTGCACATATAGGAAAGCAAAAGTTAGAATATGAGCACATAGTGAAAGTAAGATATTGTACAATTACCCTTTTCAAACAACTGTCTTTGATTTTTTGACGAAGTATTGAGATATTTTAGACCGTTAGAGGGAGCATTAAAAGTTTTGTAACATCAGTTTGCTGTTTACATTGTAACATAAGACACACAATTTCATAGGCATATATAAATTTCATAAGGAAGAATAGCTGAAGAAAAGAAATTCAAAGAATAAGATTAATACTGTTATTCGTAATGGAATGTTCTCTTCTGAGGATCTTTGCGATAAGACCCTGTCTAAAATAAAGTTAACAGTCCAGACGCTGTGTTATTCGGGTGCTAAATTTCGTTTCTTGAACCCTAAAGGGTTTTAGGAACTTTCTAATTTTCACTTCCGAACTATTAATTAAAGATATTTATTAATTGAAGATATTTATTAGTTGAATTTATATTGGCTTTTTCAATATTAATTTCTCTCCTCATTATGAGGAGGTAGAAGAACATTTCATTATGGTTTCCGTTAATGAGGTGCATCCTATTGGGAATTCCCTATGTGATAAAGACAAACCCTGAATGTTTAGTCATTTGGAAGAATTTAATATATATATATATATATATATATATATATATATATATATATATATATATATATCCCCGCAAGGGGGTTCTAAGCTCGTGCTCTCGAGCGCTCTTTGTGCTCGTTTGTATGTGCTTGTTCCTGGAGGTTTCACGTGCGCCCTCCCGGCCCTAGCACCCAAGGATGATGGGGCTCGACCCTGCAGTCCTTGTCATTTGGTCTTTTTCCACTTCGACTGTCCCCTCCACCCTTTCTTTTTCCTCTGTCTTTCCTCTCACTTTTTCTTTGTTTTTCCACCGAGATATGCCCTTTTAAATAGAGGCGAATCGGTTCCTGAACTTAAAATATATATATATATATATATATATAATATATATAATTATATATATACGCGTATTTTTTTGGTACTTTTGCATTATCCTCCCAACACTAATTTATGGAAAACTGATGAGTGGGTAGTTGGGAGGTAACGAAAATGGTTCACTGAGTAGGTAGGTAGTTAATCTAACAATTATTAAATTCCTTTTATGTCAATAACTGGGTGGATGAAACCAATTGGTTGCTCACCAGAGTTATTCTCCACACTAGTATTTATATACTGTGTGACAAGAGCGTGCTCGGTAATAGATATACATTACCGATCAACCGACCGAGAAAAAAAAACTAAGAGGACGCTGGTGGAAAAAGCCCCGCGAAAAAGAGAACAAGAGAGAACGAAAACGAGGAACGGGGCGAGAAGACGGAACGAGAGAAGGGAGAAGAACAGACGACGGAAAAAGATCCCCACCAGCAAGTACGCTCTTAACAATTAAACAAGACAGGAAAAGGGACTCTCTAATAACTAGCAGTAAGTGACTAATTGTGTTTTAACCCAGTTAGAAGTAAACTCATTAAATTAAGCTGGGTCAGACAACTTAGGCCTACATTGTGGCCTAAGACCTAGCATCAACTCATAGCTTAACAAAGGTGAAGGTAGATTGCCCTAACCTAATTTGGTGAGGAATCCTACTGTGGACCTCAATTTATCTGCCCGCTCTGGACCATTTCCGGAATCTCTAGGCTGACCCTTACAAGGCTAGACTTAATCTACTCTATAGTTAGACTGGAGATATTAGGGGTGGGTTAATTGGGGACCAATTCATACAGAGCATTTTTCACATTGGTGGTCCGTGTGTGGGGAATTTACAAACCTTAACCTTACATAACAAAAATTGCAGAATTAGGCTAAATGGTCTAGCCTAAGCCTAACCTAATCAAGCCTAATTAGGTCTACAACCTAGGGCCTAACTAGGAAACATTTACATTTAAGGAGTCTCATTCTCTTATAAGCTTAGACCTGAGTGACACATAAGTACTTGGGGGGATTAAACCAAATTTAAAACTTTACTGTTTTGTCTGTGATCTCTCTTCTCTGGTAATTTCTTCTTGTCCTCTATTTCATTACGATCCCCAGTTAAACAATTTTGACTTAAACATGGACAGTGAGGAATTGAAAAAGTTAAAAAAGAAAAGGGGGGGAAAGTTGGGAGCTGTTACAAAGGCCGTGAACACTTTTAACAATATTACACAACCAGGTAAGGAAGATTTAGAGTGCGTAATTCTTAAATTGGAAAAGAAAAAGAAGGAAATAATAGCCATTGATGAGAGTATTTCAGAGTTAGTTGAATCCGAAATGGCTGAAGAACAACTGACAGACCTTTACGCTGATAATGATGTTCAGGTAATCTCAATTGAACAGCAAATAAGGAGACTACAATCTCGTTTGACTGACTTAACACCAAATAAACCTACTTCCGATTTTAATCAAAGTAGAGCTAACTTTCAACCAAATTTAAGTGGCATGCCAAATCCTGAGTCACAAGAATTTAGGGCTACTTTACCCACTTTGCTAGTACCAACATTTGAAGGGGACACGGTACAATTCCCATCTTTCATTGAAAAATTTGAGAGTTTAATAGGTAATAAACCTTATATTTCAACTGTTGATAAGTTTAGCTACTTAACTAGTTTCCTTAAAGGCCCAGCCTATAACCTGATAGCCTATTTACCAGCCGTAGGGAATTCATATGAAGTAGCTATTGATCTCTTAAAACGTAATTACATTAATAAAGATGAGATTGTATTTGAATTATCTCAACAAATTATTGATTTTGCACCCATAAAAGATAACCATAGTGATATGGAAAAATTTTATTCAAAATTAGAAGCTATTATAGGACAACTGGTTAGCAATGAGATAGATGTTAAAGCTTCATCTTGGATTATACAAGGCATAATTCTTAGGTGCCTTCCTTTGAGGGTTAAAAATGTTTTAGTTCTAAAGACGGGAGAAAATTATCCTACTCTTGAAAATATCAGAAAACACTTTCCAACTCTCCTAACTAATTACAAACTGAGAAATATTGCAACACAAAATAAGACCCAGACTATGGATAAACCAAAGACTGTCCCCAGAGACCAACTAGCTACAGCCAAACAGACAAAACTTGATACTGTAGAATCAAATGTGACCAACTGTAATACACGAACACCTACATTACAGAACTTTAATGTAACTGCTGCCTCAACTTACACACTACATTGCAAATTTTGTGCAAGTGATGAACACAGTAGTACTGGGTGTGGCAAATATTCAGACTTTAGCTCAAGAGCTAAAAGATGTGAACAGTTGAACCTATGTAAAAAGTGTACTGGCCAGGGACATTATAAGAAAGACTGTAAATCTAGGTTAAGATTCAAGTGTAAGTTTTGTAAAAGTTTACGACATGTCTCATCAATGTGTGATTCACCAAAGTGTCCAAACAATAGTACTCAAACTCAAAAGATACCTCCACCAAACAAAGGTAATCAAGAAAATGCCACTTTCATGGGACATTCTGTTTGTTCAAACAACGTAACAAGAAACACTGAGATTCTTTTACCAACTATTACTTTGGACTTAGTGAATAGTGAGGGTAGCACCACTCCAGTGAGATGTCTTATAGACTGTTGTTCTCAACAAACATTTGTTTCGCAAAATGTAGTTAATAAATTGGGTTTGACACCAAACCCGAATGAACAAAAACTCAATATTGCATCCTTTGTTAAGGATAACTCGGACAAAAATAGCTATAAGACAATTGACCTGGAACTACATTTAGAAAATAAATTAGAGAAAATTGAAGCAGTTATTATTTCTAAAGTAGGACAAAACAAACTGGTTATACCCAAACTAGAACAAACCATAAATCATTTGGGAAAACACTACAAAATAGCTGATAGACATATCACAAACAACACAGTAGCTAACATTGAAATGTTAATAGGGGCAGATTATATTAATCTTATTCATAAGGGCATAGTAAAGATAGGTAATGGTATAGCTTATCAGACTATATCAGGGATAGCCCCTTTGGGTGACCTATCCAAATACAACCTAGACCTAAACCAAAATAGTTCATGACTAACAAATACTATGTGCCTCAACTCAGTCCAACATAACACCTGTAAGAAACACTTTGAATAATATTATATCAACTGAGAACATTAATTCATCACTATCAAATGAAACTCTGGATGAGGCAATTCAAACTTTATGGTTGCTAGAATCTGTGGGTATACATGACACAAATCAAACTTCAGAAGATCAGTTAATGGTAGAAAGATTTGAAGACACCATTCAGTGCAAAGACAATAGTTATTTTATTGAGTTACCTTGGAAAATAAATTGTCCAACTTTAAGAGATAATCTCAAAGTAGCTAAAGGACATTTATATAAAGTAACCAAAAAACTCAAACAAGATAATAATATTCAAATGTACAGTGATGTCTTCAAAGAACAGCTACAGAAAGGCTTCATTGAAGAAGTAACAAATAACCCAAAAAAGATGGTTCTCATTATTTAACCCACAGGGGGGCTTATCGACAAGATGCCCCAACAACAAAACTCAGAGTAGTATATAACTGTAGCCTCAAAGACAGTGATAAACACAGTTTGAATGATTGCCTGATTGAGGGTCCTAATCTCATTTCTGACCTTGTGAAGATCTTACTGAGGTTCAGGTTAGATAAATATGCCGTACAAAGTGACATTTCAAAGGCATTTTTGAGAATAAATCTTAAAAATGAATATGATAAGAACCAACTTAGGTTCTTATGGTTCAAGGATCCATTTGATTTGAATAAAGGGTTCATAACCTATAGATTTAATGTTGTGTTGTTTGGAGCCAATTGCTCACCTAGCCTATTAGCATTGACAATTAGACATCATTTGAACCAGTTTAATAACTCTTTAACATTGAACTTCCTCAAGGAACATTTTTACGTAGACAATCTAATAGGCTCAACAACAACAAAATCTGAATTATCTGAAGTCTATGAACACTCTCAGAACATTATGCAACAAGGTAACTTTGAACTTAGAGAGTGGATTTCAAATGATGAGGATTTAAACAAAAGGATTTTAAAGGATAATAATGGTCTTACTGAGCCATCAGACAGAGTTAAAACTTTAGGTATGAACTGGTATTTGGATGCAACTTCTAACAGTCATGATTCAATCTGAACTAAAAGTTTTAAACTTGATGAGGAAGCAAATACTAAAAGACAAATATTATTATCAGAGGCTTCCAAATTTTTGATCCCATGGGTCTATTCCTGCCTTCAACAATAAAATCAAAGATTCTCCTCCAAGAAGTTTGGAGGACAAATGTTGGGTGGGATGATCCAATAACAAATGAAGATCAAAAATCTTGGAAGAAGTTAGCTGCTGATTTAACAAAAGTGCAGAACATTAAAATTCAAAGGTGCTGTGGGTTTAGGGATAAGCCCCAGAGACTTCATGTGTTTGCTGATGCAAGCACACAAGCTTATGGGTGCTGTGCGTATCTTGTAAGTCCTACAGAAAGTCATCTAATTTATGCAAAAGGGAAAGTTGCACCTCTCAAACCTACCCGAACCATACCTCAATTGGAACTATTGGCTGCTGCATTAGCCATTAAAACCATTTCATTGCTTAAGGATGCTTACCATGATGTGAACATAACTGATATCCACATCTGGCTTGACAGTCAGATTTGTCTTGCCTGGATACGGAATGATAGCATTAATAGTAAGAATATCTTTGTAAGAAATAGGCTAAAAGAAATAGCTGAAGCTAATGAAAGCCTACAAGTAAACTTTCACTATGTTCCAACTAAACAAAATCCAGCAGACTTTCTGACCAGAGGTTTATCCTACAAGTTGTTGAAGTCAAACAAAACTTGGTTCATGGGACCTAAGTGGCTCTGTAATACAGACCAATGGCCTGTGGAACAAGTTAACTTGACATTAAATTTAATCTTTTCAAATGAAAAGGTTGAACCAATCACTAATTATGAACGTTATTCTGATTTCAGTAAACTTGTCAGGGTCACAGCCTACTGTTTGAGGTTTGCTCACAACTGTTTAACTACAATAAACAAACAGCTAAATAAAAACAATCATAATTATACAGAAGTTGCAACCAAGTACTGGATAGGGCATGCACAACAAACGGAGTACAATAAAGAGTTAGAATTCTTGACTAATGGGAAACAAACAAAAGAACCTGTACCATCAGTAGTTGTGGATCTAAATTTGTTCAGAGATGAGGAAGGCCTTCTAAGGTGTAAAGGGAGATTAGACAAATCAAAACTGTCATACAAAAGCAAACATCCAATCCTTTTACCTAGATTTAGCTATTTGACCACATTAATCATCAGACAAACACACAATGATGTACATCATATGGGGGTACCACAGACACTAACTACATTAAGAAAAACTTATTGGATACCCAAGGGAAGGATCACTGTTAAAACAGTCCTGAGTGAGTGTGTCACATGTAGGCGTATTCATGCTAGGCCCTATAGGAAACCAAATCCTCCTGCTTTGCCAGAGGAGAGAGTTACTCTCAACAGACCCTTTGAGACTGTAGGCATTGACTATACAGGAGCATTGACTGTAGGGGTGGTTGACACTGAACAAAAAATGTACATTGTACTGTTTACATGTGCTGGCTCACGAGCTGTTTATCTGGATGTTGTGGAGGACCTTACAGCAGAATCTTTTGTTGCTGTCTTTAAGAGATTCTGTGCACGACATTCAGTACCCAAGACAGTTTGGACTGACAATGCTACATATTTCAAGGCTGGTGAACAAGTCATCAACGACTTGTTAAGCAACGAACTCACACAATTATATATACAAAATTCAAACATAAAGTGGAAGTATATTCCAGTTGCCTCTCCTTGGTATGGTTCTATCTGGGAGAGGAATATACAAACAGTAAAGAATTGCTTGAAGAAAGCAATTGGTAAAAAACAGATACACTTATTTGAGTTGCTCACTCTCCTGGCTGAGATTGAGAACATCATCAACAATAGACCACTCACTTATGTGAGTGACAACATTAATGACCCGGAACCATTAACTCCAAATCATTTGATTCGGGGAGAACAAGTTAGTCTCCTGCCGGACTACAATATAGACTCTTCAGAAGACCCAAACTGGACTCAACGACACGATGAACTCCAGACTAAGTTACAACACTTAACTAGAGTTAAAGCTCATTTTATTAAACAGTGGAAAACTGAGTACTTGATGGGTCTAAGGGAGAGATATAAACAAATGACTAAGAAGGATTGGTCTGACACAATTAAGGTAGGGGACCTTGTTCTCATACATGACAGTACTCCAAGACAATACTGGCCTCTGGCTAGAGTTTTAGAACTCAGACCAGGGGCAGACGGGGTAACAAGAGTGGTCAAATTAAGGACTTCAACGGGTGACACAACAAGAGACATTTCTTTTGTACCCTTTAGAGTCTGGACCCAAAACAATGGACTTTGGAGAACCTTCTCCACTGACAGTAACAACTGGAGACACTGAACTTCCAGTAACTATTCCTTTGACAGTAGGAGTGGTAACGCATCCTACTACAACATTGACAGACACAAGACCTCAGCGACAAACAGCATTAAAGGCGCGACTAGTTTTACAACAAAAAATAGATGCTGGAGAATTGTAATTTTATCTTCTAACTTTCACTTTTTCTTTTCTTATGGTAAAGACCATAGACAGTTTCATCCTATGGATGTATATTTTCTCTTCTAATTAAATGCTACACCTTCTCCATGAGAAGGTGAGGATAGTCACTGTTAATCAGATTAACAGGCATTTACAGTCAAATAGTTAGCTAGTCTACACTCAGACATAAAAATTGGTGACAATGACACCAAAATTTTTATTTCCCGGGGCCCCCAGTATATGGAAAACTGATGAGTGGGTAGTTGGGAGGTAACGAAAATGGTTCACTGAGTAGGTAGGTAGTTAATCTAACAATTATTAAATTCCTTTTATGTCAATAACTGGGTGGATGAAGCCAATTGGTTGCTCACCAGAGTTATTCTCCACACTAGTATTTATATACTGTGTGACAAGAGCGTGCTCGGTAATAGATATACATTACCGATCAACCAACCGAGAAAAAAAAACTAAGAGGACGCTGGTGGAAAAAGCCCCGCGAAAAAGAGAACAAGAGAGAACGAAAACGAGGAACGAGGCGAGAAGACGGAACGAGAGAAGGGAGAAGAACAGACGACGGAAAAAGATCCCCACCAGCAAGTACGCTCTTAACAATTAAACAAGACAGGAAAAGGGACTCTCTAATAACTAGCAGTAAGTGACTAATTGTGTTTTAACCCAGTTAGAAGTAAACTCATTAAATTAAGCTGGGTCAGACAACTTAGGCCTACATTGTGGCCTAAGACCTAGCATCAACTCATAGCTTAACAAAGGTGAAGGTAGATTGCCCTAACCTAATTTGGTGAGGAATCCTACTGTGGACCTCAATTTATCTGCCCGCTCTGGACCATTTCCGGAATCTCTAGGCTGACCCTTACAAGGCTAGACTTAATCTACTCTATAGTTAGACTGGAGATATTAGGGGTGGGTTAATTGGGGACCAATTCATACAGAGCATTTTTCACAAAAAAAAATTTTATAATGGCGGCGGGCTGTTTTTACCGTACCCTAACCTAACCTAACCTAATACCAACACTAATTTTTTTTTTTTTTATAATGGAAGGAAAATAAAGTACCATAACCAAAACCAAACCAACATTATATAAAAAAAATTAGTGTTGGGAGGATAATGCAAAAGAACCATTTTTTTTTTTAGTGGGGTTGTTTAACCTTCGCAACATCTAAGGTCATATGACGGAGGGGACCTACAGCTTTATGTGGGATCCGAACCACGGGTCGCTACATAATCTGGGCGCGGAGGACGGTCTCCCACCCAACTACTACCCAGACTCAATGTCGCTTAACTTCGCTGATCACCGGGAAGCGGTGTTACGACACATACATGCGCACACACACGTGTGTATATATATATATTGTCCCGTTTGTGAAATTGCCCAGTTCATGAAATGGGCAATCTGACTGCCAGTTCATGAACTGGGCAAATTTGCTGCCCATTTCATGAACTGGGCAGCATCGTGTAGGAGATTAAAAGTTTCCTCCATATATCACAATTGTGCCATTTGCATATTTGTATTGAGCAAACACTGTGTTTTGTCTTAATTCAATAGAGTTCACAAATGTTTAAAGTATATATTCTAATGGCGGATATTACGCGAGTTCAACTTTTAAATTTTGTTGTCTGGCAACCAGAGCTGTGACTAGCGCCGCTAAAACTAGCGCCGCTTTTTAGCGCCGCTAGTTTTTTAATAGCGCCACCACTAGCGTCGCTATATTTTCAAACTACTAGCGCATTTACCAGCGCCGCTAGTTTTTTAAATAAAAATTAACGCTATGCGCTAGCGCTAATTTTTATTTCAAAAATGAATTTAAAGTCCTTCTATTCCATACAAGTTTGAACGTTTCAAACATGTATGCTGGCGGCGGTTCCCTCATTCTGCATTGCTTGCTTGCAGCAGCTTGTCAGTTATTAGTCATACAGCGGAAGTCACGGAGTGTGGTTGTGTTTCTCTCCCGCTCGATTTTTTCATTACGTTTACGAAAGGATGGCGTCTTCTGCTGACCAGCAAATAGAAGAACTTAAAAATCCGTGGCCTTACATTGAAAAGTATTTTGAGTTTGTTTGTGACAGAACTGCGAAAAATAACAACAGTTTTAATTTCAAGTGTAAGTTATGTTTACCCAAGAACAAAGTAATCAGCGTCAATAAAAAGTCAACTTTCAAATGTATTGTTTTCTATGGTATTAGGTATTTTTTATTTGTTATAGCTAGATTTAAATAAATATACTGGATTTAAATAAATAAAAAGCTTTGGTTCTATAGTATAATTGTTTCATTTAAACATTCTTTTTGACAATATTACTGCATAGAAGTGTAACTAACATAATAGGTATTTTTTATTTGTTATAGCTAATATTGAAAACTAGCGCTAGCGCTAGCGTCGCTAAATTTTGAAATGACTAGCGTCAGCGCTAGCGCCGCTATTATTTTGCCTCACTAGCTCTAGCGCTAGCGGCGCTAGTTTTCATGAGTAGCGCGCACAGCTTTGCTGGCAACACTGCTCATACCCTCTCAGTAGGGTGTACCATTTTTGGGTCATTTTCAAAAAGTCAAGGTCCAGGAGTCTAATGTTGTGCCAAATGATGTCCTAAACACGAATTTAACAAGCATTTTCTAATCCAACAAATTTTGAATCCCCACCCCCCACCCCCCTTGAAATTTTGCCCATCCCCTTTTCCTAAAAAACCCATATATCTAAAACACTATCAACTTTATCGAAAAATGTTATAGAATAAAAATGATTTAGAATCAAACGTTCTATTAGAAAAGTTCATTAAGATAGAAATTTACGTAATTTTGAAAATTTTCATTTTCTTTTGTCCAAGAGCACCTTATTGTATTAATATAAAATAAGGTGCTTAAGTTACATTATTTATGAGTATATTGTGAGTATAATCCAAATTTAAAAATCCTTTTTTACATTGAATTTTAATAAACAAGCATTGTTTTTACTCTTATTGTTTCTTTTCAGACTGCTTTATTTGAAAAATAAATAAAAAATGAGTCAAACAGCTACAAAACAGCATGACTTTATTCTTGGTCGCTTGCAGGCTGATATTATGAGTTCATCTAAAATTGTTTTACCATCCAATAAAGATGTTCTAAGCCATTTTATTTATTTACGGAGAATGCAGTATAAGGGTCCAAAAGTTACAAAAGATTCTACTGTTAATGAAGTTCTACAGAAGCTACTAATAATATGGCAAAAAGCATGCATTCCTACTATAGATATTAGTAAAAACCCTAAAGGAAGGAAGATGCTGTTAAATCTAGAAGAAATGCATAATAATTTAATCAAGCACAAAAAAAGAGCAAGCTTTGAAAATGAACTCTCTAATTTCATGAAAATTATGGATTCCCTTTTTGACATCTCTTCTCAAAATGCCGTTGAATTAATCCAAAAAGACCGCATGAGAACTGAGCCTCAGAAAGCATATGATATTTCATTCTTAGAAGATCAAAGAACAAAACGAGAAACATGTTTAGGTTTGCTAGATGCAGATTATGCATCAAAAGTACAGCGCAAGTACATTAGATTAGAGAAAGAGAAGAAACGCAAAGAGAAACATAAATCAGTGAAGCAAGTGAGTGCTACAGCCAGAACATCAGAGACCCTTCTTTCTAGCACGACCAGTTCTGAGACAGACAGCTATGAAGAGTTTCCGACAGAACCTACAGCAGGACCTTCAAATGCTTCCAGCCCCAAAAATATTCTTGCCATTGGTTTCCTCCACTGCAGACAGACTTAATCTCTCTATTGGACAACGGACTGTTTTTGCTGCTGCAGTAGCCATTAGGTGTGGCAAGGATATTGAAAAACTGTCTCTCTCCAGGACCACATCTGCAAGAGCCGCTCGAAAGACAAGAAAACGAAAATATGAAACTTGCATCAAGGATTTTACTCCTCCTGATCACTGCCTAGTACATTGGGATAGCAAGCTGCTTACTAAATCATGTTCAGAACAAGAAGACCGCCTTGCAATACTTGTTACTGGATACCCAAATGTAGAAAAACTTTTAGCAGTTTCTATAATAGATGATTCCACTGGATTGTCTCAAGCCACTTCTGTATTTCAAAGTATTGAAAATGGAACTTGAAGCAAAATGTCTTTGGAGTATCATTTGATACCACTGCATCCAATTCAGGATGGATGAAAGGTTCCTGTAAGTTACTTGAAGAACTTTTGCAAAAGAAATTGATTTGGTTAGCATGCCGCCATCATGTGGCTGAAAGAGTTTTGTGTGCTGTGTATGAAACCATTTTTTGCCCAAGTAAATCTCCTGAGTTTGAGTTATTCAAAGAATTTCGCGAGTCTAAATGGAAGAAAATTAATATGAAATCTACATACAATGTTCTTGATGTTAAATCAAGGTATCAAAGAGGCCTAAAGGAAGAATGTGTAGAATTTATGACCCAATGTTTAAGAAAATCTGACTGCTTTCCACGTGATGATATAAGGAAGTTGCTGAAACAACTTTAATGCTTTTAGGAGAGGTTTCCAGAGAAAACAGTCATTGGCGGAAACCTGGTGCAATGCACCGTGCCAGGTGGATGGCAATGATTTTGTATACAAATAAAATGTATGCTTTTGCCCACCAAGCATCATATGATGAATCATTGATTAAGAAATTAAAGAGAATGTGTCTATTTAATGCATTAATTTATGGAAAATACTGGCTTTTATGTTCTAATTCACTAGATAGTCCAGCTAATGATCTGAAGTTTTATCATGATTTGGTGAATTACAAGAAGGAAGATAGGGAAGTTGCAAATGCTGCTTTGAAATCTTTTGCCAATCATTACTGGTATTTGACGGAGGAAGTGGTCCCTTTGAGTTTCTTTGGATCGCTAAGTAATGATGAAAAAGATAAGATCGCAAAATCCTTAAACAAATATCCAGTTCCAGAAAATTATGTATGTGGGCAACCTGTTTTCCCCATTTTAAAGGAAGACACAAAGCTTCATCAGCTAGTAGGTCCAATTTCATGGCATTTATTTCAATGCTGTGGGTCAAAACCAGACTCATGGATAAAGAAACCAGCATCAACATGGGAAGAGGTCGATGACTACAACAAACTAAAAAACATTCTTTCATCTATTAGAGTAGTCAATGATACCGCTGAAAGAGGAATCAAGCTGGTTCAAGACTTTCATGACAAATGTCAAAATGAAGAAGAATTTCAAGGTCTTTTGCAAATTGTGGAAGAGAATAGAAGACTAATTCCTGATCCTAGTAAAGAGACTCTTAAAAGAATGAAACTCAGTAAAGAATAGTTCATTAACAGATACATTAGGTATTTTTATTTGCAGAGATTGTTTTAATTTAGAAAAGGCTGATTTTTTTTTTTGTTATTAAATATACCATAAATTGTCTTTTCTTATTTTTATGTTTAAAAAGCTCTTATATCAATGATTTCTAATTAGGAAACTTGTTTCTTTTTATTTTTTTGAGGAAAGTGTTGAATAAAGGGAAAAAAAACGATGGGACCTCACAACTATAGATAAAGTGTTAATTTTTAGCTTTATTTTATATATATATAGTTTTGAGGTTGTCCTCACTTTGTATAGGCTAGTTATAATAAAAACTAATTATGATTTGCATTATAACTAGCAAATACAAAGCCCATCGCCGCGAAGCTGCATTGGGGTGATGCTTCAAAGGTGGCGGTAACACCTTATTTAAGAAGAAGGCACTGCAAGCAAACAAATTTTTTAATTTAAATTTTTTTAAAATAAATGAAAATTTTCAAAATTAAGTAAATTTCTATTTTGATGAGCTTTTCTAATAGAACTTTTGATTCTAAATCATTTTTATTCTATAACATTCATTTTTCGATAAAGTTGATAGTGTTTGAGATATATGAGGTTTTTAGGAAAAGGGGATGCGCAAAATTTCAAGGGGGGGGGGGGGGGGGGATTCAAAATTTGTCGGATTAGTAAATGCCTGTAAAATTCGTGTTTAGGACATCATTTGGCACAACATTAGACTCCTGGACCTTGACTTTTTGAAAATGACCCAAAAATGGTACACCCTACCCTCTCAGTCACTTTACACTGTGTCTCCGAAGTGATAAGTTGTGATAAGTTACTGCTCATACCCTCTCAGTTACTGTGTATTGTAAGTGTTACTGTGTACTAAGTTACTGTGTATTGTAATTGTTGAGGGCAACATGGATTTAGATGGTTGCAATACTTTGTGGAGTGCTGAGTATGAACGGAAAGTTATTGAGGTTTTAAAACGTGGAAAGACTAGAC
The DNA here is from genome assembly GCA_023014485.1 of Bathynomus jamesi. NCBI lineage: Eukaryota > Metazoa > Arthropoda > Malacostraca > Isopoda > Cirolanidae > Bathynomus > Bathynomus jamesi. The sequence goes on along the minus strand of JAJOZX010002638.1, from coordinate 533,430 downwards.
AAAAACTGCCAAGAGAAGAATATCACATTCTAAAAAAGTATAAACTTGTTTCTCCTGGTGGAGTAGATAAAATTACCAAAACTAATGGCAAATACATGGCAACTAAGGACACTGTAATAAACATTATTCATGGATTCCACATTGAAACTGGTCATGGAGGTGAAAAAAAAACATGCAAAAAATTGTCAGATCAGCAAAGCTGGGCACAAACCGTTAATCCGTTAATCGTTAATTAACGAAGTTAACTTTTTCGTTAACGATTTAACTTTTAAGTTAACTTTGAAAATCATTATCGGACTAATTAACTTCCGTTACATTTAACTTCCGTTAACTCAAGTCCGTTAACCCAAAAAATTCATAAATAAACGTTTAAACGTTTCTATTATTTTGTGTTGAGCAGGTGCGCAATTAATCCGCCACTGTTAATAGTGATGAACGAATTTCCATTTCCGCAGTGCAAAATCAGGCGATATATTTGTTTCCGTCGCCACAATTTGTGTCTTACCAAATATGATAGTTATTTATGGCATTGGTTTGAGCAAAACATGGTCGACTGTAAAATCAGGCGGAAAGATTTGCCATTTGAGTTGAATGTTTCAACTTCTTTCAAGAAATATCACGAGCATTTTAAAGCACTTTCAATAATATATATGTAACAATTACAACAAATAACTACATTCGTTTCATTTGCAGTCTGTCTCTTGCGCAACATGTTTGTGCTAGTGAATATTTAAAAATAATCGTTGTCAAGTAAGTCATGTATATTTATAATATGTCTGTGAGTACCTTATTAGTAGTCTCCTTGATACATTTCAAGAACCATAAAACTGATCAGGTAAGATTTCAATTCTCATGTCACTTTGATAACATAAATTAAGTCAATTGATGTCTTACAATGGGAGCGTTTTCACCTCATCTGGTTGGACAAGTATGACAACACCAAGGTCGCCAGGGTGAGGAAAAGCATGGAGGGTACAGTCGAGGAGGCCATGAAGCAGCAGTCCAACGAAGTGGGCAGCAACAGTGGAGGCAGCAACAACGAGGAGGAGGAAGAGGATGACTTCTTCAGTGCTGTCATCCATACAAAAGAGAGCAGCAGAAGCCACAGGTCACTCAAGGGCAAGGCCCAGAACTTGGTCAAGACCTGGCTGGAGACCAACTCCAAGGACTTGCTGACAGATGCTGCCTTCTTGGGTGAGCAAGTGTTGGTGGACTTGTTCATCAAGTTCAACACAGCCATCCCCTCCAGTGCTGCAGTGGAGCGTTTGTTCTCTATGGGCAAGGACATCCTGAGGGCCAAGAGATCATCCCTGTCTAATGAAAACTTTGATATGCTAATTTTCATGAAGGGCAACATGCATCTCATGGACAAAATGGAGAACGAGAAGAAGAGGGAAAATTAAATTATATATATATCGTGTTTTTCATTTTTTTTATAATAAAAGTTAACGTTAACGGTTTATCGGTAACTTCCGTTACATGTTTAACGAATTAACGGATTAACGGTTAACGAAGTTAACTTTTTGGTTAACGGATTAGCGGTTAACGAAGTTAACTTTTTGGTTAACGGTGCCCACTACTGCAGATCAGTATGGCAATATCCCACGTTCTCTTATAGTGCAATACATCAACCGTTGTGAGAGGTGTAGTGAGAAGAGACGCAGACAGGAAACAGCTTCAGGAGTCGTTGTTCGTCCACTGCCTGTAAATGACCTGAATGAGCGTGGACAAGTGGATCTTGTTGATATGCAAACCATGAAAGATGGGAGTTACCGTTATATATTACACTACATTGCATATTTAACTAAATTTCATGTCATCCGTCCGCTGAAATCCGAGAGAGCAGCTGAGGTGGCATATGAACTACTCTTGATATTTCTCGACTTTGGAGCTCTTCGTGTCTTACAATCAGACAATGGCAAGGAATTTACCGCACAAGTAATACACGAATTATCATTATTATGGCCATAACTTGTCTTAGTGAATGGGTGTCCTCGACATTCCCAGAGTCAGAGTTCTATTGAACGAAGTAATGCTGACTTGAAGGCAAAACTGATGATCTGGATGCGTGACGATAATTGTGCTCACTGGAGTTATGGTGTTCGATTTGTACAGTGGGCACTGAACAGCAATTACCATGAAACTATAAAAATGGCACCTTACCAGGCTCTAACAGGAAATAAACCGCGATGCGGTCTAAAATCAAAGCTGCCAGCTGAATTTCTCAAAAGAATTGGAACTGGTATTGAGGAAGGTGAACTTGAGCGTCTTCTTGAGGACACAATTTCTGAGGCCAGGGAGCCATTACCCGAGATGTTTGCAATACTGACAACCGACTCCCAGGATTCCATGCCAGAGGATCCAGATGAATCTATACTGCCAAGTATTTCTCCACAGGTAAATAAAATCTTTACATTATATGCTCATATGCTGTTTTTTGAGTGCTTACAGATTCAACACACTCACCCTATACATAACACATTGGTCACACACTATAACACCATAATTATCATAATAAATTATAATTTATAGCTTCCACATTTCCAACAGGCAAGATCAATACCAGATGAACCAAACGTGCGCGGCAAGAAGCAACAGAGGGGATCATGCAGCAGGCTAGCAGGATGCTTGCCCGTAGCACAAAATCACTCCGTCAAATTGATGTTGGTGATAACGTTGCGATGGCAGTGTCGCAGTTTGACCGGAGCAAAGGGGATCCGCCTAATTTAGAGTTGTACTTTCTAAGGAAGAGAACGGTGGCTACAAGATAGGTACTAGAAATGGAATAATTAAAGGCAAACTTGCTCGAAATCAAGTGGAGTTTGTGCGCTTCAGTGGCGTTATACCTGAAGATGTTCCTCAGGAACAACTAAATATTCGGGAAATAGTTCGTGCACAGTGTGTGTGTGGTGGACAGGGGTTTAGAAGATGCCACTGCAGAAGTAGCTGCCTAACAAAACGGTGTTCCTGTCTAAAAGGCGGCCTTCGTTGCAACAGTGCTTGCCAGTCATAAATCATGTGAAAATGTAGATTAAAAGTTCCACAAATGTTCCGCTCTGTTAATTTTGGTTTTATTCAATTTCTTAATAGATGTGCAATAAATGATTGTATGAAATTATATGTTAGTTTCATTCAATTTTTCCTTCATACAGTTGCCCAGTTCATGAAATGGGCAAGATTTAGTTTGCTCATTTCATGAAATGGGCAAGATTTAGTTTGCTCATTTCATGAAATGGGCAAACTAGCTGCCCATTTCATGAACTGGGCAATTTCACAAACGGGGCGTAACATATACATGTGATATATATATATATATATATATATATATATATATATATATATATATATACACATTCAACTGCAAAGAACACGCAGTATAAATAACGTAAAGAACGACGCTTGTATACCGTATATATAATATCACACACACACACACACATGGGATTGAACTCAGAATGGTCCCCTGAGGTTCCTTCATGATACACACAGACCATGCATGGAACAAGGAACTCTCCTGAGAAAATTAATTACATGAACTTAAAGTAAACAAAAAGGGTACTATTTGTGGTCTTCTTTCTGAACCTTGCAACAACAACGCAACCTGGACTATTGCACGATGCAACAATCATGTATCTAAACAACCAAACTGAATTGCAAGAGAGCTCTCTATCAGACCACACCTTTACGTACGACCTTCCACAAACGAGTAGAAAAGACGCGCAGCGTCCCAAAATGATGCCAACAGTGTGACCAAACAATGATGCCACAAGAGCTCAAAAATGCTAGCTCTAAATTAAGTTAATTTTTCACTAACCTTACAATTATGAGATGGATATATATACACCTTAACTTAATATATATACAAGCAATGCTGCATCAATCAGCTTAGTCATCGTATCGCCTTGGGACAACAATGGTTCTTCCTCTTCTAGATTTTCTAACACTCCCCACCGAAGAGACATTGTTGTCATTACCTTCTGCAAGGTTAGCCAAGCCTTCTTCATGAGGCTGTATGTAACTCAAATGTTTCATCTTGACTATCTGTGTTTTTGCTGATTTCTAAAGCATAGAGTTTTTGTATAGGTCTCTTTAACTTTCCTCCTGAAGTCTTTACCAGTGCAGACCTAACTAAATTGTCTTTGCCAACAAACAACTCTTCAATTATGCCAAGCTTCCAGCATTGCCTTGGTCTTTCATCCCCAATCATTACCACTTCTCCCACCTTGATACAATTTGCATTGGAGCCCTTTACCTTGCCTGATGGGTAATAATTGAGTTCTGGCAAGTATTCCATCTGCCACCTCTTCCATAACTGATCTTGTAGCTCTTCAAGGTACCTGAACCGTCTGGTTAACTCTCCTTGAGTGCTCTGGATAGGCTGCAAGTCTTCTGGCACACTGGGATTTGATGTTAATCGTTTACCACAAAGAAAATGATTTGGTGTCAATGGCTCTGCATCCTGCCTACTGTTGTAAACAAAAGTGATAGGCCTACTGTTCACCATTGCTTCTACTTCACATAAAACAGTAGAGAATTCTTCTTTGCTCAAATGAGCATTAGCTAAAAGTTTCTTTAATGGACACTTTACACTTCTCACTAGCCTTTCCCAAAATCCTCCCCACCATGGTGCTCTCTCAACAATAAACTCCCACTGTACCCCTTGGTGTGAAAAGTAGGATTGGAATCCTTCCTCTTTTAGCAAGGACCAAATTTCTTGGAGTTCCTTTGCAGCCTTTTTGAAGGTTTTTGCATTATCCGATATGATTTTATTTGGGAAACCCCTTCTGTTCACAAACCTTTTAAAGGCCAAAAGAAATACATCACTACTTAAGTTGCTTACCAACTCCAAATGGATTGCTCTGGTGGTAGCACAGGTGAAAAGACATATATAACCTTTGTTAGACTCCCCTCGCTCATACACATAGACTGGCCCTGCAAAGTCTACTCCCACTACATCAAATGGGGCAGTATAGACACACCGTTCTCTTGGAAGTGGAGCCACCTTTTCATAATAAGGCTTTGCACTCCAACGCTTGCAAACCACACATTTATGCAAGACCTTTTTCACTACTTGTCTAATTTTGGGAATCCAAAATTGTTGTCTAATCTCTATTATCACTTCTCTAACTCCAGCATGTAACAGCTTATGATGAGTATCCAGGATCAAAAGGTCCACAAAGTGCCCCCAGAAGGTAGCAAAATTAGATGTCTTTTCTCCTCTGGAAGCCCAGAAAACTGTAGTCTACCTCCTACTCTCAATAAATCCTGATCCAAAAACACATCCAAACCCTTGAGCGCAGAATGTGTTGGTAGAACCTGTAATGGATGGCTGGTGAGCAATTCCCGCTCTTCACCAAATTTTTCCTTCTGCGCATATACCACCCAGTATTTCCTGGCTTGCTGAATCTCATTACTATTCAGAATTCCTTCCCTTCTTGTTTCTCCCTTAATGTTGTTGGTAAATCTATATATCCATGCTGTCACTCTTAACAATCTTTTCAGACTGCTAATGTCCTCAAGCCTCAATATGGGGTCCTGCTGCATAACTTGACAACTGTTCACAGCGCATTTTCTCACCTCACTCACCCATGCTTCTTCAGCCTGGCATTCTCCTACAATAGGCTGATTAGAAGGCCAGTTTTCACTTCTAAGTTTTAGCCACTCTGGCCCATTCTACCACAAACTTGATTGTGAAAGATCTTTCACTGAAATTCCTCGTGTTGGTAAATCAGCGGGGTTTTGGATGCCTGGACAATGCTTCCATTGCTTGGGATCTGTGTGCGCTTGAATTTCCTCCACCCTATTGGCAACAAATGGTTTCCATTTCCATGCCTGACTTCTTAACCAGTGCCAAACTATAGTGGAGTCTGTCCAATAATAGCTTGGAATTTCATAGAGGGCCAAAGACTTTCGCACTGTAATTGCAAGCCGACTAGCAATAACGGCACCCATCAATTCCAACCTTGGAAAAGAAAGCCTTTTCAAAGGTGCTACTCTACTCTTTGCAGCAACCAACCTGCAACTTACTTCCTCTTGCAATGCGCCTCTTATATAAATACAAGTTGCATAGGCTTCCTCACTTGCATCACAAAAGATGTGCAGCTCCAAATTGTCTGGACTATTGTTCAACTCTCCAAAGTACCATCTTGGGATTTCAATGTCTCCAAGATGTGCCAATTCTTTGAACCAATATTTCCACCTTACCACCATATGATCAGTTAACTCTTGGTCCCAACCAAGTCCAATTTCCCAGAGGCTCTGAAACCAAATTTTTGACTTTATCACAAATGGAGCCAGGAATCCAAGAGGATCAAAGACCTTCGAAGCCAAACTAAGAGCTGTACGTTTTGTCCACCTTGTCTCATTCTCAGCCAGCTCTACTAAAGATTTCCCATTGAAGGTAAACAAATCATCATCTTGCTGCCAAACGATGCCTAGCACCTTTGCGTCTATTGCCCACAACTCCTTAATACCAGAATCCTCAATACTTTCTGCTGCATCAGGTACTACAGAGGAATGACTCATAAACTCTTGTAATTGCGAATGATTGGTCTGCCATTTTCTGAGCTCCATGCCAGCCTCCCTCATTATAGCTCTAGCCTCCATGAATATCTGTTTAGCCATTTCTGTATTATCCACGGAACATAGGAAATCATCAACATAAAATTTTTTTCTTATGTGTTCAATAGTGTTAGGATAGACTTCAGAATATTTCTTAAAATGGTACTGCATAGTAGCTGCCAACAGAAATGGACTAGAGCTGAGGCCAAACAACACTGACTTCATTCTATATGCTTCAACCTTAGGTTCATTTTCCAACAAGTCTTTCGTATCCACCCACAGATACCTTACTGCATCTCTGTCCTCTGGTTTTAACTTTATCCGCAAAAAGGCTTGCTTCACATCTGCAGTCAATGCTACTCTACCAAACCTGAATCTCAGTAACAAGGAAAATAGATCTGCATTTAAATTTGGCCCAGCATCCAAACAGTCATTCAAGGACACACCACCTTTGTCCTTGGCTGAGCCATCAAAAACTACCCTCAGTTTGGTGGTAGTTTTGTCTCGCCGTACCACTGCATGGTGTGGCAGATAATGTGCCTCCTGGCTCACCAGCTCACCTTGCACCCTTTCAGCATAGCCCTCCCTTACATAACTTAGGATGGCCTCATCGTATTCAATTAACAACTCCTCATTTTTTCTTAGCCTGTACAATGAAGTCTCCAACCTCCGATTAGCTAGCTGAAGGTTTGAACCGGGTTTGCAAGAATCCTTCCATGGTAGGCCAACTTCATAGCAACCATCTCTAAACCCAATCCCTTTTTCAAATTGCTCTAAAACATCATTGTTGACTGTACTTGCCTGGTTGTCCTTTATACCAATAGATTCAAGTTCCCAAAACGCTTTCAAATGCCTTTCCAGACCATGGCTGTTCTCCTCAATCTTAACAAAAAGAGCCTTAACTTCCATTTCATTGCAATAACTACCATGCAGCATCCAGCCTAGCTTACTTTCAATAGCTACCGGGCCTTGAGATGTACGGACAATATTACCAGTGATGAAGTCCCAATAATAGTCAGCTCCAATCAAAAGACTAATATCTTCTGTTCCCTCAAACTTATTATTGCCCAAATTAATTCCTTTAACTTGCAATTCTTGGACACATGCCATATCTAAACAAGTAGTGACTGGAGCACAAAGTTCCTCAATCTCTACAGCTTGGACCTTGATAGTGGGACTTTGCGGTAACAACCCTTTAACCAGAACTACTACCTTCTTAAATTTGGTTCGGTTTTGAACGGAACCCCCAAACCCAGAAATTCTTAAATTTTCCCTCTTAAGTTCTTTAAACTTCAATTTTCTGGAAATTCTGGTCTTAATAAAACTACACTGGCTACCACTATCAAACAACACTCTTGCAGTAGCTTCTCCCTCATTCCCAATTAATAAGGCTGCAGTTGTTTGCAATAATCCCCCTTTACTTTTACTCCCTTGCATAGCAGTGGCATGTGCCACTGATGTCTCTACTTCTGGGGTAGGCCTACTAAGTGTGTTTTCACACAATAATGGCTGATGCCTACCATGACATTTTTTGCACAAAATTTTAAACTTACAAAACCTTGCTCTATGACCTTTCAAAAAACATTTAAAACATGCTGTGGACTTAGTTACCCTGTCCTTTCTCTCCTCAAAGGGTAAGGCCTCAGCCACCTCACATTTATATGACTTGTGGTTTCCTTCGCAAAATATGCATTCCTTGATTCCCTTTAATTTATTCTCAGAGGAGGCATGTAGAGCTGACACTGTACCTGGGCTATTCCTTTTTGTGGAAACTTTGGTGCTGTGCCTGCCTTTGTCCCCTTGTTTACCATCCCACTGTGCAAACTCAACTCCCTCTCGTCTTGCTAATTCTGTGCCTAAAAGACTTAACATCTGCTGAAGGGGGATGTACACATGTTCTGCAGAGTGTCCCTACTTAATTCAAGCAAAATTGAGCTAGGCAATTTAGACTCCAGTGTAGGAACCAACATTATACCATACTTTTCCATTCCTACACCCAAGTTGTCCAGGGACCTAGTTCTAATTTCAAATTCATCATATAACTGCCGTAACTCCTTGACACTATTAGGATTATTAACAGGAGGTATAGCTAAAAGTGCACGGAGGTGGCTTTTAATTAAGATCTCTGGCTTACCAAACCGTTTCTTTAATATATCCCAAGCCACATTATAATTAGCCTCTGTTAATGCTAATCCTGCTATAGTCTTTGCTGCCTCCCCTTCCAAGAGGGACCGCAAATAATTAAACTTCTCCACGGCACTTAACACTTGACTAGAATGAACTGCTGATTGAAAACTGTCTGCCCATCCTTGCCATTCCTGAATACTCCCAGAAAATGTTTTGAGTACAAGCCTCGGTAATTGAACTACAGATCTGTTAACCTTAACTTCACAAGCATCATTTGTTGAGTGTTGTGTTTCATTATTAGACCTGGTCTCTAACTGTACTGAGCTGCTAAACTCTTTTGCTCGGAGGCCTACGTTAATCATATCATCAATAATCTCTTCTAAGTAAATTATGTTATTTTCTATTTCATCCTCTTCTATAAGAGCCTCAATTTTAACATTTACCTCACTTAGAGCAACCTTTTTAGTTTCCAATATGGAAAGCTGCGCAGTCACTAAGCATAAATCCTCTTGCTCTATGGCAGAATCTATAGTGGCAATGACCTTTGTAATTAGACCTTTATAGGCGCTTCTCCTTTTTATAAATTTGTTCAATTCAGATGCACTCATCTTCAATGTAAACAACCCTTGGGCTCAATACCAAATGAGCTGAATTGGCAGAAATACTTAACCAAACTGATCAAACGCAAATTTTACTTTCAAATAAACTGAATTGCTGGGTGGGGTACTAACCAAACACCAGTATGGAATACCAAATTTTCCACCCCAGGACCTTAATTCAATAATGACCCAAAATTAACCAAACCGGAAAAAATGTAGGCCAAAAACGACAGACGACTGGCCAAGTTTCGCAATTGGGCGACCAAACTTTACCCTGGGACCTTAATTCAATAATAACCCAAAATTAACCAAACCGGAAAAAATGTAGGCCAAAAACGACAGACGACTGGCCAAGTTTCGCAATTGGGCGACCAAACTTTCAATAATAACCCAAAATTAACCAAACCGGAAAAAATGTAGGCCAAAAACGACAGACGACTGGCCAAGTTTCGCAATTGGGCGACCAAACTTTTTACCCTGGGACCTTAACTCAATAATACTCAACCCGTCTAGGCCTAACTTGGGATACAATTTGCACAATCAGAACTTCGGCGAAAAATAGTCACTGACTCAGTCTTGGGGTAGAATCCGGTTCTGAAGGACCATGTTATTTTATTTATTTGTCGGGTTCAAAATCCCAGCTGAGCTGTGAACGGCCAAATTCTAAAGGGCAAGTTCTACCTAAATCCCAAGTTAAGCTAAATTAAAACTTACGGATTTGAGATCCTATTAGGTCCTACCTCAGGGTAACCTCAGGGTTGCTGACTCGATGCGGGCCTACCTTAGACCTTAATTACATGAACTTAAAGTAAACAAAAAGGGTACTATTTGTGGTCTTCTTTCTGAACCTTGCAACAACAACGCAACCTGGACTATTGCACGATGCAACAATCATGTATCTAAACAACCAAACTGAATTGCAAGAGAGCTCTCTATCAGACCACACCTTTACGTACGACCTTCCACAAACGAGTAGAAAAGACGCGCAGCGTCCCAAAATGATGCCAACAGTGACCAAACAATGATGCCACAAGAGCTCAAAAATGCTAGCTCTAAATTAAGTTAATTTTTCACTAACCTTACAATTATGAGATGGATATATATACACCTTAACTTAATATATATACAAGCAATGCTGCATCAATCAGCTTAGTCATCGTATCGCCTTGGGACAACAATGGTTCCTCCTCTTCTAGATTTTCTAACAGTCTCACCATCTAGAATGTTCCGGTAGTTTCCCATATGCACGCGTTATGGTTACGTTTCCTATTAATTGAGGGTATTCATTATCTCAAGAACTAGAGCCAAATCGGAAAAACTACTTTCATTTTGGAATTCAGCAACCCCAAAATACCCTAAATTCGAACGAATTTCCTTAGCAACGAAAATTTTTTTTTTTTTATTGACCTGTGTAATAGATTTCGCGGTTTCGTTCGATATGGCAGTGGTGAGCACCTTCTTTAATAAGAGGGTAGAGCATCTCATTACATATAAGAGTGGTGGGAGGGTATCTCAGATTGATTATACAGTATATTGTACAGACGGACACAATTGAGGGAAGTGAAGAACTGCAAAGTTATACCAGGGGATCATGTGTCAACTCAGCATCGTATTCTTTGCATGGATGTGAAGCTCAAGGGGGTGGTGTTAGAAAATCTAGAAGAGGAAGAACCATTGTTGTCCCAAGGCGATACGATGACTAAGCTGATTGATGCAGCATTGCTTGTATATATATTAAGTTAAGGTGTATATATATCCATCTCATAATTGTAAGGTTAGTGAAAAATTAAATTAATTTAGAACTAGCATTTTTGAGCTCTTGTGGCATCGTTGTTTGGTCACATTGTTGGCATCATTTTGGGATGCTGCGCGTCCTTTCTACTCGTTTGTGGAAGGTCGTACGTAAAGGTGTGGTTTGATAGAGAGCTCTCTTGCAATTCAGTTTGGTTGTTTAGATACATGATTGTTGCATCGTGCAATAGTCCAGGTTGCGTTGTTGTTGCAAGGTTCATAAAGAAGACCACAAATAGTACCCTTTTGTTTACCTTTTAAGTTCATGTAATTTAAGGTCTAAGGTAGGCCCGCATCGAGTCAGCAACCCTGAGGTTACCCTGAGGTAGGACCTAATAGGATCTCAAATCCGTAAAGTTTAATTTAGCTTAACTTGGGCTTTAGGTAGAACTTGCCCTTTAGAATTTGGCCGTTCACGGCTCAGCTGGGATTTCGAACCCGACAAATAAATAAAATAACATGGTCCTTCAGAACCGGATTTCTACCCCAAGACTGAGTCAGTGACCATTTTTCGGCAAAGTTCTGATTGTGCAAATTGTATCCCAAGTTAGGCCTAGACGGGTTGAGTATTATTGAGTTAAGGTCCCAGGGTAAAAAGTTTGGTCACCCAATTGCGAAACTTGGCCAGTCGTCTGTCGTTTTTTGGCCTACTTTTTTTCCGGTTTGGTTAATTTTGGGTTATTATTGAGTTAAGGTCCCAGGGTAAAAAGTTTGGTCGCCCAATTGCGAAACTTGGCCAGTCGTCTGTCGTTTTTTGGCCTACTTTTTTTCCGGTTTGGTTAATTTTGGGTTATTATTGAATTAAGGTCCCAGGGTAAAAAGTTTGGTCGCCCAATTGCGAAACTTGGCCAGTCGTCTGTCGTTTTTTGGCCTACTTTTTTTCCGGTTTGGTTAATTTTGGGTTATTATTGAATTAAGGTCCCAGGGTAAAGTTTGGTCGCCCAATTGCGAAACTTGGCCAGTCGTCGGTCGTTTTTTGGCCTATATTTTTTCTGGTTTGGTTAATTTTGGGTCATTATTGAATTAAGGTCCTGGGGTGGAAAATTTGGTATTCCATACTGGTGTTTGGTTAGTACCCCACTCAGCAATTCAGTTTATTTGAAAGTAAAATTTGCGTTTGATCAGTTTGGTTAAGTATTTCTGCCAATTCAGCTCATTTGGTATTGAGCCCAAGGGTTGTTTACATTGAAGATGAGTGCATCTGAATTGAACAAATTTATAAAAAGGAGAAGTGCCTACAAAGGTCTAATTACAAAGGTCATTGCCACTATAGATTCTGCCATAGAGCAAGAGGATTTACGCTTAGTGACTGCGCAGCTTGCCATATTAGAAACTAAAAAGGTTGCTCTAAGTGAGGTAAATGTTAAAATTGAGGCTCTTATAGAAGAGGATGAAATAGAAAATAACATAATTTACTTTGAAGAGATTATTGATGATATGATTAACGTAGGCCTCCGAGCAAAAGAGTTTAGCAGCTCAGTACAGTTAGAGACCAGGTCTAATAATGAAACACAACACTCAACAAATGATGCTTGTGAAGTTAAGGTTAACAGATCTGTAGTTCAATTACCGAGGCTTGTACTCAAAACATTTTCTGGGAGTATTCAGGAATGGCAAGGATGGGCAGACAGTTTTCAATCAGCAGTTCATTCTAGTCAAGTGTTAAGTGCCGTGGAGAAGTTTAATTATTTGCGGTCCCTCTTGGAAGGGGAGGCAGCAAAGACTATAGCAGGATTAGCATTAACAGAGGCTAATTATAATGTGGCTTGGGATATATTAAAGAAACGGTTTGGTAAGCCAGAGATCTTAATTAAAAGCCACCTCCGTGCACTTTTAACTATACCTCCTGTTAATAATCCTAATAGTGTCAAGGAGTTACGGCAGTTATATGATGAATTTGAAATTAGAACTAGGTCTCTGGACAACTTGGGTGTAGGAATGGAAAAGTATGGTATAATGTTGGTTCCTACACTGGAGTCTAAATTGCCTAGCTCAATTTTGCTTGAATTAAGTAGGGGACACTCTGCAGAACATGTGTACATCCCCCTTCAGCAGATGTTAAGTCTTTTAGGCACAGAATTAGCAAGACGAGAGGGAGTTGAGTTTGCACAGTGGGATGGTAAACAAGAGGACAAAGGCAGGCACAGCACCAAAGTTTCCACAAAAAGGAATAGCCCAGGTACAGTGTCAGCTCTACATACCTCCTCTGAGAATAAATTAAAGGGAATCAAGGAATGTATATTTTGCGAAGACAACCACAAGTCATATAAATGTGAGGTGGCTGAGGCCTTACCCTTTGAGGAGAGAAAGGACAGGGTAACTAAGTCCACAGCATGTTTTAAATGTTTTTTGAAAGGTCATAGAGCAAGGTTTTGTAAGTTTAAAATTTTGTGCAAAAAATGTCATGGTAGGCATCAGCCATTATTGTGTGAAAACACTCTCAGTAGGCCTACCCCAGAAGTAGAGACATCAGTGGCACATGCCACTGCTATGCAAGGGAGTAAAAGTAAAGGGGGATTATTGCAAACAACTGCAGCCTTATTAATTGGGAATGAGGGAGAAGCTACTGTAAGAGTGTTGTTTGATAGTGGTAGCCAGTGTAGTTTTATTAAGACCAGAATTTCCAGAAAATTGAAGTTTAAAGAACTTAAGAGGGAAAATTTAAGAATTTCTGGGTTTGGGGGTTCCGTTCAAAACCGAACCAAATTTAAGAAGGTAGAAGTTCTGGTTAAAGGGTTGTTACCGCAAAGTCCCACTATCAAGGTCCAAGCTGTAGAGATTGAGGAACTTTGTGCTCCAGTCACTACTTGTTTAGATATGGCATGTGTCCAAGAATTGCAAGTTAAAGGAATTAATTTGGGCAATAATAAGTTTGAGGGAACAGAAGATATTAGTCTTTTGATTGGAGCTGACTATTATTGGGACTTCATCACTGGTAATATTGTCCGTACATCTCAAGGCCCAGTAGCTATTGAAAGTAAGCTAGGCTGGATGCTACATGGTAGTTATTGCAATGAAATGGAAGTTAAGGCTCTCTTTGTTAAGATTGAGGAGAACAGCCATGGTCTGGAAAGGCATTTGAAAGCATTTTGGGAACTTGAATCTATTGGTATAAAGGACAACCAGGCAAGTACAGTGAACAATGATGTTTTAGAGCACTTTGAAAAAGGGATTGGGTTTAGAGATGGTTGCTATGAAGTTGGCCTACCATGGAAGGATTCTTGCAAACCCGGTTCAAACCTTCAGCTAGCTAATCGGAGGTTGGAGACTTCATTGTACAGGCTAAGAAAAAATGAGGAGTTGTTAATTGAATACGATGAGGCCATCCTAAGTTATGTAAGGGAGGGCTATGCTGAAAGGGTGCAAGGTGAGCTGGTGAGCCAGGAGGCACATTATCTGCCACACCATGCAGTGGTACGGCGAGACAAAACTACCACCAAACTGAGGGTAGTTTTTGATGGCTCAGCCAAGGACAAAGGTGGTGTGTCCTTGAATGACTGTTTGGATGCTGGGCCAAATTTAAATGCAGATTTATTTTCCTTGTTACTGAGATTCAGGTTTGGTAGAGTAGCATTGACTGCAGATGTGAAGCAAGCTTTTTTGCGGATAAAGTTAAAACCAGAGGACAGAGATGCAGTAAGGTATCTGTGGGTGGATACGAAAGACTTGTTGGAAAATGAACCTAAGGTTCAAGCATATAGAATGAAGTCAGTGTTGTTTGGCCTCAGCTCTAGTCCATTTCTGTTGGCAGCTACTATGCAGTACCATTTTAAGAAATATTCTGAAGTCTATCCTAACACTATTGAACACATAAGGAAAAATTTTTATGTTGATGATTTGCTATGTTCCGTGGATAATACAGAAATGGCTAAACAGATATTCATGGAGGCTAGAGCTATAATGAGGGAGGCTGGCATGGAGCTCAGAAAATGGCAGACCAATCATTCGCAATTACAAGAGTTTATGAGTCATTCCTCTGTAGTACCTGATGCAGCAGAAAGTATTGAGGATTCTGGTATTAAGGAGTTGTGGGCAATAGACGCAAAGGTGCTAGGCATCGTTTGGCAGCAAGATGATGATTTGTTTACCTTCAATGGGAAATCTTTAGTAGAGCTGGCTGAGAATGAGACAAGGTGGACAAAACGTACAGCTCTTAGTTTGGCTTCGAAGGTCTTTGATCCTCTTGGATTCCTGGCTCCATTTGTGATAAAGTCAAAAATTTGGTTTCAGAGCCTCTGGGAAATTGGAATTGGTTGGGACCAAGAGTTACCTGATCATATGGTGGTAAGGTGGAAATATTGGTTCAAAGAATTGGCACATCTTGGAGACATTGAAATCCCAAGATGGTACTTTGGAGAGTTGAACAATAGTCCAGACAATTTGGAGCTGCACATCTTTTGTGATGCAAGTGAGGAAGCCTATGCAACTTGTATTTATATAAGAGGCGCATTGCAAGAAGAAGTAAGTTGCAGGTTGGTTGCTGCAAAGAGTAGAGTAGCACCTTTGAAAAGGCTTTCTTTTCCAAGGTTGGAATTGATGGGTGCCGTTATTGCTAGTCGGCTTGCAATTACAGTGCGAAAGTCTTTGGCCCTCTATGAAATTCCAAGCTATTATTGGACAGACTCCACTATAGTTTGGCACTGGTTAAGAAGTCAGGCAAGGAAATGGAAACCATTTGTTGCCAATAGGGTGGAGGAAATTCAAGCGCACACAGATCCCAAGCAATGGAAGCATTGTCCAGGCATCCAAAACCCCGCTGATTTACCAACACGAGGAATTTCGGTGAAAGATCTTTCACAATCAAGTTTGTGGTGGGAATGGGCCAGAGTGGCTAAAACTTGGAAGTGAAAACTGGCCTTCTAATCAGGCTATTGTAGGAGAATGCCAGGCTGAAGAAGCATGGGTGAGTGAGGTGAGAAAATGCGCTGTGAACAGTTGTCAAGTTATGCAGCAGGACCCCATATTGAGGCTTGAGGACATTAGCAGTCTGAAAAGATTGTTAAGAGTGACAG
This sequence comes from Bathynomus jamesi, assembly GCA_023014485.1. NCBI lineage: Eukaryota > Metazoa > Arthropoda > Malacostraca > Isopoda > Cirolanidae > Bathynomus > Bathynomus jamesi. Next base: position 517,340 of record JAJOZX010002638.1, on the reverse strand, counting down.
CATGGATATATAGATTTACCAACAACATTAAGGGAGAAACAAGAAGGGAAGGAATTCTGAACAGTAATGAGATTCGGCAAGCCAGGAAATACTGGGTGGTATATGCGCAGAAGGAAAAATTTGGTGAAGAGCGGGAATTGCTCACCAGCCATCCATTACAGGTTCTACCAACACATTCTGCGCTCAAGGGTTTGGATGTGTTTTTGGATCAGGATTTATTGAGAGTAGGAGGTAGACTACAGTTTTCTGGGCTTCCAGAGGAGAAAAGACATCCAATTTTGCTACCTTCTGGGGGGCACTTTGTGGACCTTTTGATCCTGGATACTCATCATAAGCTGTTACATGCTGGAGTTAGAGAAGTGATAATAGAGATTAGACAACAATTTTGGATTCTCAAAATTAGACAAGTAGTGAAAAAGGTCTTGCATAAATGTGTGGTTTGCAAGCGTTGGAGTGCAAAGCCTTATTATGAAAAGGTGGCTCCACTTCCAAGAGAACGGTGTGTCTATACTGCCCCATTTGATGTAGTGGGAGTAGACTTTGCAGGGCCAGTCTATGTGTATGAGCGAGGGGAGTCTAACAAAGGTTATATATGTCTTTTCACCTGTGCTACCACCAGAGCAATCCATTTGGAGTTGGTAAGCAACTTAAGTAGTGATGTATTTCTTTTGGCCTTTAAAAGGTTTGTGAACAGAAGGGGTTTCCCAAATAAAATCATATCGGATAATGCAAAAACCTTCAAAAAGGCTGCAAAGGAACTCCAAGAAATTTGGTCCTTGCTAAAAGAGGAAGGATTCCAATCCTACTTTTCACACCAAGGGGTACAGTGGGAGTTTATTGTTGAGAGAGCACCATGGTGGGGAGGATTTTGGGAAAGGCTACTGAGAAGTGTAAAGTGTCCATTAAAGAAACTTTTAGCTAATGCTCATTTGAGCAAAGAAGAATTCTCTACTGTTTTATGTGAAGTAGAAGCAATGGTGAACAGTAGGCCTATCACTTTTGTTTACAACAGTAGGCAGGATGCAGAGCCATTGACACCAAATCATTTTCTTTGTGGTAAACGATTAACATCAAACCCCAGTGTGCCAGAAGACTTGCAGCCCATCCAGAGCACTCAAGGAGAGTTAACCAGACGGTTCAGGTACCTTGAAGAGCTACAAGATCAGTTATGGAAGAGGTGGCAGATGGAATACTTGCCAGAACTCAATTATTACCCATCAGGCAAGGTAAAGGGCTCCAATGCAAATTGTATCAAGGTGGGAGAAGTGGTAATGATTGGGGATGAAAGACCAAGGCAATGCTGGAAGCTTGGCATAATTGAAGAGTTGTTTGTTGGCAAAGACAATTTAGTTAGGTCTGCACTGGTAAAGACTTCAGGAGGAAAGTTAAAGAGACCTATACAAAAACTCTATGCTTTAGAAATCAGCAAAAACACAAATAGTCAAGATGAAACATTTGAGTTACAGCCTCATGAAGAAGGCTTGGCTAACCTTGCAGAAGGTAATGACAACAATGCCTCTTCGGTGGGGAGTGTTAGAAAATCTAGAAGAGGAAGAACCATTGTTGTCCCAAGGCGATACGATGACTAAGCTGATTGATGCAGCATTGCTTGTATATATATTAAGTTAAGGTGTATATATATCCATCTCATAATTGTAAGGTTAGTGAAAAATTAAATTAATTTAGAACTAGCATTTTTGAGCTCTTGTGGGATCGTTGTTTGGTCACATTGTTGGCATCATTTTGGGATGCTGCGCGTCCTTTCTACTCGTTTGTGGAAGGTCGTACGTAAAGGTGTGGTTTGATAGAGAGCTCTCTTGCAATTCAGTTTGGTTGTTTAGATACATGATTGTTGCATCGTGCAATAGTCCAGGTTGCGTTGTTGTTGCAAGGTTCATAAAGAAGACCACAAATAGTACCCTTTTGTTTACCTTTTAAGTTCATGTAATTTAAGGTCTAAGGTAGGCCCGCATCGAGTCAGCAACCCTGAGGTTACCCTGAGGTAGGACCTAATAGGATCTCAAATCCGTAAAGTTTAATTTAGCTTAACTTGGGCTTTAGGTAGAACTTGCCCTTTAGAATTTGGCCGTTCACGGCTCAGCTGGGATTTCGAACCCGACAAATAAATAAAATAACAGGTGGCAAAAGCACGTACGAAAGGAATTAAGACAATAAAATGGTTCAAGGTAAAAGAGGAAGACAGTAAAAGCAGGTTTAAGGAGAATGTTCTGAATGAGGTAATTATGGATGAATGTGTGCAGTAATGGTGGCAACATAATGCTAATGTAATTAGAAAGTGAGGCAAGGAAATACTGGGAGAAATATCTGGCAAGATATGGGAAAATAAGGAAAACTGGTGGTGGAGCAAGGATGTACAGAAGAGCCTACAAAGGAAGAAAGCAGCAGGATGACCACAGGGAAGTGTATATAGAGAGGAATAAGCAAGCGAAGAGAGCGGTAGCACAAGCAAGGGCCGAGGCATACTCACAGGTCTTCTGGAAGAGGCCATCAAGCCTGTGACTCCAGCTCCGAATTTTCACCTTCGGTTATGTATTCTGTCTGGTGGCGGTCAAGATTAGTACAAAGAATGTCGGCTCTGTAATCAATTTGCGTTCCCAGTGGGCCCACACTCTATCCAACTTCTCAAAGCTCAGAACCGAATCTGAGTCAACTAATGAGGCTGGTAGATTATCTTGAATCGTAAATAGGTCTTTGCATACTTGTTTATCATGGTGCCCGGACATTTCGCTACTAGGACGTTTCGCTACCATATATAAATTTACCAGTAAGTAAAATTAAAAAGGTAATAAAATTTATTAAAAAATTACGAGAATTATTAACTGAATACAAGGATTATTAAATGATTACACGAATTACATAAATTATTACGCATGATTACATGAATTATTAAAAGAATTTTATTTTTTAAAAAGAAAAAGTGCATAAAACATTTGATACAATAAAATATCTAAAAATATTTAAGATTATGCGCAATAGTGCTAAGGAATTCCAGTTTATTTCCAGAATCGTATCTTCTCAGTAAATTATGGATCCTCTGCTCACAGTCCCTATACTTTTTCTTCTTCTGAGTTGCGTTTAGGTTAGGTTAGTAACCAAAAGGGGAAAGGCAGAGGGATCAATGTTAAATGTCGGTTTTTATAAAGAGAGATTCTAAAATTCTAAAAATTCTAAGAGAAGTGTCATCAGATGATGAGGCTAAAATTTTAAAATGTTTATCCAAAAGGGCAAGATTGCAAGACTGGGAATGTTCTCTTATAGGAGAAAATTCTTTAACGACAGCAAAGTTAGATGCCGGTAGCGAAATGTCCTAGTAGCGAAACGTCCGGTAGCGAACGGTCCTAGCACCGTTTATCATAGATGTTACACGTGATCTTGAATACCTCTAACATATCCCCTCAAGATCTTCTATATGCCAACGTTAGTAAATCTAATTTCTTAAGTCTTTCTTGGTATGGTAGCTCCCTCAATGATGGGATTAGCTTAGTGGCACGCCGTTGAACATTTTCTAAGGCCTCAATAAGTCAATATCCTTTAACTTGTATGGGCACCATACTTGGTTGGCATATTCTAGATGAGGTCTTACAAGTGCAGTGTATAATGATTTAAACATTTCTTCGTCTAAGGTCACAAATGTTCTGCGTATTATTCCTACTAATCTATTTGCCTTATTTATTTTCTCTGCTAAATGTTCTTCGAATCTGAGGTTACTATCAATTATAACTCCAAGGTCCTTCTCTGAATTACTCTCACTTATTTCCTCATACATTTCATATTTCTTATTCTGGGCAACTGCTCTTCCTATCCTCATATATTTACACTTACTAGGGTGAAACTTCATCATCCGCTTCTCTGACCACTGCTTCATCTTCTCAAAATCATCTTGCAACTTGCTGCAGTCCTCGTCTTAACTTATCTTTCTGAATACCTTGGTGTCATCCGCATATAAGATCTCACTGTGTTTCACTACATCTTGCAGATCGTTGATGAATATCACAAATAATAGAGGCCCAATAACTGATCCTTGAGGAACACCACTAGTAGGGTGTTTCATAAATTAAAAGTTTGGAAAAATTTTAATCCACATGGATCCCCTTGTTCCATTTGCTGAGGAGACTGATAAACCGAAGTATTAATTCAATAGTTTAAAGTTTACGGGTCCCCAGTTTGATGCTCTGGCAGATCAAAAACGGAAAAAATTAAACAAAAATCTGTCAATGAATTTTTATTCAACAAACGAGTACCATTTCACTACACATTTTCACAAAGATACAAAAAACATAACCACTTCTTGCGAATCATTTGTCCATGAAATCCTTCTTGGTTTTATTCGGGTATTTCGCCCTATGCTGCATCACAGTTTTGAGCAAATACTGCTTCTGCTCTTCGTTCTTCGTCAGAGAACAGTTGAACTCTTTGGTGAGCGCGATGGCTCTTTCGGCCCGATCGTTGACGACAGAGATTTTGTTAACAGTTGCCGCTGCTTGCTTGAAGCCCTCTACTTCAGTCCACTCGGCAACTGGCTTTTTCAAGAATTCTGTGTCCAAGTCGAATGCATGGAAGAAAGCCATCGTCTTTCCTGTCACGAACTCCGCCAGGTGTTTCGAGGCAAGATTCCTGACGTTCTTCCCTTGGGGTGGCTTGAGTTCCTTTTTCGATGCGGGCTTACCCAAACTGACGACCATCTGAGCCTTTTCTTCATCTGCCACATCTGCGTCGAAGAACGCCATGGCAATAAGAGTCTCAGAGATGTACCATAGGTGTCGAGACATGGCTTCTTGCGCAGCGTTAACACACGAATATCCCGACATGGCAAAGGCTTCCGCGTCACGCAGAAATTCCAGATCAACTGCGGCAGCCTTGCTTGAGGTTGCAGCACGAGTCCAACCTCGGATGTAGACGAGGGACACGAAGAGACCTACGGCTGTCAGAGCTTCCAACTCGTGACTCGACATCTTGAACTGCTTCTTCAGTAGAATTACTTTCAAGGAGTAGATGGCTATCGCCATCCATCGAGCGTGATGGTAAGCGCCAGGGGCTCTGAGAGGGAAATCCACCACTTTTGCTTCTCCCAGGAAGATGAGAACCAACTGTAGCAGTTCCTTGTAGTCATCGCGCTGATGCGACGTGCTCACCATCCCTCTCACCAGCAGGACTGACTTCTCCCTCAGTTCCCTCATAGAGTCATTGACTTGAGCAAAATCGTACGGCCGCACGTCCAACCGGTCGATGAACTTCCATTGTGCCTGAAACCTCTTGAAAACGGGTATATCGGGGCCACTTGAAGGGCCGTATGCACGCTTGAAGACGGAGCTGAGGATGACTTCATAGATGTGATGCCGACAGGGGAAGTACATGAGTTCTCTGCCAAGACCTTTCTCAATCAGGACGCAGGCCCCGATATGAATCCCGGTGTTCGACGCTGTCGTGTCGAAAGACAGTCCCCGCACGCGCTCTTCCATCCTGTGTTCCTTGACCAAATCCAAGCAAACTCGCGCTATCTTCTCGCCGGTTCCGGACGTCACCTTAGGAACGCCGAGCAACTTCTCCTTGCCGTCGCCAGAGACGAGGACGGCGATCCGGTCAACGCTCTCCTTCCATTGCTCATTGTCAGGTAGGAGCTTACCGTCCCAATGCAAGACAAGAGGCTGACCAGGACAAACTTCGTCGGATTGATAACTTTCAGCAGCCACCTTCCTGAGAGCCTTGCGTGTGCGGTACATGGTACTGGCAGAAATGGACAGTTCATCCAAGTCAAAACCTAGTGATTTAGCCGCTGCAGCGTACGACATAGCTGAATCGCGGTACGAAATATTCAGCCGATCGTAGGTAGTCGTCACATCCTGTGAGATCAGATTCCTGCGTCGCTTCTTGGTATTTCCCTTGGAGGAGGATGGAAAAACTTCCACGGTTGGGTCAACGACATCTGAGTCAGTCTCTGACGAAGTTGAAATCACTAAAGCCCCCGTATCTTCTGCAGCTCCTTGTTCCTTCCTGGCCTTCTCCTGTTGTTCCTTAATCTTGTCCAGCCTCTTCCTTTTCCTAATCTCCTTATAGTGAAGCTTCATGTCAACAGGGCCCATGCTGCAGGAATTTGGATCTTCACGCTGCATGTCGAGAAAGTGGATGTCCTCCTGATTCTTCATCATTTCCTTAGCCTGTGAATGAGCAATGTCCATGATCTCCTTCGCTATTGCCTCCTTGAACATCGCCTCCTTCACTCGGAAGGACTCTGCTTTATGTGACTTGTGCTTCACAAGCCGGTCGTATTCCTTGAGAAGGGATTCCATCTTCCTCAAGGCCGAATCTCGACGCATCATGGGGATTCTCGCTCTCTCCCAAAATATGAGACAGGCATCCAGGCACAGGTTCAGGCATTTAGTACGTCCAAATTTTTGCTCCTTTTGGTGGTAAAAGTACTTTTTGAGTACTTGCAACTGAGTTGGAAGGCCACTTGATGTGATGTTCGCATCCGTCTGGCCAATAAGAAACACTTCTGTTTTCGCTCTGGTAGACACCTGGAAAAGAAAACAAACTAAATAATTCCACAGAAATAATTTCACATCGTAATTAATTTCATTAATTAAATAAAGAAAAGCAGTAACTGGGACTCGAACCAGTGTCATAGCCGTTTGGCGGCATCGCTCAAGTCGGCGTACACAGCACGCTATCCACTACACCATCTAAGGAGTGGATAGCGTGCTGTGTACGCCGACTTGAGCGATGCCGCCAAACGGCTATGACACTGGTTCGAGTCCCAGTTACTGCTTTTCTTTATTTATAAAACTGATACGTGTACACTACGTTCTCTTTGACAATTCATTAATTAAATAAATTTCAATACCGCAGTAAAATTACATTAATTAGTATCATAAATAATTACCAGCTTAGTTGTCCAATATGCAACAGACTAATTAATTTCATGTAATATTAATAATAAATATCACTACCACAGTAAAATGACAGAAATTAAATAATAATAAATTTCAGTACCACAGTAAAATGAGATAATTAGTAGCATATATAATTACCTCCATAGTTGTCCAATAGGCTATACAACACGAACCGCTCAAGTGACGAAGAAAACCGTCTTCACTGCAGGCAGGCGAGAAATGAACTGACAAAAAGTCGTCAAAGTTGGGGACCTCTAAATGCAGCGCGATCTGGTTCAAACTTGCACAAACGTGTTTTCTTGTTCTTTAGAATACGGAGAAACGTGTGGATTAAAACTCCAAGCTCATTTTTATTTTACCCTATAGGTATGAAACACCCTAACCACTAGCCATCTCTTTCCAATCAGAGGCTTCACCATTAACCACTACCCGTTGCTTTCTATTACTGAGGAACGACTCGATCCATGTTATGAAACTACCAGTGAAATTGTAACTTTTTAGTTTTTCCAGCAACCTTCTATTGGCGGTTGGGTACGATTTGGCGCCGCCGTTAGGGCGCCACCTTGGGCGTGGAGCCGGTTTGGCGCAGCCGTTAATTAGTATTAAGTATTAAATAGTAATACCTGGTTATTAACCTGAAGTGCTGTGTCTCTTTTCAGATAAGTTGTGTTGTTGCCTTTAATAGCATAAATGTCTGAAAATATATCAAGTAAGAAAGGGAAACAAGTTTTCACATAATGGATATTTGTATGTGTTTGATAAATGTAGCAAGCGCGACCCTTCGTTACTTTTTTGGCGGTGCGAGCAAAAGAGTCAGTGCAAAGGACGAATACATACAAAAAACAATGAAGTGATAAACGAGGTTAACATACATTCTCATGCTGCTTCAGCTGTAAGTGTGGAAGTTGCCAAAATAAAAACCAATGTAAAGCGTCAAGCTGAAGAAACCTTAGAAAGACCCTCTGCAATTATAAATACGTGTGTAGCAAATATCTCTCAAGCGGCCCAAGTAGCAATTCCAAATTGTGATGCAACAAAAAAAATAATTAGGAGAAAACGTAATCTACTTGATATGGTCCCCTCAAACCCAATAAATTTGCACGAATTAGAGATCCATGAAGCATACAGGAATTATTCAGCCGAAAATGGGCAGTATGAAAACTTTTTACTAGGAAGACAGAATTTTAATATTTGGGAGGCAGAGCTGGTTTTCTCATTTATCAGATTCTGAAGTGTGGTATGCCGATGGCACATTTAAATTGTCTCCACCCTTATTTTCGCAAGTGTATGTTATTATGGCAATGAAGTATGGAGGTGTTCACCCGATATTATATGCGTTACTGCCAAATAAACGGCGGGCATCATATCAGCGAATGTTTGAGATGATCAAGGAAATGTTACCAGGGTTAATGTCGAAAGAAATTAACTGCGATTATGAGCAGGCAGCTTTTTCTGCTATGGAAGAATGCTTCTTAAGGAGTTAAACTAAAAGGTTGTTTTTACCATTTAGCCAGTAATATGCATAAGCATCTTAGAGAGATAGGCCTTAGCTCATTATACAATAATGATGCTGATTTTGCTTTAAAAGCTAAAATGTTTACATCTCTGTTTCGTTCCAGTTGCCCAATTAGATAATTATATTGATATCCTATCTGAATTTTTGCCGAATGATCTTCAACCATTGCTTAATTGTTTTGAAGACAATTACGTTGGGCGGTATGGAAAACTGATGAGTGGGTAGTTGGGAGGTAACGAAAATGGTTCACTGAGTAGGTAGGTAGTTAATCTAACAATTATTAAATTCCTTTTATGTCAATAACTGGGTGGATGAAACCAATTGGTTGCTCACCAGTGTTATTCTCCACACTAGTATTTATATACTGTGTGACAAGAGCGTGCTCGGTAATAGATATACATTACCGATCAACCAACCGAGGAAAAAACCAACACGACGCTGGTGGAAAAAGCCCCGCGAAAAGGAGAACAAAGGAGAACGAAAACGAAGAACGGGGCGAGAGGACGGAACTGGGGAAGGGACAAGAACAGACAACGGAAAAGATCCCCACCAGCAAGTACGCTCTTAATAAACAAACAAGACGGGAAAAGGGACTCTCTAATAACTAGCAGTAAGTGACTAATTGTGTTTTTAACCCAGTTTAGGTAGATTCATTAAATTAAGCTGGGTCAGACAACTTAGGCCTACATTGTGGCCTAAGACCCAGCATCAACTCATAGCTTAACAAAGGTAAAGGTAGATTGCCCTAACCTAGTTTGGTGAGGAATCCTACTGTGGACCTCAATTTATCTGCCCGCTCTGGACCATTTCCGGAATCTCTAGGCTAGACTTGATCTACTCTATAGTTAGACACGAGAAATAAGGGGTGGGTTAATTGTGGACCAATTCATACAGAGCATTTTTCACATTGGTGGTCCGTGTGTGGGGAATTTACAAACCTTAACCTTACTTAACAAAAATTGCAGAATTAGGCTAAATGGTCTAGCCTAAGCCTAACCTAATCAAGCCTAATTAGGTCTACAACCTAGGGCCTAACTAGGAAACATTTACATTTAAGTAGTCTCATTCTCTTATAAGCTTAGACCTGAGCGACACATAAGAACTTGGGGGGGATTAAACCAAATTTAAAACTTGACCGTTTTGTCTGTGCTCTCTCTTCTCTGGTAATTTCTTCTTGTCCTCTATTTCATTACGATCCCCAGTTAAACAATTTTGACTTAAACATGGACAGTGCGGAATTGAAAAAGTTAAAAAAGAAAAGAGGGGCAAAGTTGGGAGCTGTTACAAAGGCTGTGAACACTTTTAACAATATTACACAACCAGGTAAGGAAGATTTAGAGTGTGTAATTCTTAAATTGGAAACTAAAAAGAAGGAAATAATAGCCATTGATGAGAGTATTTCAGAGTTAGTTGAATCCGAAATGGCTGAAGAACAATTGATAGACCTTTACGCTGATAATGATGTTCAGGTAATCTCAATTGAACAGCAAATAAGGAGACTACGGTCTCGTTTGACTGACTTAACACCAAATAAACCTAATTCTGATTTTAATCAAAGTAGAGCTAACCTTCAACAAAATTTAAGTGGCATGCTAAATCCTGAGTCACAAGAATTGAGGGCTCAGTTACCCATTTTGTTAGTACCAACATTTGAAGGGGACACGGTACAATTCCCATCTTTCATTGACAAATTTGAGAGTTTAATAGGTAATAAACCTTATATTTCAACTGTTGATAAGTTTAGCTACTTAACTAGTTTCCTTAAAGGCCCAGCCTATAACCTGATAGCCTATTTACCAGCCGTAGGAATTCATATGAAGTAGCTATTGATCTCTTAAAACGTAATTACATTAATAAAGATGAGATTGTATATGAATTATCTCAACAAATTTTTGATTTTGCACCCATAAAAGATAACCATAGTGATATGGAAAATTTGTATACAAAATTAGAAGCTATTATAGGACAACTGGTTAGCAATGAGATAGATATTAAAGCTTCATCTTGGATTATACAAGGCATAGTTCTTAGGTGCCTTCCTTTGAGGGTTAAAGATATTTTAGTTCTAAAGACGGGAGAAAATTATCCTAATCTTGAAGATATCAGAAAACACTTTCCCAATATCCTAACTAATTACAAATTGAGAAATATTCCAACACAAAATAAGACCCAGACTATGGATAAACCAAAGACTGTTCCCAGAGACCAACTAGCTACAGCCAAACAGACAAAACTTGATACTGTAGAATCAAATGTGACCAACTGTAATACACGAACACCTACATTACAGAACTTTAATGTAACTGCTGCCTCAACTTACACACTACATTGCAAATTTTGTGCAAGTAATGAACACAGTAGTACTGGGTGTGACAAATATTCAGACTTTAACCAAAGAGCTAAAAGATGTGAACAGTTGAACCTATGTAAAAAGTGTACTGGCCAGGGACATTATAAGAAAGACTGTAAATCTAGGTTAAGATTCAAGTGTAAGTTTTGTAAAAGTTTACGACATGTCTCATCAATGTGTGATTCACCAAAGTGTCCAAACAATAGTACTCAAACTCAAAAGATACCTCCCCCAAACAAAGGTAATCAAGAAAATGCCACTTTCATGGGACATTCTGTTTGTTCAAACAACGTAACAAGAAACACTGAGATTCTTTTACCAACTATTACTTTGGACTTAGTGAATAGTGAGGGTAGCACCACTCCAGTGAGATGTCTTATAGACTGTTGTTCTCAACAAACATTTGTTTCGCAAAATGTAGTTAATAAATTGGGTTTGACAACAAACCCGAATGAACAAAAACTCAATATTGCATCCTTTGTTAAGGATAACTCGGACAAAAATAGCTATAAGACAACTGACCTGGAACTACATTTAGAAAATAAATTAGAGAAAATTGAAGCAGTTATTATTTCTAAAGTAGGACAAAACAAACTGGTTATACCCAAACTAGAACAAACCATAAATCATTTGGGAAAACACTACAAAATAGCTGATAGACATATCACAAACAACACAGTAGCTAACATTGAAATGTTAATAGGGGCAGATTATATTACTCTTATTCATAAGGGCATAGTAAAGATAGGTGATGGTATAGCTTATCAGACTCCATCAGGGATAGCCCCTTTGGGTGACCTATCCAAATACAACCTAGACCTAAACCAAAACAGTTCATGACTAACAAATACTATGTGCCTCAACTCAGTCCTACATAACACCTGTAAGAATAGCAACACTTTGAATAATATTATATCAACTGAGAACATTAATTCATCATTATCAAATGAAACTTTGGATGAGGCAATTCAAACTTCATGGTTGCTAGAGTCTGTGGGTATACATGACACAAATCAAACTTCAGAAAATCAGTTAATGGTAGAAAGATTTGAAGACACCATTCAGTGCAAAGACAATAGTTATTTTATTGAGTTACCTTGGAAAATAAATTGTCCAACTTTAAGAGACAATCTCAAAGTAGCTAAAGGACATTTATATAAAGTAATGAAAAAACTCAAACAAGATGATAATATTAAAAAGTACAGTGATGTCTTCAAAGAACAGCTACAGAAAGGCTTCATTGAAGAAGTAACAAATAACCCTTTTAAAAAAGATGGTTGTCATTATTTAACCCACAGGGGGGTTTATCGACAAGATGCCCCAACAACAAAACTCAGAGTAGTATATAACTGTAGCCTCAAAGACAGTGATAAACACAGTTTGAATGATTGCCTGATTGAGGGTCCTAATCTCATTTCTGACCTTGTGAAGATCTTACTGAGGTTCAGGTTAGATAAATATGCCGTACAAAGTGACATTTCTGTTATTTTATTTATTTGTCAAGTTCGAAATCCCAGCTGAGCCGTGAACGGCCAAATTCTAAAGGGCAAGTTCTACCTAAAGCCCAAGTTAAGCTAAATTAAAACTTACGGATTTGAGATCCTATTAGGTCCTACCTCAGGGTAACCTCAGGGTTGCTGACTCGATGTGGGCCTAACTTAGATCTTAAATTACATGAACTTAAAAAGTAAACAAAAGGGTACTATTGTGGTCTTCTTTCTGAACCTTGCAACAACAACGCAACCTGGACTATTGCACGATGCAACAATCATGTATTTAAACAACCAAACTGAATTGCAAGAGAGCTCTCTATCAAACCACACCTTTACGTACGACCTTCCACAAACGAGTAGAAAAGACGCGAAGCATCTCAAAATGATGCCAACAGTGTGACCAAACAATGATGCCACAAGAGCTCAAAAATGCTAGCTCTAAATTAATTTAATTTTTCACTAACCTTACAATTATGAGATGGATATATATACACACCTTAACTTAATATATATACAAGCAATGCTGCATCAATCAGCTTAGTCATCGTATCGCCTTGGGACAACAATGGTTCTTCCTCTTCTAGATTTTCTAACAATTTCAAAGGCATTTTTGAGAATAAATCTTAAAAATGAATATGATAAGAACCAACTTAGGTTCTTATGGTTCAAGGATCCATTTGATTTGAATAAAGGGTTCATAACCTATAGATTTAATGTTGTGTTGTTTGGAGCCAATTTCTCAGCTAGCCTATTAGCATTGACAATTGGACATCATTTGAACCAGTTTAATAACTCTTTAACATTGAACTTCCTTAAGGAACATTTTTACGTAGACAATCTAATAGGCTCAACAACAACAAAATCTGAATTATCTGAAGTCTATGAACACTCAAAACATTATGCAACAAGGTAACTTTGAACTTAGAGAGTGGATTTCAAATGATGAGGATTTAAACAAAAGGATTTTAAAGGATAATAATGGTCTTACTGAGCCATCAGACAGAGTTAAAACTTTAGGTATGAACTGGTATTTGGATGCAACTTCTAACAGTCATGATTCAATCTGTACTAAAGGTTTTAAACTTGATGAGGAAGCAAATACTAAAAGACAAATATTATCAGAGGCTTCCAAAATTTTTGATCCTATGGGTCTATTCCTGCCTTCAACAATAAAATCAAAGATTCTCCTCCAAGAAATTTGGAGGACAAATGTTGGGTGGGATGATCCAATAACAAATGAAAATCAAAAATCTTGGAAGAAGTTAGCTGCTGATTTAACAAAAGTGCAGAACATTAAAATTCAAAGGTGCTGTGGGTTTAGGGATAAGCCCCAGAGACTTCATGTGTTTGCTGATGCAAGCACACAAGCTTATGGGTGCTGTGCGTATCTTGTAAGTCCTACAGAAAGTCATCTAATTTATGCAAAAGGGAAAGTTGCACCTCTCAAACCTACCCGAACCATACCTCAATTGGAACTATTGGCTGCTGCATTAGCCATTAAAACCATTTCATTGCTTAAGGATGCTTACCATGATGTGAACATAACTGATATCCACATCTGGCTTGACAGTCAGATTTGTCTTGCCTGGATACGGAATGATAGCATTAATAGTAAGAATATCTTTGTAAGAAATAGGCTACAAGAAATAGCTGAAGCTAATGAAAGCCTACAAGTAAACTTTCACTATGTTCCAACTAAACAAAATCCAGCAGACTTTCTGACCAGAGGTTTATCCTACAAGTTGTTGAAGTCAAACAAAACTTGGTTTATGGGACCTAAGTGGCTCTGTAATACAGACCAATGGCCTGTGGAACAAGTTAACTTGACATTAAATTTAATCTTTTCAAATGAAAAGGTTGAACCAATCACTAATTATGAGCAGTATTCTGATTTCAGTAAACTTGTCAGGGTCACAGCCTACTGTTTGAGGTTTGCTCACAACTGTTTAACTACAATTAACAAACAGCTAAATAAAAACAATCATAATTATACAGAAGTTGCAACCAAATACTGGATAGGCCATGCACAACAAAAAGAGTACAATAAAGAGTTAGAATTCTTGACTAATGGGAAACAAACAAAAGAACCTGTACCATCAGTAGTTGTGGATCTAAACTTGTTCAGAGATGAGGAGGGCCTTCTAAGGTGTAAAGGGAGATTAGACAAATCAAAACTGTCATACAAAAGCAAACATCCAATCCTTTTACCTAGATTTAGCTATTTGACAACATTAATCATCAGAAAAACACACAATGATGTATATCATATGGGGGTACCACAGACACTAACTACATTAAGAAAAACTTATTGGATACCCAAGGGAAGGATCACTGTTAAAACAATCCTGAGTGAGTGTGTCACATGTAGGCGTATTCATGCTAGGCCCTATAGGAAACCAAATCCTCCTGCTTTGCCAGAGGAGAGAGTTACTCTCAACAGACCCTTTGAGACTGTAGGCATTGACTATACAGGAGCATTGACTGTAGGGGTGGGTGACACTGAACAAAAAATGTACATTGTACTGTTTACATGTGCTGCCTCACGAGCTGTTTATCTGGATGTTGTGGAGGACCTTACAGCAGAATCTTTTGTTGCTGTCTTTAAGAGATTCTGTGCACGACATTCAGTACCCAAGACAGTTTGGACTGACAATGCTACATATTTCAAGGCTGGTGAACAAGTCATCCACGACTTGTTAAGCGATGAACTCACACAATTATATATACAAAATTCAAACATAAAGTGGAAGTATATGCCGGTTGCCTCTCCTTGGTATGGTTCTATCTGGGAGAGGAATATACAAACAGTAAAGAATTGCTTGAAGAAAGCAATTGGCAAAAAACATACACTTATTTGAGTTGCTCACTCTCCTCGCTGAGATTGAGAACATCATCAACAATAGACCACTCACTTATGTGAGTGACAACATTAATGACCCGGAACCATTAACTCCAAATCATTTGATTCGGGGAGAACAAGTTAGTCTCCTGCCGGACTACAATATAGATTCTTCAGAAGACCCAAACTGGACTCAACGACATGATGAGCTCCAGACTAAGTTATAACATTTAACTAGAGTTAAAGCTCATTTCATTAAACAGTGGAAAACTGAGTACTTGATGGGTCTAAGGGAGAGACATAAACAAATGACTAAGAAGGATTGGTCTGACACAATTAAGGTAGGGGACCTTGTTCTCATACATGACAGTACTCCAAGACAATACTGGCCTCTGGCTAGAGTTTCAGAACTCAGACCAGGGGCAGACGGGGTAACAAGAGTGGTCAAATTAAGGACTTCAACGGGTGACACAACAAGAGACATTTCTCTTTTGTACCCTTTAGAGTCTGGACCCAAAACAATGGACTTTGGAGAACCTTCTCCACTGACAGTAACAACTGGAGACACTGAACTTCCAGTAACTATTCCTTTGACAGTAGGAGTGGTAACGCATCCTACTACAACATTGACAGACACAAGACCTCAGCGACAAACGGCATTAAAGGCGCGACTATTTTTACAACAAAAAATAGGCGCCAAATAGACGTGGCAACGGAAGGCGGCGCCCTCCACTGTTTTCAGTTGAAATGTGGAATCTCTACAATCGAACTCTCGCAGGAGAAGACCGAACAAACAACTATGCAGAAGCAGCCCATCGAGAAATATATGCTGAACTGTGAATTAACCACCCCACAATATGGAAATTTATTGATGGGTTGCGCAAAATTCAAAAGGGCAGAGATGCATTGTATGAGCAATTAGTTGCTGGTCATGCTCCTCGACAGAAGCTGCTTAAATACCGAAGAGCCGACGAAAGAATTTTAAATATTGTAAAACAGTTTGGAAGGAGGGAGTCATTAGATTATTTGCGTGGTTTGGCGCTTAATTATGAAATGCATGCATAAATTACACTGCCCAACAAAAGAAAATTTTTTTGCTGCTGATTTAATTCTAAGACCTGTTTCTGGATAATAGTCATGTGCTGATTTTAAAAATCACCTTAGATTTTGTCCATCACATCAGGTTTTCGTGCAATGCAATATGCCTATTTTGGGTGAATCAGGTCCGGCGCCAGCCTATTTGGCGCCCTTAGCAGGACTGCAGCTGGCGCCCCCACCCGCCTCCCACTTCACGATTGGGTTTGCCCACAAAGTAATCAAGGTACCATATTGAAGAAACTATTTGCCTTACACTGATCTATTTTAATTTGCTAATACATACATTTATTATAAAATTATAAAATCATTTCACAGTTCAAGAAAGTGTCATGACCAATCAAAACAGCGAGTAAAGCGAGGCATATGTAGTAACAAATCAGAACGCTCAAAAGTGCTAAAATATGCGTGCAAAAAGGACATATCTACTGTTTTTTCCAAGCAAGAAGGGCATATGTCGCATAAAAACAGTTATTCGCTTATTGACGACTCCCGGAACTCGTATTAAGCCGTAAATAAGCCGAGTCGCTTATTGACGACTCCCGTCCCTAAAGGGTTAAAGGTCGTGATAGTGAAAGTTCTATAATGACCCAATAAGATGAATAAGTTAATTATGTAAATATCAGTCAAGCTAAACTGGTGTACATACGTCGTACAACCTTTCATCATTTGTCTATGCTTCTCATACCTTCATTATTTTTTTCATGTTGTTCTTACATAATACTATCAGACGTGCACAGGGCGGGAGGCGCTGGCGCCCCCCAGATCTTTGGCGCCCTTAGCATTTACTAACCTCGCCTAATGGAAGCGGCGGCCCTGTGGGTGATCCATGAAGGGCGCTTATCAAAATTGATGATTTTTGAGACCTGTTAACAGCTGTTTTGCTGTTAAAATTTTATCTGTGGAATACGCAAAGCTGTGCATTAAATTTAAAGGTCATGTACAACATATTAAAATCTTAGGTATCTGTGATTTTCCCCAGGTGTGAGCGTGACGTCATGATCTGAGATATTTCCCATTGGCGGAGTGAGAGCAGCCGGTTCCGCTAGTGACGTTACTTGTAAACTTTCAGCAGTTGGGTTGCAACATGAGCATTAAAGTTCACTATCTCAACAGTCATCTGGATAAATTTCCAGAAAATCTTGGTGATGTTAGTGAAGAGCAAGGTGAAAGGTTCCACCAAGATATCAAAGTGATGGAAGAACGATACCAAGGAAGATGGGATATCCATATGATGGCTGACTACTGCTGGAGCATGCAAAGAGATTGTCTTGACATCTCTCATTCTAGGAAGTCCTATAAGAGAAAATTTATCAGCACTGAAAAGTAAGAAAACAAGAAAAAGACAATGTTAAGAAAACTGGTCCCGTGCTTGCTTTAATATGGATTCATTTTTTGCTTATTTAAACACTTTTAATCACTTTGTGTGTCAATATTACCATTGTATATTAAAGTTCACTTTCTGCACAATTGTTTACTTTTCCATGCTGATTCTGAGTATGTAAAAACTTATTTTTTGAAAAGAAAAAAAATTGGCCATAACCCTGCCAAAATGCGATATCTCCAAAATATCCGTATTTGATTGCTCGAAAACCTGACGTGATAGGCAAAAACTAAGGTGATTTTTTAAATCAGCACACCAGTTACCTAAAAACAGGTGTTAGAATTAAATCAGCAAAATTGGTGTTGGGCAGTGCTATTTTAAGGAATTTTAAGGAATTATGTACCAAAATAAAACCTTTTAGCAATACATTAAAAATATTGTAATGATGGTTCTAAATAAACCTTTATAATTTTTTATTGTTTCAATTGTTTATATATTTTAAATGTTAAGTCCTGAGCCAAACCGGCTCGGCACCCAAACGGCGGCGCGCCAAACCGGCTCGGCGCCCAAACGGTGGCGCCAAATCGTCCCATTTCGCTCTGTGGTACCCTATCAAATGCTTTCATGAAGTCGCAATAAGCAATGTCGACTGCGGCTCCCTCATCCAAGAATTGGGTCCATTTGTCTAAGACTTTGATAAGCTGTAGAACTGTTGACCTTCCCGAAGTAGATCCAAATTGCTTACTACTGAATAAATTTCTCTCTTTCATGCGCTACATGATCTTTTCTCTTATAATTGATTCCATGATTTTGCATATTACGCTTGTCAGGCTAATAGATTTGTAGTTACCCGGCTCACATCTGTCTCCTTTTTTGAAAATTGCTGTAATGTTTGCACTTCTCCAATCTGACGGAATTTGCTGACTATTAAATGAGTATTCAAATATGATGAATAGGGGTTCTAGTAATTCTTCCATTACTTCTTTTATCACACTTGGGTGGAAACCATCAGGTCCTGGTGATTTGGTCCTCTTTAGTTTTTTAATGACTCTCCTGATTTGTGACTTAGTTATTTTCATTGTAGATAGTTCTGGTACTGGCTTGGTTTCTACTTTTAGCATATCTCCCTCAGGCTCCTGTGTAAAGACGCTACTGAAATATTTTCAGCCAACACTTCTGCCTTCTGCCTATCATCCTTAGTTTTGCATTTCTTTTCTTCGGTGACGTACAGGTCAGTAACGGATGTTGTTGATTTTGTCTTAGATTGGACATACTTCCAAAGTAATTTCGGGTTAGTCTTTGCGTTCTTAGCAATATTTCTTTCCTGGGTTTTTATTTCGTTCCTTGTTCTTCTTCTTACCTGATTATTCGTTCTTTTATATTCCTCTTGCGCTTCTTTAAGTTCTTTGTCACTGCTACTTCGCTTTGTTTTTAAATTCTTCATTCTCATCCAGTCTTTGTTTCTTCTTATTTTTGGACCATAATTTTCGATTCATAGGCGGGTCACTGTTAGTTCTTTTTCTTAGACTTAGACTTTCCTTCTCTCTAAACTCTCTTCGTGGTATACACTCATCGATCTCCTTTTGAAATTTGTTCCTAAATCTACTCCACATCATGTACATCCAAAAACTCTTTCCAGTCTATCTGTTGCTTTCTTCTCAACATTTCATAATTACCTTTTTCATACAGATATACAACTCTTTTACGTTTTATCCTGGGGTTTTATACTGCACTTGAATTGCACACAGGCATGATCGCTCTTACCAACTGGACTTAGTAACTGTATTTCTTCGACTGTGCATTCGTCTTCCGTGAATACAAGATCAAGTATATTACCTCGATCGCTTCCTCTAAATCTAGTCATCTCCTTCATGTGCTGTGAGAAATAACAATCACGAACTTTTTCAATAAAATCAAACCCAAAGTTACCTTCCTCTGATGGTACTGTATAATTTTCCCAGTTTATACTTGGTATATTAAAATCTCCTATAATAAGTTTGTGTCTTGAATCTAGTCCACTTATCTTCTGCATTAGTTCTAATAGTTTCCTATTATTTTCTGCGTCACTCGTAGGGCTTCTAGCGAACGGTCCTAGCACCCTATATGGTGCCCGGACAGTTCGCTACTGGACATTTCGCTACCATATATAAATTTACCAGTAAGTAAAATTAAAAAGGTAATAAAATTTATTAAAAAATTACGAGAATTATTAAA
The DNA here is from genome assembly GCA_023014485.1 of Bathynomus jamesi. Classification (NCBI taxonomy): domain Eukaryota; kingdom Metazoa; phylum Arthropoda; class Malacostraca; order Isopoda; family Cirolanidae; genus Bathynomus; species Bathynomus jamesi. The sequence continues at coordinate 497,598 of JAJOZX010002638.1, read as the reverse complement.
TGAATACAAGGATTATTAAATGATTACATGAATTACATAAATTATTACGCATGATTACATGAATTATTAAAAGAATTTTATTTTTTAAAAAGAATGAAAGAATGCATAAAACATTTGATACAATAAAATATCTAAAAATATTTAAGATTATGCAGCAATAGCGCGAAGGAATTCCAGTTTATTTCCAGAATCGTATCTTCTCAGTAAATTATGGATCCTCTGCTCACAGTCCCTGTACTTTTTCTTCTTTGAGTTGCGTTTAGGTTAGGTTAGGTTAGGTAGCATTACAGTATAAACAATTAAAAGAACACAAGACATACAAAAAATTAAAACAACAACGGAAATATAAGAATTAGAAGAACAAAAGGCAAAGGATATAAAAAAAATATTCCAATCAAACCAATTAAAAATTAAAATGTAGATAGAGGAACCAACCTTTATGGAAGCGCGAGTGACCAGAGACTGAATTGCTAATAAAGAAGCCCTAACAAGGTCAATAACGGTGAGTATTTTTCTCGAAAATTCTAAAGTTAGATCGTACGTTATGTTGCTATTTTTTGTATTTAAGTAACCAAAAGAGGAGAGGCAGAGGGATCAATGTTAAATGTCGGTTTTTATAAAAAGAGATTCTAAAATTCTAAAAATTCTAAGAGAAGTGTCATCAGATGATGAGGCTAAAGTTTTAAAATGTTTATCCAAAAGGGCAAGATTGCAGGACTGGGCATGTTCTCTTATAGGATAAAATTCCTTAACGACAGCGAAATGTCGTCCTAGTAGCGAACGGTCCTAGCACCCTTCTACATATTGATGCTATTACCATATCATCACTAACATCTTTAATTTTGACACAAATGAATTCGCAATAATCTTTCTTAGAACTTACAAACTCATAGGAGATATTCTTTTTTATATACAATAGTAAACCTTTACCTTCCTCCTCTGATGACAGATTTTTTCCAAACACTTCATATCCTCCTATGCTATATTCGACTAGGCTTCTCTCATATCGGAAGTTTTTTGGTTTAACCTCTTGTAGTGCTATTATATGGGGAGCAATGTTCCCTCTAATTTTTTTGTCCGTGTGCGCAAGAAATTTTCGTTGTGCATACATTTAGATTCATGGTGAAAAATTGTGCAAACTTTTCTGAGCGCTATTATATTCAAAATTAAATATATATAAATATTAAATACTTAATAAATATTATTTCCATAAGGTAATAGCTTGATCACAACGGTACTATTAAATGGATATTAAAAACTGTTTACAATATTATATATTCTTAAAAAAGAAAACATTTTATCCATTCTAAAAATATTAATAAAATAAAAAATAGTAAAATAAAATTCAACAAAATAAATAAAATAAAAATAACTAATTGAAAATGACTATTTTAGTTATCATTTCTCAAAACAATTTTTAGCATTTAGCAATTTAAAATAGACTATCAAGATTAATACATAATTTTATCCATTCACAAAATAGGAATTATGAGATAATTACTATTCGTTTTTATGCAAAAATAAGAGAGGTTTATATTCAATGCGTTAATGTATAAAAGAAAAAAAATGCAAATACATAGAGTAAAAAAAATCCGTATTGCGTAATTGCGCGGACGTCGGCGAAGTCGGGCGGAAGGGGTTAATACTTAAAAGAGCGACTATAGAGTATGTTGATGCAAATGGTCAGACCTTGTGTGACGGTATATTTTTTAAATTACTTCATTTACTGTCGTGACTCATGATACGCTTGAGCCTGTGCGCATTTTATTTTGCTGTGTGCGCGGGTTTCACAACGCGTGTGCGCGCGCACACGCGCACACCTTAGAGGGAACACTGATGGGGAGGTGTATCCATATCCCTTATTTTAGTCTTCATTTCATTTATCTTATCAGATGTATACGTATCCACATTAGAAAAATAAAACTTTGATATTATTTACATTTTGTACACTATCTACACTGATTCGACTGATGATTTACATGTTGCTTCCCTCCTGTGTATCCTTGGGTGTTGCGTGCCGTCGTTTCACCCTCACAATGTGCCGCTCCCAAGGGTAGCCCCTTACCACATAGTACTTCCCCGAGTTTTTTCTTTCTCATTCTTCTCCTTTGCCTCAGCTCTGAGCTCCCACATACCAAGATATGTATGAGGAATTGGAAACGCGAGAGGAACAAAAGAAAATATATAGATTGGCCAAAACGCGAAATAAAGCAACAAAGGATATCAATAAAGTGAAACAGATCAAAAGAGCGGATGGAACAGTGATAAGAAAGGAAGAAGACATACAAACCAGATGGAGGGAATATTTCGAGTGGCTGCTGAATGAAGAGAATGACAGGATATTCTGGGAGGACGGGCAACCAAATGAAGGGATGACGGGAAGAGTGGAGAGGAGTGAAGTGGTGAGGGAGTTGGCGAAGATGAAGAATGGTAAGGCAGCTAGACCAGATAAGATACCTGCAGAGGCATGGAAGGCATTAGGAGAGGAAGGTATTGATTTACTATGGGATCTGATGGAGAAGCTGTTTGAACAGGAGGTGATTCCCGATGAGTGGCGTAGCAGTGTTGTGGTGCTAATCTATAAGGAGAAGGGAGATGTACAGGACTGTAATAACTATAGAGGGATTAAGCTCATGTCAACACCATGAAGATATGGGAGCGGATCGTGGACGGAAGATTGAGAGATGAAGTTGACATAGCAGTGGAGCGGTTCGGATTCATGCCGGGTAGAGGAACCATGGATGCAGTATTTGCCTTACGTCAGATGATTGAGAGGTACAGGGAGGGACAGAGACCAATGCATATAGTATTTATAGATTTAGAGAAGGCTTACGACAGGGTCCCAAGACAGGAGGTGTGGAGAAGCCTCAGACAGAAGATGGTACCGGGAAAATGTCAGACTGATATAGGAAATGTATAGAGATGTACATGCGACGGTTAGGAGCTGTCTGGGATAGACGGACAGTTTTGAATTAAGAGTTGGGTTGCATCAGGGATCTGCGCTTAGCCCGTTTCTCTTTAACATAGTGATGGAAGTGCTGACAAAGGGAGAGAGAGAGAGAGCGCCATGGAGTATGCTTTACGCAGACGATATAGCATTGTGTGCCGAGACAAAGGAGGAGATGGAACAGAAGTTAGAGAGTTGGAGAGGAGCATTGGAAGATAGAGGGATGAAAATAAGCAGAAGGAAGACTGAATACTTACGGTGTGGCTTACATGAGGATCAGGAAGATGAGATGGTAATGAATGGCGAAGTGATTAAAAGAGTAGACCGATTTAGGTACTTGGGCTCCTTAATGGATGAGGAAGATGTGGAGAAAGAAATTAATAATAGAGTGCAAGCTGGGTGGAAGAATTGGAGAGAAATGTCGGGTGTCCTGTGCGATAGAAAGGTGCCAGTGAAGTTGAAAGGAAAGGTGTATAAAACTCTGGTGAGACCAGCAATGTTGTATGGAACAGAGGCATTACCTATGAAGAAGACAAATGAGAACAAAATGGATGAAGCAGAGATGAGGATGTTGCGATGGATGTGCGGTGTGACAAGAGATAGGATCAGGAATGAGTATATTAGAGGAACTGTGAAGGTGGCAGAGGCATCAAAGAAGATACAGGAGGCAAGAATGAGATGGTATGGGCACGTGATGAGGCGAGATGAAGATTATGTCGGACGTAGTGTGATGGTGATGGAGTTGCCGGGTGGGTGAAGAAGAGATGGAAGGATTATGTTAGAGCGGACTTATGGGAGAAGAATTTGGAGGAGGATATGGTGTACGACAGACCAAGATGGAGGCGACTCACCTTAAACAGCGAACCCCATATAAAAATGGGATTAATTATGCTGAGGAAGATTATTTGTAATGTTGGACACGTCAGAGATAGCCCCGAAGTTGACGTGTTTTATGCTCTTCCCGCTGAGAAAATGTACGGTCCATTCTTCTTTTCTGAACAAACAATTAACGGTATCATTTACCGCGATATGCTACAGCTATGGCTGATGCCCCAGCCGCTAGATGGCAAAACTAATGTGTGGTTTCAGCAGGATGGTGTACCACCCCACTTCCACAACGAGGTTACAACATTCCTGAATGAGCAATTGCCCGATCGTTGGATCGGGCGTGAGGGCCCATTCCTTGGCCTGCTCGTTCGCCCGATCTAACCCTGACTCGACTTCTTCCTCTGGGGCTATGTCAAAAATGAAGTTTTTGTTCCACCAATGGCAACTACTTTGGAACATATGAAGGAAAGAATACGTGAGACTGTTAGAAAGGTTCAATATGATGTGCTACAAAATGTATGGAGGTAAACAGAATACCATTTTGATGTCAGCAGAGCCACAAAAGGAGCTCATATTGAACTTCAATAGCTCGTAAATAAAACTTTTTGAGTTCTTCTTCATTTGTATATCTTGCTTTTCGCTGTAGCTTTGTTAGTTTTTTCATCATAAATGTTTAAAATCGAGAAGATCATTTGTAATCACCCAGTGTATATATTAGGGTGGCCCTTAGTATATATATATATATATATATACAGGGTGGGCCGTAAATTTCCATACATAGGAATAATTAAACGTTTGTTTTTATGTTACTGATGAAGCAAATTTTTACGTCAATGGAGAGGTTAATCGGCAAAACATACGTTATTGGAGTAATGCTAACCCTAACTGGCTGAGTCCGACGAAGATGCAAGGTGCCGGTAAAGTGATGGTGTGGGCCGGGATATGGGGTGACAGAATTATTGGACCAATTTTTGTCAGTGGAAATCTTAATGCCGAAAGGTATCTTAACATGTTGCAAGAAGAGATTTTCCCATCCCTGCTAAACGAGGAAGGTAACTTCCCAGTTTACTTCCAGCAAGATGGAGCTCCACCTCATTATGGTCTTCACGTGCGTCGGTATTTGGATCAGCAGTTTCCGGATGCTTGGATTGGTCGGCGTGGTCCTGTGGAGTGGCCTCCCAGATCCCCAGATCTCACCCCCTTTGATTTCTATCTTTGGGGGCACTTGAAGGCCATGGTGTATCAGGAAAAGATACGAGACATAAATCATCTAAAGGAACGTATCACCAACGCCATTACAAGCATAACGTCAACTGTGCTAATGCGTGTTCATCAACAGTGGGGAACACGTATTGAAATGTGTTTTCAAAACAATGGCAACCATGTAGAGCATATTATATAAATAAAAATGGTTGTCCATAAAAAAATGTTTATTTTTCCTATGTATGGAAACTTACGGCCCACCCTGTGTATATATATATTATATATATATATATATATATATATATATATATATATTATATATAGAAAAATTAAAGTTGGATATTTGTTTCTTTACCCCCCCCCACCCCCTCAATTTGTTCAGTTCCTAGTAAAACCTACGTGTACAAAGTATTTTTGAAATCCAAGAATATTTAGAGGTCGTCCTCGTCCGTTGAAATTTACTCAGGCAGCCAGGTCCCCCTTCTTCAACAAGAAGTATTAGCCGCTGGCTCGGTGGCGGGGGTCTCGTGGAAGCCTACTCCACTCATTGTCGCCTGCTTCGAGGTGCAAGTGTCGTCTTCTTGCAGTCCCGGAACTGCCGCCTGTGATCAGCGACAACTTGAAGGAGGAATTGCAGCTGCTCCTCTCCACGAGTCAACTTCTTGTTGAACTCTTGGATGAGAGCTATTCCTCTCTCCGTTCGGTCGTTGACCACGGCGTAGCTTTCAACGACCCGCAGAGCTTTCTTGAAGGAGTCCTCCGCCGGCCAACTCTTCGATCTTTGTGAAGGAATTCATCCGGAAGCTGGAGGCGAGTGAAGAGGGCCTTGATGTTCCTCGTCACAAATTGCTCAAGGCCCTTCTTCTCATCGACGAAGGCACTCAAGGCGACTCTCGGATACTTCGGCGGATGGTCGACGGCATCTTCGTCCAAGGCTTCGACCATAAGTTTCTTCATGGCTAAAGGTACTCTGTCGTCAAAGGCCATCCCCACGAGCTGCTCCGACAGGTACCAGAGGTGGTGGGAAAGCTTCTTGCTGGTGGCGGTGGAAATCCCTCGATGTGGGTAGCGCATCAGCTCCTTCATGAGATGGAAGTCGTTCCAGGGGGCTCCCACCGCCTGAGGAGCCATGTTACATGCTCTCGTGTAGATCACCACGGCAAAAACCGCGAGATCACGCACTCCTCTCTCCTCCGATAGTGTCATCCAGAACTGTTCGCGGAAAAGCCATCCATCGAGCGCGATGCATTGCTCAGGGAGCTGTGAACTTGATTCCACGCTCTGGTGTGCCTCCAAGGAAGACTGTACTGAGCTCGAGGAAGTCACGGTAATCGTCGCGAACATGAACTGTTTGTCTTCTTGAGAAATCGAGCAGTTCGTCCCGCGAAGATGCCACAGCTCTCCACAGAGGGATCAGTTGAAGCTGGCTTGAACTTCGTCTTGATCAATGAACTGCCAGTGACCCACGAACCTTTCGTTCAGGAGTGTCTCAGGTCCCGTCAACGATCCCCCGATGGTTGTCTCGAAAGCGACTCCAATCACAAGTTCCAACACATGGTGCCGACAGGCAAAGAACAGAAGATTTCTGCCAAGTTTATCCTCGATGAGAGCACAGGCGCCAGATCGATGACCTGTGTTCGAAGCTGTGATGTCGAAGCTTAACGCCTGAACCCCATCGTCGATCTTCCAGTCTTCGAGACACTTGACGACGGCCGCTGCTTGCGCCTCTCCAGTTCCGGATGGAAGCTTTGGAACACCAAAGAGTTGCTCAACTCCGAGGCCAGACACGAGGACAAGCAAGCAATCATGTTCTCGGGATGTCAGATCCTCCATGAGCTTACCATCCCAATGAACGGTAAGGGGGACGTCGGTAGAGAACTCCTCCTTCAAACCTTTCGACTGGGCCGAACGATGGCGAGCCCTTTCTCTGTGGATGGAGTTCCGGTAAGAACGTAGGTCGCATTTCTGGAGGAGATCTGCGTCCGGTCGAGGGCAGCAGCCAGTTGAGGTGTCATGATATTCTTCCTGGCTCTTTTTTTAGCAGACGCAGCGGCAGCACCCCTAACTGCATCTTCCTTCTCCCGGTCATCATCCGTCTCCTCTGCCGCACTTGACGCTGAAAATGATGCCAGCACCGCTCGGCTGGTTGAAGCTTCCTGCTCCTCCTGTGCCCTCTTCCGTTGCCTGGCCTCCTGCTCTGACCTCTTCCGGGATTCCTCGTCCTTCCCGGCCTGTACCATATCCACAGAGCCGATGCAGCCTGGCCTCCCCTTCTGTCGCTGGGCCAGAAGGAAAGCCCGGTCCTCAGGATTCTTCATCAGGGCCAATGTTCCTTCCGCTTGTAGGATGCACTGGTCCTGGTCTGATGTTTTTTCAGAGCTTTCCACTCCTCGAAGACCGCCTCCAGCTTCTTGATGCAGTGCTGGTCAGCTCGCGTTAGGATGCTGGCTTTATCCCATAACGCCTTGATGGCCTCTACTGTTTCGCGACTGGCGTCCAGGGTGGCCTTTTTCTTCTCCAAATGGAGGAACAGGAAATGCCCAAAAGCTTGCCGATATGATGGCAATTTAGCGCCCTTGATTTCCGGTTCAACAGAACCGATCAAATACAACTTCTTTCTCGATTCCATCCTGAGGAAAGAAAAAAGGAGTGTTAGATACAACTTCCATGTATATGTACAACTTCCTGTATAATAGTAAAACTTCAACTCACGAGAGTGACCTCTAAATATTCTTGGATTTCAAAACTACTTTAGAAAAACAAATTTCAAACTTTCATTTTTTAAGGGCCACCCTAGTTGTGTGTGTGTGTGTGTGTGTGTGTCTGTGTATTTTTTTTTATTTCTCTGATTTACCGCCGATTCGTACCTAAAGAGAGCGGTACATATCTCGGCGAGGCAGTGAGTGGGTGATGTTACTCACTAGGGGAGTGAGTAAGGGGTCAGTCGCTGGATAGTGGGTAGGAGGGGTACGGTTTTAGATGCGATGGAGCAGATGGGAGTGAGTAAGGAAGAGAAATCGCTTCCGTTGAAAAGTGGGGGCCGTCGGCGAGTATGGATCGTAGGCGGTCGGGTATGGGATTTTCGGCCGAGAGGGAAACACCTGCGACGAAGAGCGGACAACTTTGGGCATTCCACCAGGTGTATGACAGTGATAGGGGTATGGCAGGTAGGGCAAAGCGGGGCTGGCGATTTCGCCATAAGGTGTCCGTGGGTGATGCGGGTGTGGCCTAGGCGGAGACGGGCTAGGATTACTTCTTTATGGCGGGACCGGTGGAATGAGGAGGCCCAGTATCCTATTTGTGGCTTGATCGTGTGGAGTTTATTTTGTGTGGCCTGGTCCCATTCCCGCTGCCATATGGAGCGGAAGTGGGAGCGGAAAGTCGGGAAGAAGTCGGAGAAGGGAGGGGTCGGGAGGAGGCCGGCAGTGAGCAGGCCGTCTTTGCTGTGCGGTCCGCCGCCTCGTTACCCTGGATGCCGACATGAGCCGGGACCCAGCAGAAGCGACGATTGTGTTGGAAGGTCGTTAAAAAGTGGAAGGTTTGCTGGATGGTACAGACGAGCGGGTGAGGGGAGTTAAATCTTTCTAGGGAGAGAAGTGCACTTTGGGAATCCGAATAAATGACGAAAGAGCTGGCAGAGTGGGTGCGCACAATATCGAGGGCCTCCGTAATGGCGAAAAGTTCCGCCGAAAAAACGGAGGCCTCGCGGGGCAGGCCGACGCCCCGGGAAAGCGGCTGGGACAGAATCACCGCTGAGGAGGCCACACCAGCTTCCGAGCGGGAACCATCCGTGTAAATGGCGACTGCGTCCGGGTGTTGGTTGTTCGCGGAAGAGTGACCTGTATATCATGGCGCTCGTGGTAGTCTTCGGTAGGGCACACAGATCTTTGCAAAACTTGATAGGGGTGAGGATCCAGGGGGGTAGATGCTGAATGAAATGGGGATAACTGAGGGGGCGGGCATGTTGAAAAGATCAAGGAAAGAGCGGACCGCTTCAGTGAAGTGCCAGCTCCGTCCCTGAGGTGGTAGTTCTGAAACCGCCGTGCCCAGAAGCGAAGAAGGTAGCCTCTGTGCACGGAGGTATGTCCTCATGAGGAGTAACCCCGTCGGAGGGCGAGAGGGAGATGATCGCATTCCACATGGAGGCTGGAGGCTGGGGAGGAGCGGAAAGCACCGGTGGCGAGGCGGAGGCCTCTATTAAGTACCGGGTCCAGGATACGGAGGCGGGCGTTGGAGGCTGAACCGTAAACTGCACTACCATAGTCCAGCTTCGACTGTACTATGGAAGTGTAAAGGCGAAGAAGAGAGCGTCGATCTGCACCCCATGTGGTGTGAGAGAGGTGATCCAGGAGAGCGAGGGGGCGTCGAAGGGATTGCTTTAGGTGCTTGAGATGGGGAACCCAATTGAGCCGTCGGTCTAGGGTCATGCCCAGAAAACGCGTGGAGGGTACCACCTCAAGAGGACTGCCGTATAATGTGACAGAGGGTAGAGGAAGGGTTGTGGGTCTTCTTCTACTGAAGACCATACACTTGGACTTAGGGATGGAGAGGCGGAAACCCACCGACGTCGCCCACCTTTCCACCCGGTAGATGGCGAGCTGCATTTGCCGTTGAACGACAGACGGTTCTCGCCCTGCGAAGTAGATTGCAAGGTCATCCGCGTAAATGGAAGAGCGGATGGTGGGTGGAAGGCATTGTGAGACCGTGTTCATCACGACGGAGAAGCAGAGAACACTGAGGATGCTTCCCTGTGGGACCCCGTCCTCCTGCACAAAGGTGTCAGAGAGGACTGAGCCCACCCGGACTTTAAAGGTCCGGGAAGAAGGAAGCCCCTGATGAAGGTCGGCATGGCTCCGACGAGGCCCAGATGTCGGAGCTGACCGAGGATCATTGCTCGACGGGTGGTGTCATAGGCCTTCTGGATGTCAAAAAAAATTGACAGTACGAACTGTCCATTGTCGAAGGCATCCTGTATGTCTCGGCTGAGAAGCAGGAGGGGATCAGTGGTGGAGCGGAATTGTCTGAAGCCGGACTGGGTAGACGGGAAGGAATTGTATGTTCAAGGACGAACGATAATCGCGTAGCGACCATTTTTCGAGGATCTTGCAGGCACAACACGTCAGGGCGATTGGTCTGTAGTTTGTGGGGTCCAGGGAATCTTTGCCGGGTTTGGGGATAGGGATGACGTGGGCCTCCTTCCACCTAGAGGGGAAGGCGCCCTCTATCCATATGCGATTGTATAGGTCTAGCAGGAAAATTTGTAAGGTAGAGTGGATGTGCTGGATCATGCCGTACGGAATACCGTCCGGACCGGGACAAGGGGATCGTCGAGAGGCCAGTGCCGCCTGTAGTTCACGCATGGTAAACAATCGGTTGTAGGTGCTGTCTATGGACGGTGGAGAGGGGCTATCGTCAGGGGCGGGTACGGAATTGGCTGCAGAGGAAGAAACGGCGGCGAAGGTAGAAGCAAGGTGGTCTGCCACCGACTTGGGCTCACATAGGAGTCCGTCGTTAGTCCGGAGGACCGGGGGTCGGGAGGGGACATGTCGCCTCTCGACACCCCGCACCTTCTTCCAGATGGTAGCCGAAGGTGTGTTGGCGGTGATGCCGGACACAAAGGCACGCCAAGAGGCTCGGCGCGCTGTCTTCATTGTGCGGCGGGCGATGGCCCTGACCCGCTGCATCTCCGTGCGATGGATGGGGAGTCGCGTCCGGTAGAAGCGCCGAGTTGCCTTCTTCTTGGCGCGCACGGCCTCCGCGCACTCCGGGGTCCACCAAGGCACCCGTCGGGCGCGGGGGTAGGCGGAGGATTGTGGTACGCTAGTGCTTGCGGCCGCTAGAACGACGGACTCGAAGTATGCGATGCACTCGTCGATGGATGGGAAGTGGGCAGTTGTAAGGGTGGTATAGTGTTGTCGCGGAAGCGGGCCCAATTCGCGTTGGTAGTAACCCACCTTACCGGTACCCGAACAGTCTGGTCGGGTCGATTGAGGGTGAGTTGAATGGGGAGATGGTCACTTCCATGGTCCTCTCGGAGGACTTGCCACGTGAAGTCTAGGAGGGCATCAGTTGAAACGAGGGACAGGTCTATACAGGATGGAGTGCAGGTGGTGGCATGGTAGAATGTAGGAGAGCCATCGTTGAGGCACTCGAAGGAGAGCTCGGTCATGACGGATATCAGGGTTGGGGCCATATAGGTGGTGTGTGTCGCCCCACAAGGGGTGGCGACTATTGAAATCGCCCAGTAGTAGGAAGGGCCTGGGGTTGTTCCACGACTTCCACCAGGTCGTCGCGGGAGACTTGAGCGTGGGGGGGAGGTAGATTGAGCAGACGGTGTACTGTCTATCCAGGGAGAGCCGGACGGCAGTCACCTGTAGCGGGGACCGGATGGAGAGATTGTAGAAGGGGACTGCGTGGTGTACGAGGATGGCAGCTCCCCTTCGAGTGCAGGTAGGAGGCGGGGTGGCGATGCAAAATAACCAGTAGGGCAGGGCATGGGCCTGGTCCCCAGGATTAGCTCCTGGAGACAGACACACACCGGACGGGAAGTGGCAATCAAGGAGTTAAGGCCTTCATAGTTCGCAATATTCCTCGACAGTTCCAGTGGACTATTGTGGTTTTCGGGGGATCCATTAGTTGATGAAGGGGGATGGGTAAAGGTGTAGGCGGAGGTTGGAGTGTGAAGGGAGATCTGGAGTTCGCGAAATTGAAGGCTGGGTCGGGAGCATGGCTGGCTATCTACCGTTCACCAGGGAAGGAATCGGTCGGCCTGTCGAACCCCGCGGAGGTTGCGGGGTCGAGTCGGCCGAGCGAGACCGGAGGCGTGGATCACGGCAGGCAGAGGAACATCGTGGGCTGAGAGGGTCAGAAGTGCTTGACGGGCTTCTATGGTCGGGCCAGGAGGGGGCACGTTAACCCCAAAAGTGGCGCTACCCCGCCTGTCCGGGGTCTCACGGCGGACCCTAGGTGGTGACAGGGGGTACCAAAAGGACCGGGCGGGTGGGAGGGAGGGCGTACTCAGGGTAGCTGACAAGGAGGGGGCCGGGGATGTTGGGGGGTAGGTACGATGGGGGTGGAAGGAGGTGAACCAGAGTGGTCTCGTGGAGGGGTGGAGAAAATGGCACCAGGAGGCAAGGGCAGATCCATGAGACTCGTGGGCGTGGGCGCGGCCGAGCTTCCCTCGGTCACACCGTGCAGCTGCGCCAGGGCCGCATCCACTGGATCCTCGGGGAGAGGATATTGTTCGGACTGGGTCTCGTCGTACGGGGCGGGTCGTGGATTTCAGCCACTATTGTCAGAGTCTGTGGGGGTAGAGTGGTGGGACTTCTGCGATGGGGAGAGATGGACATAGTAGACGTGGTGGGCGGTGTGAGGGTCCGAGCCGTCTTCTTGGTCTAGGGGAAGAGGGAGAGAGACGTTGGAAGGCCGGAGGGTCTGGCGACACGCTCCGGCGTCTCCGCCTCGACGGCTTGCTCCGGGCGGCAGGTTCGGGCGTGTGCAGGGAGTACTGGGAAGGCAGGGTTTGAGGTGCGGGAAGAGGAGGAATGGTGGGGGGGACAGGAGACCGTCGGGTCCTGCGAGGATTTTCTTTCGGGGGAACAGGGAGCAGTGGCTGGGGGGGGGGGGGGGGTTCGGCGGCAGGCCAGGGCGGCGTGCCGAGATGATAGAGCCGAGAGCAGCGGCATAGGACACCCCCGGCCTCACCTCCCGACTCCGCACCCTGTCTCGTGCCTCACGGGGGCTAAGGAAGTCCGTCACTTGTAGGCCTCGGACCTCCTTCTCGAACTTGAAGAAAAGGCATTCGCGGGATGAAGAGGGGTGTGCGCCTTCACAGTTGGAGCACCTGTCAGGGTGAGCGAGTCGTCCACAGTGGACACACATTTGATGCGGCTGCCGACAAACGGAGCTAACGTGTCCAAACTTATTGCATTTAAAGCAACGGGTCGGGTCTGGGATGTATGGGCGGATAGAAAACTCGCATGGCGCGCGGTCTCCCATACCCCATACAATGCGGCCGGGGGGGATTAGTGTATTGAAAGTAAGGAGAAGACGTGGGGTGGGGGAGGGGGTGCCTCCCTGTCGGGATGTGAAGCGATAAATCTTAGTGACTCCTTTGGGTGCGAGGTCCTCCAGGAGCTCGTTCACTGCGATCGACAATAGGCGGGTGGCGTAAATAGTACCCTAACTCTGGTTCAGGCGAGGGTGTTGGGAAACGGACACCGAGCATCCAAGGACCTCAGTGACGGAGAGTAGGGCTTTTGTGTCTGCGGCTGAGCGTGATTTTACGAGGAGGGAGCCATCCCTCTGTGGGCGTATGTCATAGCGGCTGGAGTTGCTGTGGGTTCGGATCGCCTGGAACGTCCGTTCAGAGTTGGTCGGAAGGGACCCAGATGTAGGCCGAATCACCAGGAATTTGTGGATACATGGAAGGGAGAGGGAGGCTGTAGAGTCGAAATGGACTGGGATATTCAACGGTCGATAGGACGGCCGTGAATGCCGGCTCCCCCGTCCGCCGCGAGGCTCTCCGTGGGGAGGTGGGCTGACGGCGGGTGAAGGGGGCGTATGGGGAGAGCAAGAAGCCGGGTTGTGGGGCAAGTCCTCGGTGGAACTTGACTTGCCCGAAGGTGGCTGAAGTGGGCTGGGGCGAGACCCCTGCTCCAGAGAGTGTAGGTCCAAGGGCATAGTCGAGGGACGGACTGGGGTCGGCAACGGAAAAGGAGAGTGCAAGCGTTCCGCTTCCACAGGGGGGGTCAACCCCATTGGGTTGCTGTCTTCCAGTGGTAAAGGACTCGAGGGCCTGGTTGCCCACCACCCGAGTGTTGAGAGTAGTAGTAGTCCGGGAATGAGAAGCAGTAGTCGTAAGCAGAGGGAGAGAAGTATTCACAGCGAAACAAAAGAACTTCATCCCCCGCACGCATCCAGCCACCACCGACTCCAACAAGGGAAAGGCGAATCGTGGGCACACTTGGTCCCACCGCCGATAGATGTCACGCAGGGGAGATACACCCGTACCCAGTCCCTGTGCCTGAAAGGCGGCCACTCTCATCCAACGCGCGGTGAAAAGTGGCAGGGATAGGGTTTGGGTTTGGTTGGAAAGCGACAAGGGTGCAGGGCAACCACCTCCCACACCCAAGGGCCAAGGAAGGGGTCAAAATCAAGGGCCAAAGAACGACGCCAAAAAACAGAGAGAAGCCAGAAAGAATGGGTTAAAGGAGAAAGAAAGAAAAAGAAGCAGGAGATCAGCCGGGTCCCCAAACGGGTCCAATGGTCCACGAGGGCAGAGAAAGCCCTTACACCGAAGAAAGGTGTATTCCCATATTCGCCACAGAGGGACGCGCCCAATCGCTCCGGACAAATCAAAGGTGTATGTATATATATATATATATATATATATATATATATATATATATATATATATATATATATATGTATGTATATATAATATATATATATATATATATATATATATATATATATATATGTAAAGAACGACGCTTGTGTAGAAGAGCGTTCCGCACAAGATGAGGAGGGAGAACGAACAAATGAAAAATGAGGTACCACCCGGGAATCGAACCCGAGATCATCCGATTGCCGGTCAGATATGCTATCCACTACACCATGGACCTCGATCAATCAGAAGTCATAATTCTCCTACATACGAGCAGAAACCAATGCCCTGAGGGGGCACCTTCGCATGCCGTACATATATACATTTTAACTGCAAACAACACAGTATAATTAATGTAAAGAACGACGCTTGTGTAGAAGAGCGTTCCGCACAAGATGAGGAGGGAGAACGAACAAATGAAAAATACGAATTACGACTTCTGATTGATCGAGGTCCATGGTGTAGTGGATAGCATATCTGACCGGCAATCGGATGATCCCGGGTTCAATTCCCGGGTGGTACCTCATTTTTCATTTGTTCGTTCTCCCTCCTCATCTTGTTCGGAACGCTCTTCTACACAAGCGTCGTTCTTTACATTAATTATACTGTGTGCTGTTTGCAGTTAAAATATGTGTGTGTGTGTGTGTGTGTGTGTGTGTGTGTGTGTGTGTAAAATTACGATGTTTGTGTAGTTTAGTCTGAAGTTTTCGCGATTTTGTTTCTTAAATCCATATTAAAAAATATTGTCAATATTGTTATCGTCAAATTGCTTTTTCGTTTTAATATTTACTAATTTACATTTCTAAAATTGCCAAACCTTAAAATTTGAAACAGATCGCACCAGAAAAGTTTTCCTCTTGGTTATGATCACTCAATAATAAATAATAATAATAATAATAATAATAATAATAATAATAATATAAATAATTCATGTTAATTTTCCTTTCATTAATATTACAAAAAACCAAAGTTTTTCCTCTTGGTTATGACCACTCAATAATAATAATAATAATAATAATAATAATAATAAATAATTCATGTTAATTTTCCTTTCATTAATATTACAAAAAACCATAGCTCAGTATTTGAATTGAATAACCTTTATTAATAATAAAATAAATACATTCTTTTTACAATGAAATGAATAATTGTGAAGCTAGACTATTTATTTTATTTAATTTGGCCCTTAAGCTTAGGCATTACTGGGATGAAATTTACTGTTTTCAATCCCTGAAATGACCAAATTAAAGATGCCTTCAAAACATTTACATTTAATGTAAAGCTGTGAAAGGCAGTTTGGTAATAATTACAAAATTATTTGCTTCAACCTTTCGCCAAAGAAAATATTTTGAGAAAGAAAAAATCTTACATTTATTTCAGTTTGCAGAATTCTTCATTCACTTTTTTGAGTGACGAGTTAAATATAGGTCAGAGTCTGAGTAATATCTGGAAATTCAATGTAGCCTTTTCTTTCCGCATCTAAATATTAATTTGGTTATTGAAACTAAGAAGTAAAATCAAGCGTCGGTCAAGCAAGGATAAATTTCTGTACTTCACTAACACCGAATTTCCAATCTGGGCCGTGTTTAGATACTTCGGGCAACTACTCTCGAAAACTTCCCCCACCCCACCCCGCGTTGTTCATGTCTCCACTGAGACAAATTCGGCTTTATCAAATAACAAGTAAGGACCGAGAGAAGGATGAAATCAATCAGGTCCGAGTGTTACTAATTAGATGTTAAGATTTAGAACAGTCATTTGATACTTTCGAGTGACATTTCTTCGTATGGCAATTCAAATAACTTTTGAAATTAGAGCCAAAAGGGCATTTGGAGCAGTTGTAAAGCTTTGTGCTGGCATGAATTCTGACGTGTTTCCTGAGGGCATTTGCGGACACTCCCCTGAAGGCACATTCCGGACAACTGTGCGTCTTTATATCGAAATGTCTTCTGTGGTGTAAGGTCATATAAATCCCAAAGTTAAACCCTTTACCGCAAATGGGGCATTTGTACAACTTAGCATTCGTATGAACCCGCTGGTGGGTATTTAATTTGCTTTTTGATTTGTAGGCTTTATCGCAAAGATTGCATTTGAATTCCTTCGTTTGGCTGTGCCGTCTCATGTGGCACTTGAGGTTATAAATGTTACTGGCTGCGTGGTCGCATAACTGACACTTAAAGGGTTTGTCCCCAGTGTGGCAGCGCATGTGTTCCCAAATTTTTTTCTGGCCAGGTCCTCTGACGTAGCAGAAGGGGCATTTGTACTTGTAGTCTTTAGCGGTGTGCGTCCTGAAGTGCTCATCGATGCTTTTCTGTGTGTAGAACCTGAACTTGCATTCGAGGCACTCGAAGGGCCTTGCGGGGTCGTGATACGCTCTGTGGTATCCCATGATCATCTTATCTGCAAAGAAAACATCGCACTCCACGCAATAGATCTCATCTCGACAGGAAGCATTCTCAATTCCGGGACACGCTCGCACGTGTTGTACCCACTCCTCCTCTGAAAACCTGTCAGTGCACAAAGGGCACCTGTAATCCGACTCAAAGTGGGTGAGTCTGTGGTCCTTGTAACCCCGGGCAGTGTTGAAAGAGGAATCGCAGTCCCTGCAAGAGTAAATCCTACCTGGTGAAGGTCGTCGTTGCGAATGGTTCTTTTCTTTCAAGGATTCCTCTCTCTGAAATACATTTACATTCCTAATCATCACTTTATAGTACAGGCTTTATAACAAAAAAAAGTACAGAGCTCCCATGAAAAGGGCAGTAGGTAGAGACTCTTGGCCTCACCTGATGTATCACTTGTGCCATTATCTCAATTAATACTGAATCTCTATGACGGAAAAGCAATGATGATTTAAGAGTGTTTATGGGTCTGCATACTCATCCTAAAAAGAATGGAAACGGAGTTCCTTCTCAATTAGTCTACGCATTATGTATATAGTCCTAATATAAACCTAAGCTGTATTGTCATAGACTGCTTAGTTACATTACAATCATACAAAAAATGTAAAAAACTGAAATTGTAAATAATTTGTCAGTGCATCCATCTTTTGACTCCACATTTCTTTTTTTTGTCTGATATGGTCATACATTTCATTTGGAAAACATGAAGCCACAAGGGCCTATCGAGGTTATCCAAGTCATGAGCTGGTAATAATAGAATCCTACAAACTTAAGCTAAAAATATACAGTAATTACAAATTTACAATCTACAAACACACTCTCATTCATGAAACTATCCAAATTTTTCTTAAAATTAAATAACGAGCTACTGTTTACCACATCATATGGTAAGTCATTCCAAAAATATATTACTCTATGACTGAAAAAGTATTTTTATAGATCAAGTCTACAAGTCTGTTTTCTAATTTTCTTATTATGCCCACGAGTTATCTCATCATCCTCTAGTGAGAAAAAGTTATGTACAGTGCTTACAAGAAGTCTCGCGCCTCTATCTCGTCCCAAGTTAGTCTGTTAGGTATAAAATGGGCGGTCCTTATGGCAGCGGAGGTGTATTCGGATTGGTGCACATAATTGCTGTAACCCCATCAATGACGTCCACATTATCATTGTGTTGATCACTCTATCTATTTTTATATACAGACATACAGTATATAGATATATGTAGAATATGCAGGGGATAACGTGTCTCAGTCCCAGCTATGGTAGTTGTCTTACAATTAACAGTCCCAAGTGCAAATTACGTTAACACCTCCACATAAACTACCCTGGACTAAAATAACATACGTGAAGCCCTTACCCACAAACCATTTAAAAGGTGTGATTTAAAAGCTCTCTCTCTCTCTCTCTCTCTCTGATCACACCGCATGGCAATGTATTCATATAACGTTAATAATAACCGAATCTCTCTCTCTCTCTCTCTGGCCACAAAGTTAATCCCTTCCGTTAGGCATATGGGCTACAATCGACGGTTACGCGCCCTGAACTTGTTTTCGCTTGAAACTCGGAGGCTGCGCGGTCAACTGATCGAGGTTTTCAAGCTCTTACGAGGGTTCAACGATGTCGATTTTAGAAGTATGTTTAGTTTAAATGATAACCCAACTCGCAACAATGGTTGGAAGTTGGATTTGAAACGGTTTAGGACTAGTGTGTGTGGGAATTACGTTACGTATAAGATCTGTGACACATGGAACAGGTTACCTTCGGAAGTTTGAACAGTTCCTCTGTGGATCAGTTCAAGAAAAGGGTAGACGAAATCTTGCACACTATTTGAGTGTGTAAAGACATTTAGGACCTCAGTCTGCGGAAATTTCTTTTATAAAATAGTTAATATCTGGAACCAACTTCCCTCAGAGGTTGTTTCCAGTCGGTGTAAATCTGTTTAAAGGTAGGCTGGACAAAGTACTGAACACACTCATAGTTTAAGATTAAAACCTCAGAAAACTCTGCAGGAGTTCGCTTGCTCGGTGTCTCTGTGAGCAAGCTAAATATAGAGCTATTTATATATTCTCCACTTTCCTGTAAAATTTCCTTGGCTACTTCTCCAGGGTCAAGGTATTTTCTTCAACCTTTTTCCGTACCTGCCTCTGGCAGGGAGGGAGCGGAGGGTGGGGAGAGAGCCTTCTACTTTTCTATCCAGTTTTCTACTACTGCTAGGATAGTTGAAAGACAAAATTTTCCCTGGCACCCGTTGCCATTGGTACCTCCTCGGTATGGGCCGCAAGGCCTTTTGAGGTACTTCTTTTCCTTGTAACACACTCTCTCTCTCTCTCTCTCTCTCTCTCTGATCACACCGCATGGCAATGTATTCATATAACGTTAATAATAACCGAAACTCGAGAAATTATACTCTCTGCCTTCCGCTCTACTCCAAATCCTTTTCTCTTAGTGACCTCTCAATACAAACTAATCTATCATATTTTGCGACTTTTTAACTCTGGTAGGATTCAATTCCATTCCTATAGTGTAAGAAATACTTAAATTCATGTGTGTATTATGCCATATGATGTGCGTAATAAATAATTATTTTTATATAGTTGGAGCGGTGAAGGTCATCTGCAATAATAGACTACCCTTCAAGACCACTCTCAACACTTAGATTCCCCTAAGACACAGGCGTCTTCAAGTAACATGAATGCGTAGAGATCTAAGGTGTTAGATTCCATATTATATAATTTATGTGCTAGGTTTAAGAACGCTGGTATTGAAGGATGGAAGGAAGTGACAGTAAAAGCGATAATAGGTTTAATGAAGGAAGTGGAATGAGGATGGAGGTAAGCGTTGCTATGTCGAAGGAAACAAGATTGGGTGGGGAATTACGAAGGAAGGAGGAAATGCTAAACACAAACTCAAATATTTATTTTAATGCCCTAGACCTAGAAAGACAAAGAGCAAAATACCTTAAACTAACAATGAATTGACAGAAACAGAAGAGTCTGGTCTTAGACGCAGTTTTAGGTTTAACGTATGTGGCTAGAGGCCGCCACTCAGAATTACCACTACTACCTAAGTCATAATAAGGTTATTTACTATGACAGAGTAGTCATGAGTAGTTACGGAAATAAAATATGATTATACTGTTGATGGCTGACTATATTCAGTTGGGATAAAACTATTGCTGACAATCTTTGGATCCTTGGCTTTTAAGACGAATTTTTTATGCATATGTTCAACAAAGTAGGAAATTGGCTGATTATTATTACCATTCGAAGGGTTGGTACCCTTCACAACCGAAATCAATTTCAGAAGGGGTGCATGGTATCCTCATTTCCTTTATCGTCCCAGCACGCTTCACATAAGCCATTTACACAAAGATGGAAAGGCCGTCTGTGCACCACGAGACGACCCAGGCAATGCGGGGAGCAATGGTAACATTGCATGAATATGGTGTGCCAATAAGAAAAATATCAAGACGACTAGACGTTCATCGAAGCACTGTGGAACGGTGGATTCATCGGTATGAAGCAGAAAACTCAATCGCTACTTTGCCGAGGTCTGGTCCTCCGCGTTCAACATCTCAAGAGGAAGATGCTGCGATTGTTAATCATGCTAGAGAGCATCCGTTTGTTCCAGCGACGCATATTTACAGACACCTGAACCTTCGTTGTAGCGCAAATACAGTGAACAACAGACTTCACGAGGCAGTGTATTTTTCTCGCCGTCCAGCTATAAAACCTTGCATTGACGATTGAGCATAAAGAGGCGCGGATGGGATTTGCCTTGCAATACTTGCCGCAGGAGGAAGAATTCTGGAGAAAAGTTGTGTACTGTGACGAAAAAACATTTTCAACAGATAGTCATGGTTCCCTGCATTGTTGGAGGCAGCGCGGAAAACGCTATGAAGAAGGAAATGTTTTCCCGAGCAAACGTAGTGGTCACATCAATCTCGGTGTGTTGGGCTGGATGTCTGGCTATGGTGTCGGAGAATTTACTCAAGTAGATGGACGCTTTACTGGACAGCAATATTGCCAGATACTGGAAGAGGTGCTGCTACCCAGTGTTCGTGCGTATCTGGTTCCAGCACCGGAACCATTTTACTTAATGGAAGATACCAGTCCCATTCATAGGAGTAACGTTGTCAGAGCGTGGTACGAAGATCACCCAGAGATTATTAATCTAATTCTGCCACCACGTTCTCCTGATTTGAATCCGATTGAAAACCTTTGGGCAATAATGATTAACGAATGGGAGCAACGCAATGAAAGAACATTTGAAGCACTTTTAGCTCACACGAGGAATAGTTGGGAGAGCTTACGCCGAACACCAAACATTCTCTACAATCTGGCCTCTTCTATGCCGCAACGATTGCAAGAAATTATTGATGCTGGAGGAAGCTATACGAAATACTGATGTTAAAGCCATGACGTAAATGTGTATCGAATATATATCTATGTTAATATAGAATTTTATTATATTTTTATGTTTGACATCTATAAAAGTATATATTGCGACCATGAAAAAACTTTACTTATCCTTAGTTAGAATCTTTTCTTGCAATGTCTACGCTCGTGGAGATGATAATATATGCATTGTTGAAACAAACTATGAGAAAGTAATAGTTTCAGAAAAAAAATAAAAACTGGCAACATCGAGGTCATCACATGTTTATTGGAATTGTCATATGATATGCTACCAATAAACTCTTATATACTACTATACACAGTATACTATATTACGTAATAATTATGATGAACAAATCAAATGCAAATTTCTCTGATTCACGGCCCACCAGTCTTGCTTTAGACTAATGACTTTCATAAGATGGAATAGGTTTAACATAGTTCGTTTAATAGGTTACCACTTAAAACAATGGATAAACTATCTATTAGTGAGACGACCGTGACTTCCTCGAAATGCGAGCGCATGAGAGGTTCACTGAGGAATTTGGTCATTAGATTCTTCACGTAGGATATATATCACAAACAACAATATTGACAACAATTCCCAACAATTACTTAATATCAATAATTGCATTTGAGCAAATAATTTAGACCTGCGTCAAAATAACTTAGGTATCATGCCATGATTTGGGATATTTGCCGAATTAGTCGTTCTCTATAGTCTACAGTATATATTGAGACGGTATAATGTAATGCCCAGCTAATATTATGATGGCTAGGATTGCTCCATAACCATCCCAACATCCCGAAACTTGCTCCATTCTGCTTCTTAATCATTTGTATTTTAAACACTAAAATGTAGCAGAAGTGACGTAATAATGGACGTCATTGATTGTGTTAGCGCAGTTATGTGCACCAATCCGAACACATCTCCGCTGCCATAAGGACCGCCCATTTTATACCTAACAGACTAGCTTGGGACGAGACAGAAGGGCGAGACTTCTTTTAAACACTGTACATCTAAATTGTCCAAACCTGAAAACATTTCGAATATCTGTATCATATCTCCCCTCCTAGAACGTCTCTCAAAACTAAACACACTTAATTCCTTTAATCTTTCCTTGTATTCCAATCTTCTTAGGTTAGGGATAAGCTTGGTTTCCCTACATTGCACACCTTCAAGCATATCAATATCATGTCTAAGGTGAGGGGACCAAGCTTGAATGTAGTATTCTAAGTGAGGTCAAACATAAAATTATATAATTTACAGATGACTTCCTTACTCTTGTACAGTAGACCCTCACATTAACGTACACTTTGGGGGGAGCGTGTGGTCGCTAAAGTGAAATTTCCATTAAAGTGAAGTACGGATGACCCCCACTTTACCGGACTACGGGACGTTGAAGGGGGGTTTTCCGTAACCAAAATACTTCAGTACAGTTACACATGTATGTATAGCCCTCGAAATTCCACATTCAACACATAACATGAAATGCATACATAGACTTACCTACTTATGAACACATGCACATGTAAATATTTATTTTTATGTACTCACCATATATAGTCAATCCTCCAAAATATCATCGGGAACTTCTGGTGCGAGGGTCCTGAACTCCACTTCAGGCTCCGGTAGGGTGGCTGGCGAAGGAGTACTACTGCTAGTACTTGCACTCTCAGGAAACTGGAGTGGTGACACAATGAAGCCAACACTGCTGCTAGTACTTGGCGTTGGTGACGGTTCGGTGGGCAGTGAAAGGTCAGACATTCCGCTTGAAACGGAGCTTCGGCATGAAACGGGCGTGGACGTGCATCGTGGACTGGCAGCATGGGGGCTTGAAGAAATCATGAATTTTCGTTTGCTTGATCCTTTTGTTTTGACTGGCAATGATTTCATTTCGGCACTTCCTATGTAGTTATAGTAAGGGAGAATATTAGGCAGTGCCATAGTCTCATCAATTAATTTCAGCAGAACATCAGCAGCGTCTCTTGCCTGGCTCAACGTAGTCTTGGGTATAACCTCGGAGACATCTTCAGCGTCCTCGTCGTCATCAAGAGGTTCATCGGTGGATCTGTCTTCAGACCTGACTGAAATGTTGGCCGCAATTTCACTCTCACTAAGATCTTCGTACCCTGGGTCACCATCAAGCCATTCCACAACTTTGTCCTCTGTAGCCTCTGTTTCGCCTACTTGTTGGAGAACACCCAAATAGTCCTGTGGCTCGAAGCCATCGAAGTCTATTTCCAGGTCCTGGATGTTATGGAGCAGTTTCTTCCAGGCATTGTGCAGAGTGGACTCCTTGACCTCGTTCCAGCTGTCGGCCCAATTGTAGATAGCAGACTTGATGTTGTAGGCTTTGAAGTTCCCGAGTGTCTTCTCAGCCCTGTCCTCTGTGTCATCTTCAGAGATGACACACAAGCACTGCTGCTCCAATTGCTTGGCCCTGTAGATTCTCTTGCAGCTCACTACCACCCACTGGTCCATAGGTTGTATTACTGACGTGGAATTAGGGGGGGGGGAGGAACATAGCTCTGATCTTGCCATCCTCACTTGCGAGTTCCTCTGCACGTGGATGTGCTGGCGCACTGTCTAACAAGAGGACAGCCTTCACATCTTCAGGGGTTATTTTCAAAACATGTTCCTGGTATGCCTTCACCTGCGTAACGAAGAACTTGTGGAACCATTCGTGGAAAATAGTCCGTGTGAACCAGGCCTTCTTGCTGCTCCAGTAGGTGACTGGAAGTTCGTGCATGCAGTCCTCGAGTACGCGAGGCTTGACCGATCTTCCAACGACCAAAGGCATCAGTCTATGCGTGCCGTCAGCATTTGCGCAGGCCAACACAGACACACGCTGTTTGTCTGTCTTAAAGCCTGGAAGATGTTTGTCAGTTTTGTGGGCATACTCTTCCAAAATAAGCCCGTCTCATCGCCATTATACAGCTGGTAGGAAGCAACCCCAGCCTCATCAATCAGTCTGTAGTTCGCACCTGAATGACTCCACTTGAGACATGTCCGCACTTGCTGTTTCTCCCATAAGTTTTCTGTTCAATAAGCCATGCCTGCACTGGAAACGATACAGCCAGCCACCACTTGCTTTAAAGTCCGTGTCGTTGAACTCCTGCGCGAAACGCTTAGCTGCCGACTGGATGTCGATTCCTCTGACTGGAACGTTCTTGGCCCGTTGCTGCTTGAACCACGTGTACACAGCAACATCTACGTTTTTCTTGTAGGACGTGTTCAAACGAGACCGTTTCGAACTCCTGCCTCTGGATTCACTGTCTAGCACATAGGCGTGTATTTCTTTGCGCTTCTGCTTGACTTCGTAGACGGTGGTCTTGCTTATCTTATGCTTCTGCATAACAAACACTACACTGACTTGACCCTTGTTCTATGTCAGCGAGAATCGCTTTCTTCTCTTCAATGGAGATCGTACGCCTTTTCTGTTTGACACCGGTAGTACCACTTGTGGATACCATTGTTCAGAAAATAAAGTTTGTACGAGCAGGCAATAATTAATTAAAGTATATACAATGTACATACTCTGTTAAAGCACAGACTATCACTGTACTCCTATTAACTGATAAGTCACTTTGAACTAAAGAAAAATGCCATGAACTGATAAGACCTGTATAACACAATAATAAGAAATAAAAACATATAACCACATACAGTACATACATACAGTATTCATAAATAAATGACATTTAGATACATAAACATAAATAATTATATGTAACTATCTATGTAACATGACACAAAAGAACGCCTAACATGCACAACACTTGGAAGCGGCACTATGCACATACACAACCACTCGCCACCACTGCCCACGCAAAAAACAGGAAACAACTGACCACAACCTCATCCGAGGGCTGGTTCCAATAATATTCCGGTGGCGTCACCTTCACTTTAACGACTCGGAGTCCGCTAAAGTGAAGTTCAGTGATGCTAACCGACTTTTTTAGCGGAAATGTTAATGACCAGACAGCGATTTAGTCCGTCCAAGTGAAGTTTCCGCTAATGTGAAGGTCGTTAATGCTGGGATTTCTGTACCTAACATTCCTCTTAATAATACTTAACATTTTATTTGCTTAATTTCTAGACTCTAAGCACTGCTTAGAAAATTTTAGATCATTACTAACTATAACACCAAGATCTTTTTCTGTCTAACATTCTATAACCAGTTCCTTTGCATCTCATAACTAGAGTTTTCATTATTTCTACCAAAATGGATGACTTTCCATTTTTGAACATTGAATTCCATCTGCCATTTACTAGCCTCAGCAGCTAATCCATCGATATCTCTTTGCAGTTTATAAGAATTTTCTATATTTGTAACTGGGGCAACTACTTTCGTATCATCTGCAAATTTTGAGATTTTACTACCTACTACCTACTCCCTTCTCTAAGTCATTTAGATATAAAATAACGAGTAATGGACCTAAAACTGATCCCTGTGGTACACCTACTTTTCACTTTCTACCACTCAGATTCATGACCATTCAGAATTACTTTCTGTTCTCTGTCTTCCAACCATTTTTCTACCCAATTTATAACTGACCCCAATATTAGGGTGTGTCAATATTAGGGTGAGTCAATTTTAGGGAGCAAAGCGAAATCTTCAGATTTTCAAAGACTACTAGTGACCAAATGATGCATTTTTATGTGCTAAAT
The DNA here is from genome assembly GCA_023014485.1 of Bathynomus jamesi. Lineage (NCBI taxonomy): Eukaryota > Metazoa > Arthropoda > Malacostraca > Isopoda > Cirolanidae > Bathynomus > Bathynomus jamesi. The sequence goes on along the minus strand of JAJOZX010002638.1, from coordinate 471,761 downwards.
CGAAATATGGCTTTAAAATCCAGATTTGACCACTCCAAGCTACTTATATTTGAAGTTAAGTTTACAAAAAATCAGCAATTTTTGCAAGTATTTTTTTATTGTATATAACTACATTTTACACACATTACATACAATTAAAGACATTTTGATTGTATTTCAATATTAAAACTTACAAATATAGATAGGTTTCTTGAACTTTGCCAAGGATGCCATGTCTGCCTTGCTCTTGTTCCTGGACATGAGCTCCCTACTGGCAACCTGGCCACTGATGTACGCCTCCCTCCTCTCTTGTGAGTAAACATGTGCTGCTTCAGTTGTCATCCTTACACACCTCTCTACTGACTGTGTGTGTGAGGGCCATGCAGGAACTTCCATTGGTCTAGCCAGCAACTCCTTGATTGCAGCAGTGGTGAGGGAGCAGGTCAGAGGAGGTTCAGTCACGCCAGAGTTCCAGTCAATAAGCTCCGAGAGTTTGGTGGCATCTGGGTTGATATCAGGAGTCTTCCTGGGTCTGACACTGCAGTCTCCTACCTGTGTGTCCTCATCTCCTTCACCTCTGATTTCCAGTATCCTCTTCACTGCCTCCCTCCTCTCCTCCATTTCACTGCACAGCATGGCCTGGAGCACAGCCTCAGAGTGTGCATACCAGGCTGATCTCTTCACCGTAGGCATCACTATTCCTATCACCTCCTCCTCCTGACTTCTGAGCAGCTCCAGCTGGGACAGTACATGCCTGGGACCCTCCACCCAGCTGTGATTTAACTTGATGTTGAACCAGTTTGGCATGTAGACTCCCACTATGAATTCCACAATTATCCTCAGATTCTTCGGGTTCCGACCCTTCAGCCCATGTTTGGAAATCCACAATCTGCAGAACCTTAGAGCTGTGGTGACCCACCTACTGTGACAGACTGGCCCAATCTCCAGGAGAGCTAGACTCTGAGGTACCTCTCCCGATCTGATGGCAGTGATGATTCTGTAGCCATATGATTGGTCTGTGCTGAGGTCCTTGACTACCTCCTGACAGAGATGGGGTAGAGGAGGATCAACAGTGATCCTCATGAAGTTTGGGTTGATCTCCAGCTCAGTGGCTGTGTCTAACATCTTCCCTAGGGGCCCAGACCACTTGTTGTTGCTCAATGTCTTGCCATCCAATGCAGTCACCAGGTGTCGGAGACTCCACCCCAGTGTGCAAGTCACAGACAATCCACACCAACTTCCTGCTAAGCTTGGCCTCCACATAATGCATTACTCCTCCCTCCCAGCCAGTATTCACACTAGTACTGTCACCTCCTATGGCCAAAAAGGGGGTCGGTCTCTCTCTCTCTCTCTCTCTCTCTCTCTCTCCTCTCTCTCTCTCTCTCTCTCTCTCTCGATGTTGGGCAGTAATATCGAGGTGACTGATTTAGAAAAGGACTTGGGTGTGCTAATTAGCAGCGACCTTAAGTTTACGAAACAGTGTGTAGAGATGGAAAAGAAAGCCCAGAAACTATTGGGTTATATCAGGAGGCAATTTCAGTTTCGGAACAAGGAGATTGTGCTCTCACTGTACAATTCCCTTGTTCGGCCGTACCTGGAGTATGCTGTGCAGTTCTGGTCGCCCACCCTCAGGAAAGATATTGAGAGGCTGGAGCGAGTGCAGGCGAGGGCCACAAAGTTAATCCCTTCCGTTAGGCATATGGGCTACAATCGACGGTTACGTGCCCTGAACTTGTTTTCGCTTGAAACTCGGAGGCTGCGGGGTCAACTGATCGAGGTTTTCAAGCTCTTACGAGGGTTCAACGATGTCGATTTTAGAAGTATGTTTAGTTTAAATGATAACCCAACTCGCAACAATGGTTGGAAGTTGGATTTGAAACGGTTTAGGACTAGTGTGTGTGGGAATTACGTTACGTATAAGATCTGTGACACATGGAACAGGTTACCTTCGGAAGTTGTGAACAGTTCCTCTGTGGATCAGTTCAAGAAAAGGTTAGACGAAATCTTGCACACTATTTGAGTGTGTAGACATTTAGGACCTCAGTCTGCGGAAATTTCTTTTCCTGTAAAATAGTTGATATCTGGAACCAACTTCCCTCAGAGGATGTTTCCAGTCAAAGTGTAAATCTGTTTAAAAATAGGCTAGACAAAGTACAGAACACACTCATAGTTTAAGATTAAAACCTCAGAAAACTCTGCAGGAGTTCGCTTGCTCGGTGTCTCTGTGAGCAAGCTAAATATAGAGCTATTTATATATTCTCCACTTTCCTGTAAAATTTCCTTGGCTACTTTTCCAGGGTCAAGGTATTTTCTTCAACCTTTTTCCGTACCTGCCTCTGGCAGGGAGGGAGCGGAGGGTGGGGAGAGAGCCTTCTACTTTTCTATCCAGTTTTCTACTACTGCTAGCATAGTTTGAAAGACAAAATTTTCCCTGGCACCCGTTGCCATTGGTACCTCCTCGGTATGGGCCGCAAGGCCTTTTGAGGTACTTCTTTTCCTTGTAACTCCTTGTAACTCTCTCTCTCTCTCTCTCTCTCTCTCTCTCTCTCTCTCTCTCTCTCTCTCTCTCTCTCTCTCTCTCTCTCGATAAATGATATCGACGGTGGCATCGTCAGTCGGATCGCCAAATTCGCTGATGACACCAAGCTTGGGGCCAATGTTGGGACGCCCGAAGCGATCGAGGAACTGCGTGCGGACCTAGGTAGGATAGGAGAGTGGTCCGAAAAATGGCAAATGCCGTTTAACTTGGGTAAATGCAGTGATGCACATTGGCTACGCCAATCCCAAGTCGGACTACTCGATGTTGGGCAGTAATATCGAGGTGACTGATTTAGAAAAGGACTTGGGTGTGCTAATTAGCAGCGACCTTAAGTTTACGAAACAGTGTGTAGAGATGGAAAAGAAAGCCCAGAAACTATTGGGTTATATCAGGAGGCAATTTCAGTTTCGGAACAAGGAGATTGTGCTCTCACTGTACAATTCCCTTGTTCGGCCGTACCTGGAGTATGCTGTGCAGTTCTGGTCGCCCACCCTCAGGAAAGATATTGAGAGGCTGGAGCGAGTGCAGGCGAGGGCCACAAAGTTAATCCCTTCCGTTAGGCATATGGGCTACAATCGACGGTTACGCGCCCTGAACTTGTTTTCGCTTGAAACTCAGAGGCTGCGCGGTCAACTGATCGAGGTTTTCAAGCTCTTACGAGGGTTCAACGATGTCGATTTTAGAAGTATGTTTAGTTTAAATGATAACCCAACTCGCAACAATGGTTGGAAGTTGGATTTGAAACGGTTTAGGACTAGTGTGTGGGAATTACGTTACGTATAAGATCTGTGACACATGGAACAGGTTACCTTCGGAAGTTGTGAACAGTTCCTCTGTGGATCAGTTCAAGAAAAGGTTAGACGAAATCTTGCACACTATTTGAGTGTGTAAAGACATTTAGGACCTCAGTCTGCGGAAATTTCTTTTCCTATAAAATAGTTAATATCTGGAACCAACTTCCCTCAGAGGTTGTTTCCAGTCAAAGTGTAAATCTGTTTAAAAATAGGCTAGACAAAGTACTGAACACACTCATAGTTTAAGATTAAAACCTCAGAAAACTCTGCAGGAGTTCGCTTGCTCGGTCTCTGTGAGCAAGCTAAATATAGAGCTATTTATATATTCTCCACTTTCCTGTAAAATTTCCTTGGCTACTTTTCCAGGGTCAAGGTATTTTCTTCAACCTTTTTCCGTACCTGCCTCTGGCAGGGAGGGAGCGGAGGGTGGGGAGAGAGCCTTCTACTTTTCTATCCAGTTTTCTACTACTGCTAGCATAGTTGAAAGACAAAATTTTCCCTGGCACCCGTTGCCATTGGTACCTCCTCGGTATGGGCCGCAAGGCCTTTTGAGGTACTTCTTTTCCTTGTAACTCCTTGTAACTCTCTCTCTCTCTCTCTCTCTCTCTCTCTCAGTTCACCAGATGATCAGCAGACCTCAGCATGACTTCTCTCCTCTGGTACAAAATGCCACAAATATTTCCCACCTGGTTCATTGCACATTGTGTAGTGTTCTTCTTTAATGAAGCCAGGAAACTGCCTGTCACTGCCCTCAGCTTTCAGATCATCACTTTGGTGTCATCTCTTTTCCCATCAAAGAAGATACAGGTGATGCCATTTTCCCTAATCTCTTCATCAAACTTCTTGACCAGCTCCTTAGTCAGTCTTTCCTGAGCCCTCCTCACCTTGTTGTGGTCAATCACTAGTGCTGTGTCAAACTCTGTGATAAGATCAGCATCAAGCCAGGCAGCAGTGGCAATCTCTGCACTCTCTCTTAGCCCAGTGTGATGTCTCAAGCTAGCCAGAGCTATGTTGGTGATATCTTCAGTGTTGTATTTCTTCTTCTTAGCCACAGGCAAGGAAGAAGTTGTTGCAGCCTCTGGTATGAAGTTTTCGTCCTCCTCACTCCTCCCTGCCTCCTCCAACTCCATCTCCAGCAGTGACTCCTCCCTCAACTCTTCTTTCTTAGCTGACTCCTCTGCCTTCCTTCTCTGCAGCATTGTTTCCTGTCTCCTGGTCTCAGGGTGACCAGCTAGACCCATCTGGTGTACCCCAACACTGCCCACCTTTTCTCTCTGACCTTTAATGAAGGCAAGCTCCTGCACTGGTATCTTCTGCTCGCTCCTGCAGATGCAATCAATGTGAACCTCACTGTTGCAGACAGGGTTGCACCCGAGCTCACTGCAGCCCCTGATCACACAGTGACAGGTCAGGATGTCCACCAATTTGTCCAGTTTCATCATGAACCTATCTTTGACCTCTAGCTTCACATTGCCAATGGACACCTTCACTGCCTCATCCCACAGTGCCTTCACTTTAGCCCTGATCCTGACCTCAGTGTTGATTACAGGTCCTGTGAATAGAGCATTGGCCTTTCTCCACTGAGCCAGTAGCCCTGGAACAATGCCGTTGTTAATCAGGTCATTAACTGGGTAATTCCTCCTGTCTTCCTCACTCATCTCTCTCCTCAACAAACCATACCTCAGCAGATCTCTGGCTGTGGGCAGCTCAGCAGGGGGAAGTTCCCTCCCAGTCCCCACCCAATGACTTAGGTGACAACTTGATTTGCTTCGGGTTCTGATTACTTTCTGACTCATCCTGTGGACCTGTGAACAAAAGAAATGTCATTGAAATTTGGATAGGCCTACTGATTATGATTACATAAAATTAAGTTAATTGAAATTCTTAATATCTTCCTATAAGCTCAGATAAAAGGTGGTTGTTATAGGTACAAGACCTAATTATTTAAAGTAATGACAATTTCATATATCTATCATATCAAAATATACAGAAAGTTTGAGTCATACATAACATTTTGAATAATTTGAATTAGACAATATTTACATTATGAAGCAATCAAAATTGTCAAAAAGGAGGGAAAACACACGCATTCACAATCAAAACTCCAGCATTTGTGACTATGTGAAACTTAGAAACCATACTGCACACCAAAAATAACCAAAGTTGACTACACATATCAATGGCACATTGATATATGATGCTACAGTCATATTTAGGTTATATTTCAAACTTTTATGGTCAAATATAAGTAGGTAAATGGCTTTTTTAAACAACACTAAAGATATTTCTAAGTTTGTTAGATAATATGACATTTGAGCATTAGTAGTTTTTGAATTGTTGACGTTACTAAAATTGACACACCCTACCCCAATATCCCAAAAGCTTTTAATTTATATGCAAGTCTCCTATGTGGAATCTTGTCAGATGCTTTACTAAAATCCAAATAAATAATATCTACATCCGGTCCTATTCAAAGGAGTGACATAACGAAGGAGTGACATAACAAAGGAGTGACATAACAAAGGAGTGACATAACAAAGGAGTGACATAACAAAGGAGTGACATAACAAAGGAGTGACATAACAAAGGAGTGACATAACAAAGGAGTGACATAACAAAGGAGTGACATAACAAAGGAGTGACATAACAAAGGAGTGACATAACAAAGGAGTGACATAACAAAGGAGTGACATAACAAAGGAGTGACATAACAAAGGAGTGACATAACAAAGGAGTGACATAACAAAGGAGTGACATAACAAAGGAGTGACATAACAAAGGAGTGACATAACAAAGGAGTGACATAACAAAGGAGTGACATAACAAAGGAGTGACATAACAAAGGAGTGACATAACAAAGGAGTGACATAACAAAGGAGTGACATAACAAAGGAGTGACATAACAAAGGAGTGACATAACAAAGGAGTGACATAACAAAGGAGTGACATAACAAAGGAGTGACATAACAAAGGAGTGACATAACAAAGGAGTGACATAACAAAGGAGTGACATAACAAAGGAGTGACATAACAAAGGAGTGACAAATCGGAGATAAAATTCAAAGGAGTGACACGAAAATACCAACAAAGAAGAAGAAAGAACAAATCCAGAGGGAAGAGAGGCTTGCAACTGTTAGGTTAGGTTAGGTTAGGTTTCTAGTTTTTGAAATAAAATCTTAATTTTAACAATTCTAACATTTTGTTTTTTTAAATAAAATTTTAATAATTATACTCCTTTGAAATGTCACTCCCTTTGAAATGTCACTCCCTTTGAAATGTCACTCCCTTTGAAATGTCACTCCCTTTGAAATGTCACTCCCTTTGAAATGTCACTCCCTTTGAAATGTCACTCCCTTTGAAATGTCACTCCCTTTGAAATGTCACTCCCTTTGAAATGTCACTCCCTTTGAAATGTCACTCCCTTTGAAATGTCACTCCCTTTGAAATGTCACTCCCTTTGAAATGTCACTCCTTTGAAATGTCACTCCTTCGATACAGACCCTGTACATCATTTCCATTATCTACCTGATCAGTTACAAACTCTAAAAAGTCTAAAAGATTAGACAACCAAGACCTTCCTGATCTAAATCCATGTTGGGAACTTGAAATAAGATTAAAATTCTCCAAATGATCTTGAATATTATTCTTTATAATTCTTTCTAGTATCTTTCGTGCCAATGATGTTAAACTAACAGGCCTATAATTTCCTACCTCGTTCTTCCTACCCTTTTTGTAAATGGGCACTACATTTGCTTTTTTCCATTCATCTGGTATCTCTGCATAATTAAAAGACCAAGCAAACAAAATAGTTAGTGCCTCAGATAAGCTTTCCTCCCCTTCTCTGAGAATCCTAGCATATATATTATCAGGTCCAGCAACTTTATTTGATTTTACTGTATGAATCACTTGCCTAACATCATCCTTCCTTATATAAATATGATCAAGGATGTCTGAGTTTGCAGAATCTAAAGAATTAAAATCAAAATTATTTAAATTTTCTTCAGTAAAAACAGCTAAAATACTCATTGAAAATACCAACAATATCTATCTTTTTCAAACATCCTATCATCATGTTCTATTGGGCCAATCCTATCATGCTTTTTATTATTATATTTATAAAAACTAAAGAATTTCTTTCAATCTTTATTGCTATTTCCAGCTAGATTTATTTCACTATGCCTTTTACTCTTCCTAATCAAATTATTTAGCTTATTTCTTAACTGTCTATAATTATCCAAGTCCAAAATACTATCACTGCCTTTAAATTCCCTGAATACCCATTTTTTTTTTTAATCATTTTAGCTATTTCCCTATTCCACCACAAAGGTTTCCTCATCTTGTTATTCCTAACAGTTCTGAAAGGAATACACCTACATTGTCCATCCTTTAAAATTTCTTTGAATCTAGATCACATCTTGATAGCATTTTTATTGGCAAATTCATTATCCCACTTTACTGAGCCTAACAAACTCCCTAAATTTACTATAGTCACCTTTTGAACTGGTCTTGTGATACACATTAACATTCAGCTTCCTCACTCTTATGGGTTTATTTAATTCAAGTAGCCTCTCTTTAGCCATTCAGATTCTAGAAATGTTTCTGTTAACAACTAAAAATATACACTTTTCTCTTCCACACCACACACTTTTGTCTTAATGAACAACTCGAGCCATCAGTTCTTTTAACTAAAACATGATTATTTTTTCTTTTTAAATATTTTAGCACTCAACATACAGAGATCATCATGTTTTGAAATAACCAAGTCCAGTTAAACATTTCAATCTCCCCTGTCACTGTAACCACCCTCAACTCATAATGATGTACAGTTGCCTGCATATGTAATGTTCCTCACCTCACAGACGACTCTGTACATGTGGCACTGTCGCAGTGATAGTCAAGGTACTGCAACTGGGGGGAAGGTGGGGTGGAGGGGGGGACAACCAAGTGCAACAACATATAACAGACATATACTGTATCTAAATGACAATTGAATGTGCAGTCACTGATATACAGGTAATTATAATGTAATGTCTGTGTTCATAAAGATAAACAATTAATATGATCATGAACAGTGTTGAACTCCATGTAGTTTACTAGTCTTTTTGATGATTAGTTAAGTCATGATATTTTTGTTAGTTTTAACAAAAATATCATAACCTAACCAATCATCAAGGGTGTACAGTTGACCAAACCGGGCATTCAATAATTTTACTGTAAGTTTGTTTGTTTATTTATTTATTTAATTTATATATATATATATAAGCACACCGGACAAAAAATTAGTCACCCCTCTCAGAATGTACCTAATAACGTGTGACGGCGCCTCTGGCCTTGATAACCGCACGAATCCGGCGAGGCAGAGACTCTACGAGGTTGTGCATGTACTGAACATCGATTTGCTGCCACTCGTTCATCAGCCGGTCCCGAAGTTCGCCAGAGTCCGTGGGTGTCTATTCCTGCGCTTCACTTTCTGTTTCCAGCCTGAACAACACCTTCGACGCATTCAGGATTAAAGGCTTCATTGGACCTGCGATGTACTCGTCTCCTCCCATCATTGGAGAACAAACAAAAACGGGACTCATCGGACCAAATTACACGTTTCCAATCTGCCGCAGTCCAGTTTTTGTGCCTCTGAGCCCATTTATAACGTGCCAATTTGTGACTTGCTGTTAACAGCGGCCTCTTCCGTGGTACCCTGCTCCAGATGTCCATCGCATGCAGTTCTCGTCGCAATGTCCGTTCGGAAATTGGTCGCTGGAGAACCTCATTGGTTTCTTGGAGCAATTGTTCTCTGGTTTGAAAACGATTTGCAGTTACTAGACGAGAAACATGGCGGCGGCCCCTATTGTCGAGAATTGTTTTCCGGCCACAGTTACGCCGTCGATTGTCAGTTGATTGCGAACTACACCACTCTTTGTAAACTCGCTGGACAGTACGCGTTGACACACCAACAAATTGGGCTACTTCAGACATTTTGTGTCCGTGGGCTCTGCCAAACACGATGGCTCCTTTTTGCCACTGAGTAACGTCTGCCTCACGACCCATTTTGCAGACTATATCCAACACACACTTTGTTCTTCACCACCTCACGAAACAGATCTGATCCTGTGTGCTACGTCACCGCTACTTGTCACTTACCAATGCTACATCAGCGCCCTCTGTGTGACCTTGAACTTCCTACTATCGGTGCTATTAGGGGTGACTAATTTTTTGTCCGGTGTGCTTATATATATATATGGCCTCGGAGGCTAATTAGCCTATAATTGAATGCCTGGTTAGGTTAAGTGAATGCCCAATTAGGTCAACTGAATGCCCAATTAGATTAATTGAATGCCCAATTAAACTCCAACACTATAAACTGGGAAGCAATTAGATCACACATGGCCCAAATAGAGTGGAGAACAGTTTTAGAGAATAAAACAACTGAAAAAATGCTACCAACCTTGGAAGAAAACATGCTGAGAATTTTAGAAAAATATATTTTGAAATCACAGCCAAAAGGAAAGAGGAGCTGGCTAGAGGGGCAAAAGAGAAGACTATTTCGCAAAAGAAAGTGTGTGGAGGCGAAGTTAGGCAACTGCGGAGATAATGCCAGGAAAGTAATAAAAGAAAAACTGGAGGGTAATCAATCAGGGAATACAAGCCCTGATTAAGGATCATACAGAGAGGGAAGAGGAAAATGCGGTAGAAGCAATAAAGGAAAATTCAAAATACTTCTATAGCCATGCGAAAAGGAAAACAAAAACACGCGCCGCTATTGGGCCCTTAAGGAAGAGAAACAATGAGCTAACTGATGATCCAAAAGAAATATCTGAAACAAAGAGAGTCCAGTATAAATCAGTTTTCAGTACCTCAAAAAGTGACAAAGCGATACCTGACATAGATGCATTCTTTGAAGAGAAATTGCAAGGAGACTGTATAACAGACTTTGATTTTACTCCAGAAGATGTAGTGAGAGCTATAGGACAAATGAAACCACATTCAGCTGCAGGTCCGGACAATTGGAATGCATTATTGATTAAAAACTGTAAAAATGAAATAGCTACACCTTTATACTGGATATGGCAAAGATCCCTAGACACTGGGGAAATACAGAGCATCTTGAAAAGAGCAAACATTGTCCCTATATATAAAGGAGAGGACAGATCTCAAACAAAGAACTATAGCCCAGTATCATTGATGTCCCACCTCAAAAAAGTATTTGAAAGAATAGTTAGAGAAAATTTATGATTTCTTGGAGACACTGGAAAGAATTAATGAAAATCAGCACAGATTCCAATTAGGTAGATCATGCCTATCACGACTAATAGAACACTACAACAATATCCTAGATGCACTGGAAGGAAATGACAACTACGATGTCATACACATGGATTTTGCTAAATCTTTTGACAAATGTGATTACAGTATAATATATGCACCTAAAGTGAAATACCGGTACTGTATATGGGAATAACAGGCAAAGTGGGAAAATGGATCTACATTCTACAACTTCCTCAAAGAATGTCTACAGGTCATCAAAATTCAAGGTATATCATCATCAGAATTGGAAGTACCCAGCTCAGTACTACAAGGTACAGTACTGGCCCCACTCCTGTTTATTATCATACTAACAGACATAGACAGTGGAGTAAACAGCAACAGTACCATATAGTAACATTCTTTGCAGATGATACAAAGATCAGCAGAAAAATCATGATGTAAATGAAGTGGAGGACTTGCAGAGGGACACAAACAAAATATACAAATGGTCAGAAGACAACATGACATTTAATACTGAGAAATTTCAGGTCTTGAGATATGGTAGAAAAGAGGAACTTAGACTGCATATTATGTTCCAGATAGACAGGAAATTCAGAGAAGCATGAAAGCGATCGATCTGGGAGTAATAATGACTGATGGTGCGAAATTCAACACAAAATCAGATACCGATAAATAAAGCAAAAAGAGTCACGGGACAGTAAGGTAGGTTGATTTTCCGCATTTTTTTAGATATCGACTTTGGACTAGTCGAGATAGTCAGGGCTTAATATGATAACTGACAAAACATTTCGGATCCCTAGCTTTAACCGTTTTTTGAGGAAACCGTTTCAAAAATAGTAAAAAATCGTACAGAAAAATACTGCATTATCGCAATTTTCGGCCGAAAAAAATCATGCTATTTTCATAAAAAAATTAGTGATGGGACGATTAATCGGAATCGGAATCGAGAATCGGAAGAATCGAGCATTTTTCAGGAATCGGAATCGAGAGAATTGTACCATGATTTCCGATTCTTAAAACGATTCTTTAACTTTTAATTGAACCAGTTTTGCAATGTAAACTTTAAAATTTAAATGAAAGAGGATAACAAATTTTATTTTTATTGTATTGTAGCTATACATTAAAACATGTATATCCATGATGTGTAATCAAGAAGATTAAAATGAATTGTTACAACTTAGTTGATTTTTATTTTTAAACCAATCTATTATAATTTATAATTTATATTACCATACTCATAATGTAAATAGTTAATCTTACCAGAGTAAAATAAGACAATTTCCAGAAAAACAAGTATAGAATTATATTTAAAAATATTGAGAATCGGAATCGGAATCGAGACTTTTTAGTGGTATCGGAATCGGAATCGTTAAAAATTTTGGTATCGTCCCATCACTAAAAAAAATCCTGAAAAAAGTTACAATTTTATTGAAAAAAAGTATAAAAAACATGTACAGAGTCAAATAGACACATTTAGATCCCAAGATCATCATAATTTTCACTGTAAGAGCCCTTAGAAGCAAAGGAAGGCCTCATCTGGCGGCTTAGGGCTTTGGCCAGAATGTGTTTGTGCTTTGATTCGAGTCCATAAACAGTATGGGAAGCTTCAGATGTCAGCTTCACGGCCCTTTCAACACTCTGAGAATGTGAAGGCAGATCAGGCAGCTCCAGTTTGGTGTCATTCAGCAATGCTTCTTGAAGCTCCTGGTCAGAAAAGTCTTCTGTGAGAACAGGTTCACAGATGCCACTTTGAGAAAGGTTGATGGCTGTGATCTTCTTCAGCCTCTTCTTGGCTGGCTTCCCACTTCTGAAAGAATAATAATTAATTTATTTTTTTATTCCAGTTTAAGATTTAATCCCTATTAGTCTCAGAATTGCTGATTTAAAAAAAAACAAAAAAAAACCGTTCTATAAATCGCCATAATCGAATTTTTTTCAGAAAGAAGGTAAGATTATTTCCATTATCAGAGAGGGGGGGGGGGGGGGGGGGGGGGGGGGAATTGGGATAAGAAAAATGTGAAAAAAAAATTCGATTATGGGGATTTATAGAACTCAGGCCTTTTTTTTATTAAATAAATCCCCATAATCAAATTTTTTTTTCACATTTTTTTAAAAAATTAATAAATGCTTACCTGATGGACAGAATTTTCTTGAGAGCAGCTTCTCTCACTTCCAAGTCATCAGACTTCTTCATGAAGTACAGCACATTCTCGGGCAGCAAGGCAAAAGCATTGTACTTCAGGTTCTTGAAAGCAACACCCTGGATTTCTTCAGACTGCTGCTTGATCCTCTGGATCATGTTGAAGATGTACAGCTGCTGATTGTGGAACTTGCTGTCCCTTTTGATCTCAAACCAACTGACTGCATACACTTCCACAATGAACTTGATGGCCTGGTAAAGCTTATCCTGTAGTTCTGGAGGGTAAGCACCTCTGGTACACAGACACACCAATCTAATTGCCAAAGTCAACCATCTTGCATGGTTTAATGGTCCAATTTTCCAGGCAGCAAATCTTGGGTTCACTTTGCCCCTGGAAATTCCAAGCACATACTCCAAAAGAAGCCTCTGGTCGCTACTGAGATCATTCAGTGTCTCCTCAGCAAATTCCATGTCATCCAGGGGGCCACTGAGTTTGGTGAATGCCACTTGTGGCAGATCTTGGTAGTCAATTTCACAGAGTTTTCCCAGCGGACCAGTGAAAGCAGTGGGACTTTTGGTACTGCCATCAAGATGCTTGAAAACAGCTCTGAAAGGAAACTCATTCTGATGGAGTGAACAGCCAATGGTGTGCAATTTCTGCTCAATTTTATTTTCCAGATCTGTTACAAGGCCTCCCTCCCAGCCAGTGTTTGTATTTGTGTTGTCAAGGAGGACAGCTTTTAGGGTATGAACACTGTAAAACTCCTCCAAGACACTAGCAACTTCTTCACCAAGAAGAACTCCAGTTGCACCTTTAATTGGGATGACTCTGTGAGTAAGATATGTTCTACTTTCAGTTCCCGGCTCCTTCGTGAAAGTCAAATGGTGCTCTTGTCCCTTTCCTTTCTTCAGCTTAGTCTCCCCATTTTCATCCTTAACTTCTCTGTACAGCAAAGTGTCCTTGTCAACTTTCCCATCAGCCCCAACACAAACTAACTTTTCCAGACCCTCATTGTGCTTTTCATCACTTTTCACTTTCATTCTAGCTTTTTCCCTGTCCATTTTCGATTTATCAACTATTATCTGTTTCACATCAAGGCCAGGCTTAAGCAGATCCATAGCTTGTAAGTCCAGGAGGAAGGCATTAGCAAGACTTGCCCCAAGATTGGAAGAAACATCACCCCTGATCAGTTCCATGGCATATCTGGGGGTTTTCAAAAAGCTGTAACCTCCACTTGGGTGCCTCCTTGGCTTGAACTCTTCAGCTTCACCACCAGATGGCTGAAATGAAAATAAAAAATAAATTACTAAAGCGAAAATGGGTAAAAATCGACGAAAATGGGCGGAAATAAGAACAAATTACTTAAACGAAAATAGGGGTAAAATAGGGGTAAAATAGGGGTAAAATAGGGGTAAAATAGGGGTAAAATAGGGGTAAAAATTCAGCTAAAAAGTCAGCAAAAATGGGCGAAAAAAAGAATAAATTACTAAAGCAAAAATGGGGGGAAAAAGGGGGGAAATAGGGACAAAAAGTAGGGATAAATTTGGGTAAAAATGGGATAAGATATAAGAAAAAATATATATTACCTCTCCTGATTCTCCTGAGCTGGATTCAAAAGAAATATCTTGTGAAGGTGTGGAGGCAAAAGTGGCCAAATCCACTTCCTACTGCTGTTGAATCTGGCTCTGTAATCTTTCTGCTTCAGCTGCAGCCCTCTGGTCTCTCTTCACAGCAGCTTTATCCACAGATCCCAGCTGGAAAGAGCCCTTGGGTCCTATTTTGGCCCTCTGATCTCTCAAGTATTCCCTCTCCACTACTGGAACCTGAAATATTAAAGTATATTAAATAGCGGATCTAAAATAAGAGAAAATCCTGAAAAAAAATTTATTATTAATTTCTATTACCAGGGGGTAGGGGGAAAGGAAGATTACAGGAGGAAAATGCGGATATTTTTCAATTACAAGCATTGAATTTCCTTCCATTTAAAAGGCACCTAATCGCACTAAGTTAGGCCAGTTAAAAGTTTAAAAAATAATGGCATTACCTTCTTACTGGGAGGACAAGTGCAGATTATGTGCTGTGTTTGACAATTTTCTTTCTTGCACTTCACAGCATTGTCATCACAGGGACAAACAGGTAGCTTACAGGTGCAAGCAGAAATGTCAAAAAGTTTATCCAGCTTTTCCTCCAGATTCTGCTCCTGGACTGTAGAGAGATATTTCCTGTTTCTCTCTTTTGCTTTCTTGAAGCACACTTTATCCACCAATTTCACTACATAATATTCCTCATACAGGGGCAGCCGCGGGTTCACTGCCTGCCAGATCTCAATCACATCCTTTGCTATCATTTTAACAGTATCATAGTCTTTCAAGTCCAGGTGGCTGTTTTGGAGGAAATAGCTGTACTGAATAACTTGGTGGAGGGTAGGAGGCTCTGTTTTATCCAAAGGGGAAGGCTAGCCACTGAATTTTTTGGCACTATCACTTCGAGTTAACACTACAGACTTCCATTTTTTACCCATTTTTATGAAATATCTGAAAATAAACAATTAAATGAACCCATCATAAAATAACTTAATTTAATACACATTTTATAGGTAAATATCATTAAAAAATACAAAATAATACACTAATAAACATCTATAATGCATTTACAATAAGTTTCAAGCATCGTTTTCTTAAAAAAGCCAAATTTTAATTGATTATTTTGATGAAATAAGGTCTGATATTTTGTTTGTTTACATTGTGTGAATGCCACGCGTGCGATTTTACACGTAAAATTCAGCAATTTTACAACTTAAAAATAATTAACAATCCTCAAAAAATGCAATTATTTTCACAAATATGAGTTGGTGCAACGTTTTTTATACATTAATACCTTTCTATCTAGACTAGTCCAAGACCACAGTTCCAAAATCAACCTACCTTAATGGGACAGGTACTAAGAATGTTCAAAAGAAGGGACAGGAAAGTAATGATTCTCCTGCTAAAAACACTGATTATACCAAGACTTGAATACTGCTCAGTTTTGATGTCCCCCTATAAAAAGGAAGAAACTAATAAACTAGATGAAACTAATAAACTAGAAGAAACTAATAAACTAGAAGAAACTAATAAACTAGAAGAAACTAATAAACTAGAAGAAACTAATAAACTAGAAGAAACTAATAAACTAGAAGAAACTAATAAACTAGAAGAAACTAATAAACTAGAAGAAACTAATAAACTAGAAGAAACTCAAACATTTCACAGCAAAGACTGATGGCTGCAAAGAGCTCAATGACTGGGAAAGACTATGTAAACTAAATCTGTACTCCTTGGAAAGAAGAAGAAGAGGGGTACACCATAATCTACATATGGAAAATTATTGAAAAACTGGTATTAAACCTCAAACTAAACCCAATTACCATTCAAAAAATGCTGGAAAATAGGAAAGGCAGGATGTGTAGTGTTCCCAAATTAAATGCCTGACAAGGGACCTCCTCAACATTGAAGGAAAATAGCTTGGTTGTCGCAGGGCCAAGACATTTTAACCAGCTTCCAAAAGATCTCAGAAACATTACAGGGGTCAAAGTTGAAGTCTTCAAGAGAAGACTACATGCCTGGCTCAGGATGGTACCAGATGAGCTGGGTGTACCTGGCTATGTATGGTGGAGAGCACAAGAAAGCAACTCACTCCTCCACCAAGCCAGACCTAGAAGCAGGGCCACCAGCTTTACCTTCATGTGAAGAGAGACCAACACATGGAACAGCAACAAGGTTAACAAGTTAGGTTAATTGTATGACCTTGATGAATGGTTAGGTTAAGTCATGATATTTTCATTAAAACTAATGAAAATATTACAACTTAACCTAACCAATCATCAAGGGCATACGGTTGACCTAATCAGGCATCAGGGTTGGCATATTTGCCCACTTTATTGAAAAAACCCAGCCCACCCAGGTTTTCTCAATTTTTTTCAATAAAACCCGGATAAAATTGGGGAAAATCAGGGTTTTTCAAAAGTATGTTATTATAAGTCTCCAATACAATAATAATTAATGTTATTTATCTTTTTATACCTGCTAAATGATTTAGAGGTATTAGATGATAAAAACATTTATAAAAGGAATACAGTTGACACAATAAAATGCACCTGTACAGTATTTAATTTATAAAATATTTCATGACTCATGTACTGTATTTTAGATAAACACACAACTCATTTAGCAAACTCAACAACCCCTGACAGCAGACATGTTCAAACAGATTTCCACCCAATTACCAAAGGGTGACAATTCATGGGAGTGATCTGTGTAACTTGTTTGAACATGTTGTGCTCTGTTCATACTTCAGGGTTAGTCAGTAAGGATCAAATAATGCAATGTACAGTATTCAGGTGGTTCCCAGTAGTGAGAAAAAGAGTTTGTTAACAAATAGTGTCAGGCATCAGCACTTGACACACTTGATTGTAACTATTATTTAAGTACTGTACACTACAGTACATTTTATTTGATAACTGTCAGCTATAATTAATTATTAATATTTGTGTGTGTAAGATTGAATGTAAAATAATTTTATAGTGTATTACACACACACACACATATATATATATATATATATATATATATATATATAATTAAAAAAATCTTTATTATAATTAATGAATAGACTATAGGTCTAAAGGTTTGGTCTGGACAAAATTAAGAAACAGGCTATGTGTAGATAAGGCCACAAAATTAGTTAAAATACACAGGTACTTGCGCTTAGCAACTCCACCTCAAGAGGTAGATTCTGATTATATGGTCATGGAGACAATGGAGTAATTATAAAATGTTTATGAGCCATACTGTCTTATAGTTTTATAACAATTTAATAGTTAAATACTGGAATTTGCTATTTGGTTTTGGATCATTTCACACATACTATATTTTAATTTTGTTTTTCAATGAGTTTCATAACCTACTGTTCAATGCTGCAATACAAATGTAAACTTATTGACTAAAATTTTTAATGTCCTACATAGATTGAATAACCTGTTTAGTTTATAGAGCATTAGTTAGTAATTATAAAAAATATAACAAATGGTATTCCTATTTTAATGAAAAAATACAGATAAATATAAAAGAAATGGCAACTTTTGAAAAAACCCATCTGGGTGGGTAAAATAGTGGGTTTTTCAAATGTTTTTAAAAAAAAACCCAGGTGGAGAAAAATGTGTTACCCACTTCTGTGCTAACCCTGTCAGGCATTCAAGTAACCTAATTGGGCATTCAATAATTTTACTGTAGGTTTTGATATATATTTATGACCTTGGAGGCCAATGCCATATATATATATATGGGATGAATTTCACAATTAACCTGCTGGCCCCGATGAAAAACGTGCGTTATCCATGAGATGTGCGAGATGTGGGGGGTTTGTAAAGTCTCCATATGTTTTTGGATTGGCCTTTCCATCTCAACCAGATACTTTCATTTTAGGGACATTCTTGTCAAATGATAATTAGGTACAGTAGGGTAAGTGTGGTTATTATTATTATTTTTTTATTAATTGTCTTTATTTAAATACCAGTATGTATTAGATTAGGCAAAAGATGTAGGGTTAGAGAGGTAATTACTAAGTACTTTTTTTTTTTTTTGGATTTCAGCGGGTTTCAAAGGTGTTTCTATTGGCCAAATAGCCTAGTTAATTTATTATAAAGAAGGATTGATAGACCAACGAGTAGTGGTGGGAAGGAAAGATTTTTCAGTGGCCAAAGTAGAGCTATATATTGCAGAAGGATCCAACATTAATACCTTCTGACTATGTTGGGCTAAAAATAATTTTGAGGACAGGATCCTCTCTCTCTCTCTCTCTCTCTCTCTCTAACTCCTTGTAACTCTCTCTCTCTCTCTCTCTCTCTCTCTCTCTCTCTCTCTCTCTCTCTCTCTCTCTCGAGTGAGTACGATAAGAGTAGGGCGATTGATATACTTTATCTCGACTTTCAGAAAGCCTTTGATAAGGTACCTCACCGCCGGCTAATGGCGAAAGTGCGCGCGCTGGGTATCGGTGGGGAAATAGGTAGGTGGATTGAAAACTGGCTGAGGAATAGGCGGCAGAGGGTGGTAATTAAAGGGGCTAGTTCGGGTTGGGCCTCGGTCACTAGTGGGGTTCCTCAGGGTTCCGTTTTGGGGCCACTGTTGTCAGAGCTGGGCAGTATTTAAATACATTTGTATTTAAATACGTATTTAAATACATTTGTGTATTTAGAACTGTATTTATAAATACATTGTTTTTCATGTATTTAAATATAGTATTTAAATACTTTAATGAGATTTAAATACAATGTATTTAAATACTCAAAATATAAAATGTAAATACTTTTACTGGTTTAATACACGTTCTGTACTAGCACAGTACGACGCGTCGACAGTGTAGTACAGCATGTTTCATGTTTCAACGTGTCAGTTCAATCAGTTGTGTGCCACTCTTAGTCGAAGCGGTTGATTTCTTTATCGTGTGCGTGTCAGGCTTCAACAAGCAAATCCGGTGAATCAAACAGTGATATATCTGCAGATAGCGATTTAGTGCACCCTCTGTTTGATGGAAAATACTTTAAAATTAAATCTAAAGACGGTAATAAGGTAAAGTGCACCTGCTTGCTGTGTAAACACGAAGTCTCTGCTGCAAGCAATGCTACAACGAATCTGTACACTCATCTGAAGGTAAGTGTTTTTTTAGACATCAAAAAATATCTTGAAATTGACCGAATAATCATACAAAACGGCTCTGCCTTAAGTGGGCCTGTGTAACTAACTCGTTGCAATCAATCCAATTTGCGATGGAAAATTCATTGATGAAAAAGCTTTTAAAATCGTCTGATCTATCGAGTGGTGTATTTATTTCGAAATTCACCGTGTCCCCTAAAGTAAAAATTTATCAAAAATTTATATCAATGATTATTGATTCATTAATTATCGATCATTATTCATTAGGTAATTCATGTTTATTTTTTTCACAGCGTGTCCACCCTGCCATGATTCAAACTGTGCAAAAGTTGAGTATAATATGTCACTGGTTGAACATCGTAAGTTCTAAGTTCTTTTGTTTTGTTCTAAAAAGGGAAATATATAATCGGAAATTAGATTGTACTATTTCTTTATCCTTTATCAAGCATTTTATATTGTTGTTACTCATGAATTAGTGAATGCATATGTTAAAATTTGTATGTATTTAAAATGTATTTACAAATGTATTTAAATACAATTGATGTATTTTGTATTTAGTATCTAAATACATTCGTAAACTGTATTTAGTATTTAGTATTTAAATACATTTCTCCCATGTATTTAGTATTTAGTATTTAAATACATTCAATGTATTTATTGCCCAGCTCTGACTGTTGTTTACCATTTACATAAATGATATCGACGGTGGCATCGTCAGTCGGATCGCCAAATTCGCTGATGACACCAAGCTTGGGGCCAATGTTGGGACGCCCGAAGCGATCGAGGAACTGCGTGCGGACCTAGGTAGGATAGGAGAGTGGTCCGAAAAATGGCAAATGCCGTTTAACTTGGGTAAATGCAAAGTGATGCACATTGGCTACGCCAATCCCAAGTCGGACTACTCGATGTTGGGCAGTAATATCGAGGTGACTGATTTAGAAAAGGACTTGGGTGTGCTAATTAGCAGCGACCTTAAGTTTACGAAACAGTGTGTAGAGGTGGAAAAGAAAGCCCAGAAACTATTGGGTTATATCAGGAGGCAATTTCAGTTTCGGAACAAGGAGATTGTGCTCTCACTGTACAATTCCCTTGTTCGGCCGTACCTGGAGTATGCTGTGCAGTTCTGGTCGCCCACCCTCAGGAAAGATATTGAGAGGCTGGAGCGAGTGCAGGCGAGGGCCACAAAGTGATCCCTTCCGTTAGGCATATGGGCTACAATCGACGGTTACGCGCCCTGAACTTGTTTTCGCTTGAAACTCGGAGGCTGCGCGGTCAACTGATCGAGGTTTTCAAGCTCTTACGAGGGTTTCAACGATGTCGATTTTAGAAGTATGTTTAGTTTAAATGATAACCCAACTCGAACAATGGTTGGAAGTTGGATTTGAAACGGTTTAGGACTAGTGTGTGTGGGAATTACGTTACGTATAAGATCTGTGACACATGGAACAGGTTACCTTCGGAAGTTGTGAACAGTTCCTCTGTGGATCAGTTCAAGAAAAGGTTAGACCAAATTTTGCACACTCTTTGAGTGTG
This sequence comes from Bathynomus jamesi, assembly GCA_023014485.1. Lineage (NCBI taxonomy): Eukaryota > Metazoa > Arthropoda > Malacostraca > Isopoda > Cirolanidae > Bathynomus > Bathynomus jamesi. Next base: position 450,823 of record JAJOZX010002638.1, on the reverse strand, counting down.
TAGAAAATTTTCCGTGGCACCCGTTGCCATTGGTACCTCCTCGGTATGGGCCGCAAGGCCTTTTGAGGTACTTCTTTTCCTTGTAACTCCTTGTAACTCTCTCTCTCTCTCTCTCTCTCTCTCTCTCTCTCTCTCTCTCTCTCTCTCTCTCTCTCCGCAGGGGGTATAAACTCCGCAGGGGGTATAAATTCCGCAGGGGGTATAAAGGTTATGCACGTTCCTTCTGGGTGTAGTAAACTTTATACTTGGGGTGTGACAGCCCTCCGGTCCCGAGTCGTGGGATTCTAGAGAAATTGGCTGCCAATTCCTTTAGGTTCTCTCTCTTTCGGGAGGGCGGGTGAAGTCTGTTGTACAAACCTGTCCCGTGGGTTACTAGGACCCCTTCCCATCCCACTCTGTCCTTTTAGCTTAGGGATGTTCTCCTCTGACTGCAGAAAAAAAGAAAAACTTTTAGTATTGTCTTTTTCTCTACTGTTACGATTAGGACGCTACTGCTATCTCATGCGTGGGAAGAGAGGCTTGGAACCTCTATAAATAACACCATTTAACTTCAGTTGTAGGTAAATATTTAGAGGGGATAATAGCGAGTAGGATTGTTGACCATTTGGATTCTTACAAGCTACTTGGGGACTCCAACATGGGTTTAGATGGCATAGGTCGTGTCTCACCATCATGCTCGAGTTTTTCTACGTCATGTTGAGTGAGTATGATAAGAGTAGGGCGATTGATTAGAAGGCCTTTGATAAGGTACCTCACCGCCGGCTAATGGCCGAAGTGCGCGCGCTGGGTATTGGTGGGGAAGTAGGTAGGTGGATTGGAAACTGGCAAAAATGCCACAAAGTTAATCCCTTTCGTTAGGCATATGGGCTACAATCGACGCTTACGTGACGCGGGTTCAAAGATGTCGATTTTAGAAGCATGTTTAGTTCAAATGATAACCCAACTCGCAACAATGGTTAGAAGTTGGATTTGAAACGATTTAGGACTAGTATATGTGGGAATTACTTTAACACGTTGATAGTTTAAGATTAAAACATAAGAAAACTCTGCAGGAGTTCGCTTGCCCGGTGTCTCTGTGAGCAAGGTAAATATAGAGCTATTTATATACTTTTCTATCCAGTTTTCTACTACTGCTAGCATAGTTGAAAGACAAAATTTTCCCTGGCACCCGTTGCCATTGGTACCTCCTCGGTATGGGCCGCAAGGCCTTTTGAGGTACTTTTCTCTCTCTCTCTCTCTCTCTCTCTCTCTCTCTCTCTCTCTTCTTCTCTCTCTCTCTCTCTATCTCTCTCTCTCCTCTCTCTCTCTCTCTCTCTCTCTCTCTCTCTCTCTCTCTCGTGTGTGGTGGGAATTATGTTACGTATAAGATCTGTGACACATGGAACAGGTTACCTTCGGAAGTTGTGAACAGTTCCTCTGTGGATCAGTTCAAGAAAAGGTTAGACGAAATCTTGCACACTATTTGAGTGTGTAAAGACATTTAGGACCTCAGTCTGCGGAAATTTCTTTTCCTGTAAAACAGTTGATATCTGGAACCAACTTCCCTCAGAGGAGTTTCCAGTCAAAGTGTAAATCTGTTTAAAAATAGGCTAGACAAAGTACAGAACACACTCATAGTTTAAGATTAAAACCTCAGAAAACTCTGCAGAGTTCGCTTGCTCGGTGTCTCTGTGAGCAAGCTAAATATAGAGCTATTTAATATTCTCCACTTTCCTGTAAAATTTCCTTGGCTACTTTTCCAGGGTCAAGGTATTTCTTCAACCTTTTTTCCGTACCTGCCTCTGGCAGGGAGGGAGCGGAGGGTGGGGAGAGAGCCTTCTACTTTTCTATCCAGTTTTCTACTACTGCTAGCATAGTTTGAAAGACAAAATTTTCCCTGGCACCCGTTGCCATTGGTACCTCCTCGGTATGGGCCGCAAGGCCTTTTGAGGTACTTCTTTTCCTTTCCTTGTAACTCTCTCTCTCTCTCTCTCTCTCTCTCTCTCTTGAGTGAGTACGATAAGAGTAGGGCGATTGATATACTTTATCTCGACTTTCAGAAAGCCTTTGATAAGGTACCTCACCGCCGGCTAATGGCGAAAGTGCGCGCGCTGGGTATCGGTGGGGAAATAGGTAGGTGGATTGAAAACTGGCTGAGGAATAGGCGGCAGAGGGTGGTAATTAAAGGGGCTAGTTCGGGTTGGGCCTCGCGTCACTAGTGGGGTTCCTCAGGGTTCCGTTTTGGGGCCACTGTTGTTACCATTTACATAAATGATATCGACGGTGGCATCGTCAGTCGGATCGCCAAATTCGCTGATGACACCAAGCTTGGGGCCAATGTTGGGACGCCCGAAGCGATCGAGGAACTGCGTGCGGACCTAGGTAGGATAGGAGAGTGGTCCGAAAAATGGCAAATGCCGTTTAACTTGGGTAAATGCAAAGTGATGCACATTGGCTACGCCAATCCCAAGTCGGACTACTCGATGTTGGGCAGTAATATCGAGGTGACTGATTTAGAAAAGGACTTGGGTGTGCTAATTAGCAGCGACCTTAAGTTTACGAAACAGTGTGTAGAGGTGGAAAAGAAAGCCCAGAAACTATTGGGTTATATCAGGAGGCAATTTCAGTTTCGGAACAAGGAGATTGTGCTCTCACTGTACAATTCCCTTGTTCGGCCGTACCTGGAGTATGCTGTGCAGTTCTGGTCGCCCACCCTCAGGAAAGATATTGAGAGGCTGGAGCGAGTGCAGGCGAGGGCCACAAAGTTGATCCCTTCCGTTAGGCATATGGGCTACAATCGACGGTTACGCGCCCTGAACTTGTTTTCGCTTGAAACTCGGAGGCTGCGCGGTCAACTGATCGAGGTTTTCAAGCTCTTACGAGGGTTCAACGATGTCGATTTTAGAAGTATGTTTAGTTTAAATGATAACCCAACTCGCAACAATGGTTGGAAGTTGGATTTGAAACGGTTTAGGACTAGTGTGTGTGGGAATTACGTTACGTATAAGATCTGTGACACATGGAACAGGTTACCTTCGGAAGTTGTGAACAGTTCCTCTGTGGATCAGTTCAAGAAAAGGTTAGACCAAATTTTGCACACTCTTTGAGTGTGTAGAAAATTTTCCGTGGCACCCGTTGCCATTGGTACCTCCTCGGTATGGGCCGCAAGGCCTTTTGAGGTACTTCTTTTCCTTGTAACTCCTTGTAACTCTCTCTCTCTCTTCTCTCTCTCTTCTCTCTCTCTCTCTCTCTCTCTCTCTCTCTCTCTCCGCAGGGGGTATAAACTCCGCAGGGGTATAAACTCCGCAGGGGTATAAAGGTTATGCACGTTCCTTCTGGGTGTAGTAAACTTTATACTTGGGTGTGACAGCCCTCCGGTCCCGAGTCGTGGGATTCTAGAGAAATTGGCTGCCAATTCCTTTAGGTTCTCTCTCTTTCGGGAGGGCGGGTGAAGTCTGTTGTACAAACCTGTCCCGTGGGTTACTAGGACCCCTTCCCATCCCACTCTGTCCTTTTAGCTTAGGGATGTTCTCCTCTGACTGCAGAAAAAAAGAAAAACTTTTAGTATTGTCTTTTTCTCTACTGTTACGATTAGGACGCTACTGCTATCTCATGCGTGGGAAGAGAGGCTTGGAACCTCTATAAATAACACCATTTAACTTCAGTTGTAGGTAAATATTTAGAGGGGATAATAGCGAGTAGGATTGTTGACCATTTGGATTCTTACAAGCTACTTGGGGACTCCAACATGGGTTTAGATGGCATAGGTCGTGTCTCACCATCATGCTCGAGTTTTTCTACGTCATGTTGAGTGAGTATGATAAGAGTAGGGCGATTGATTAGAAGGCCTTTGATAAGGTACCTCACCGCCGGCTAATGGCCGAAGTGCGCGCGCTGGGTATTGGTGGGGAAGTAGGTAGGTGGATTGGAAACTGGCGAAAAATGCCACAAAGTTAATCCCTTTCGTTAGGCATATGGGCTACAATCGACGCTTACGTGACGCGGGTTCAAAGATGTCGATTTTAGAAGCATGTTTAGTTCAAATGATAACCCAACTCGCAACAATGGTTAGAAGTTGGATTTGAAACGATTTAGGACTAGTATATGTGGAATTACTTTAACACGTTGATAGTTTAAGATTAAAACATAAGAAAACTCTGCAGGAGTTCGCTTGCCCGGTGTCTCTGTGAGCAAGGTAAATATAGAGCTATTTATATACTTTTCTATCCAGTTTTCTACTACTGCTAGCATAGTTGAAAGACAAAATTTTCCCTGGCACCCGTTGCCATTGGTACCTCCTCGGTATGGGCCGCAAGGCCTTTTGAGGTACTTCTTTTCCTTGTAACTCTCTCTCTTCTCTCTCTCTCTCTCTCTCTCTCTCTCTCTCTCTCTCTCTCTCTCTCTTCAAGTTTACGAAACAGTGTGTAGAGGTGGAAAAGAAAGCCCAGAAACTATTGGGTTATATCAGGAGGCAATTTCAGTTTCGGAACAAGGAGATTGTGCTCTCACTGTACAATTCCCTTGTTCGGCCGTACCTGGAGTATGCTGTGCAGTTCTGGTCGCCCACCCTCAGGAAAGATATTGAGAGGCTGGAGCGAGTGCAGGCGAGGGCCACAAAGTTAATCCCTTCCGTTAGGCATATGGGCTACAATCGACGGTTACGCGCCCTGAACTTGTTTTCGCTTGAAACTCGGAGGCTGCGCGGTCAACTGATCGAGGTTTTCAAGCTCTTACGAGGGTTCAACGATGTCGATTTTAGAAGTATGTTTAGTTTAAATGATAACCCAACTCGCAACAATGGTTGGAAGTTGGATTTGAAACGGTTTAGGACTAGTGTGTGTGGGAATTATGTTACGTACAAGATCTGTGACACATGGAACAGGTTACCTTCGGAAGTTGTGAACAGTTCCTCTGTGGATCAGTTCAAGAAAAGGGTAGACGAAATCTTGCACACTATTTGAGTGTGTAAAGACATTTAGGACCTCAGTCTGCGGAAATTCCTTTTCCTATAAAATAGTTAATATCTGGAACCAACTTCCCTCAGAGGTTGTTTCCAGTGAAAGTGTAAATCTGTTTAAAAATAGGCTAGACAAAGTACTGAACACACTCATAGTTTAAGATTAAAACCTCAGAAAACTCTGCAGGAGTTCGCTTGCTCGGTGTCTCTGTGAGCAAGCTAAATATAGAGCTATTTATATATTCTCCACTTTCCTTTAAAATTTCCTTGGCTACTTTTCCAGGGTCAAGGTATTTTCTTCAACCTTTTTCCGTACCTGCCTCTGGCAGGGAGGGAGCGGAGGGTGGGGAGAGAGCTTTCTACTTTTCTATCCAGTTTTCTACTACTGCTAGCATAGTTGAAAGACAAAATTTTCCCTGGCACCCGTTGCCATTGGTACCTCCTCGGTATGGGCCGCAAGGCCTTTTGAGGTACTTCTTTTCCTTGTAACTCCTTGTCTCTCTCTCTCTCTCTCTCTCTCTCTCATTGCCCACCCTCAGGAAAGATATTGAAAGGCTGGAGCGAGGGCCACAAAGTTAATCCCTTCCGTTAGGCATATGGGCTACAATCGATGGTTACGCGCCCTGAACTTGTTTTCGCTGGAAACTCGGAGGCTGCGAGGTCAACTGATCAAAGTTTTCAAGCTCTTACGCGGGTTCAATGATGTCGATTTTAGAAGCATGTTTAATTTAAATAACCCAACTTGCAACAATGGTTGAAAGTTGGATTTGAAATGGTTTAGGACTAGTGTGTGTGGGAATTACTTTAAGTATAAGATCTGTGACACATGGAACAGGTTACCTTCAGAAGTTGTGAACAGTTCCTCTGTGGATCAGTTCAAGAAAAGGTTAGACCAAATCTTGCACACTATTTGAGTGTGTACAAAATTTTCCCTGGCACCCACTGCCATTGGTACCTCCTCGGTATGGGCCACAAGGCCTTTTGAGGTACTACTTTTCCTTGTAACTCCTTGTAACTCTCTCTCTCTCTCTCTCTTGGGTGGACTTTGTTAGCCTCCGGGATAGCGTAGGTGAGATGGGGTTAGAGGTCGGTGGCGATGTTGAGGGAGTATGGAGTGCATTCCAGGACGAGTTTATGGTGCTGCAGTCTGCTGCCATACCCTCAAAACCAGTCACCCCTGCTTCAATGCAGCCTAAGTGGTTCAATCGTGACATCGCTTCAGCTATCCGAAATAGGAAAGTAGCATATAGGAGTGCGAAAGCCAATCATTCCCATGAGAACACTGAAGCGTATGTCTGCCTGTGTAGGGAAGTGAAGGCAAAGGTTAGGCTAGTGAAACGTAATGAAAAACTACAGGTGGCAAGCCTCTGCAAGGGAAACCCTAAGGAGTTCTTCAGTTATGTTAATAGTAGAAAGCCCATTAGAAGCATGATAGGTCCGTTAAAGGACCGAAGCGGTGTTCTGCGGACTTCTGACGCGAACATCCCCAATGTGCTTAATGAGTACCCTGCGGGAATGTTCACCAAGGAGGATACCCGCATCATCCCCGAGCCAGGTTTGAGGGATGAAGGTGCTGGCCTGGATAGTGTTCGGTGTACCGCGACAGTCATTGCTGATAGAATAGACAAACTGAGCGCGTTTAAGGCTCCTGGGCCAGACCAGTTTCTCCCCAGTGTTGTGGGAGGTGCGCGACCAGGTGGCTCCCCACCTGGCTACAGTCTTCAACAAATCGTTGGAGACAGGCCAGGTGCCTGGAGGGAAGCCAATGTGACCCCTATCTTTAAGAAAGGGGATCACAAATGTCCAGGGAACTATCGTCCCATTAGTCTCACTTCAGTTGTAGGTAAATTATTAGAGGGGATAATAGTGGATAGGATCATTGACCATTTGGATTCCTACAAGCTGCTTGGGGACTCCCAACATGGGTTTAGACGGCATAGGTCGTGTCTCACCAACTTGCTTGAGTTTTTCCACATCATGTTGGGTGAGTATGATAAGAGTAGGGCGATTGATATACTTTATCTCGACTTTCAGAAAGCCTTTGATAAGGTACCTCACCGCCGGCTAATGGAGAAAGTCCGCACGCTGGGTATCGGTGGGGAAATAGGTAGGTGGATTGAAAACTGGCTGAATAGGCAGCAGAGGGTTGTAATTAAAGGGGTTAGTTCGGGTTGGGCCTTGGTCACCAGTGGGGTTCCTCAGGGTTCCGTTTTGGGGCCACTGTTGTTTATAATTTACATAAATGATATCGACAGTGGCATCGTCAGTCGGATCACCAAATTCGCTGATGACACCAAGTTTGGGGCCAATGTTGGGATGCCCGAAGCGATCGAGCAACTGCGTGGGACCTTGGCAGAATAGGTGTGTGGTCCAAAAAATGGCAAATGCCGTTTAACTTGGGTAAATGCAAAGTGATGCACATTGGCTACGCCAATCCCAAGTCGGACTACTCGATGTTGGGGAGTAATATCGAGGTGACTGATTTAGAAAAGGATTTGGGTGTGCTAATTAGCAGCGACCTTAAGTTTATGAAACACTGCGTAGAGGTGGAAAAGAAAGCCCAGAAGCTGTTGGGTTATATCAGGAGGCAATTTCAGTTTTGGGACAAGGAGATTGTGCTCTCTCTGTACAATTCCCTTGTTCGGCCGCACCTGGAGTATGCAGTGCAGTTCTGGTCGCCTACCCTCAGGAAAGATATTGAGAGGTTGGAGCGAGTGCAGGCGAGGGCCACAAAGTTAATCCCTTCCGTTAGGCATATGGGCTACAATAGATGGTTACGCACCCTGAACTTGTTTTCGCTGGAAACTCGGAGGCTGCATGGTCAACTGATTGAGGTTTTCAAGCTCTTACACGGGTTCAACGATGTCGATTTTAGAAGCATGTTTAGTTTAAATGATAACCCAACTCGCAACAATGGTTGGAAGTTGGATTTGAAATGGTTTAGGACTAGTGTGTGTTGGAATTACTTTACTTATAAGATCTGTGACACGTGGAACAGTTTACCTTCAGAAGTTGTGAACAGTTCCTCTGTGGATCATTTCAAGGAAAGGTTAGACCAAATCTTGCACACTATTTGAGTGTGTAGAAAATTTTCCCTGGCATCCGTTGCCATTGGTACCTCCTCAGTATGGTCTGCAAGGCCTTTTGAGGTACTTCTTTTCCTTGTAACTCTCTCTCAAAACATAGTTGGAGACGGGCCAGGTGCCTGGTGACTAGAGGGAGGCCAACGTGACCCCAATCTTTAAGAAAGGGGATCACGAAAGTCCAGGGAATTATCGTCCCATTAGTCTCACTTCAGTTGTAGGTAAATTATTAGAGGGGATAATAGTGGATAGGATCGTTGACCATTTGGATTCCTACAAGCTGCTTGGGGACTCCCAACATGGGTTTAGACGGCATAGGTCGTGTCTCACCAACTTGCTCGAGTTTTTCCACATCATGTTGGATGAGTATGATAAGAGTAGGGCGATTGATATACTTTATCTCGACTTTCAGAAAGCCTTTGATAAGGTACCTCACTGCCAGCTAATGGTGAATGTGCGCGCTCTAGGTATCTGTGGGGAAACAGGTAGGTGGTTTGAAAACTGGCTGAAGAATAGGTGGCAGAGGGTTGTAATTAAAGGGGTTAGTTCGGGTTGGGCCTCAGTCACTAGTTGGGTTCCTCAGGGTTCCGTTTTTGGGCCACTGTTGTTTATCATTTACATAAATGATATCGACGGTGGCATCGTCAATCGGATCGCCAAATTCGCTGATGACACCAAGCTTGGGGCCAATGTTGGGACGCCCGAAGCGATCGAGCAACTGCATGCAGACCTAGGTAGGATAGGAGAGTGGTCCAAAAAATGGCAAATGCCGTTTAACTTGGGTAAATGCAAAGTGATGCACATTGGCTATGCCAATCCCAAGTCGGACTACTCGATGTTGGGGAACAATATCGAGGCGACTGATTTGGAAAAGGACTTGGGTGTGCTAATCAGCAGCAACCTTAATTTTATGAAACACTGCGTAGAGGTGGAAAAGAAAGCCCAGAAGCTGTTGGGTTATATCAGGAGGCAATTTCAGTTTCGGAACAAGGAGATTGTGCTCTCTCTGTGCAATTCCCTGGTTTGGCCGCACCTGGAGTATGCAGTGCAGTTCTGGTCGCCCACCTTCAGGAAAGATATTGAGAGGCTGGAGCGAGTGCAGGTGAGGGCCACAAAATTAATCCCTTCCATTAGGCATATGGGCTACAATCGACAGTTACGCGCCTTGAACTTATTTTAGCTGGAAACTCAGAGGCTGCGCAGTCAACTCATCGAGGTTTTCAAGCTCTTACGCGGGTTCAACGATGTCGATTTTAGAAGCAGGTTTAGTTTAAATGATAACCCAACTCGCAACAATGGTTGGAAGTTGGATTTGAAACAGTTTAGGACTAGTGTGTGTGGGACTTACTTTACGTATAAGATCTGTGACACGTGGAACAGGTTACCTTCAGAAGTTGTGAACAGTTCCTCTGTGGATCATTTCAAGAAAAGGTTAGACCAAATCTTGCACACTATTATTCTTTTCCCTGTTCTGGAACGAAGATAAGTAAAGTGTAGTTTGTCCATTAAGTCTGAACTTAATAAATTGAAGAAGAAACTGTAAGAGTAAAGGTGTATTATAATAAACAAAATTAGTATTATTTCCTGGACCCAGTAACAGTAATTACAAGAATTAAGAGAGTACTGTAAGCAGAAAGAGAGAAAACCAAACCCAAGAAGAAATTGAATTCATCTATTGTAAATTAGTCATCTGTTGAGAGAAGAATATTGATGAAACAACTAAAGTGAGCGTAAACTGAATATATACCCATTGTACTGTAAGTTATGCACCATCCACCTTGAAAGTAAGAGAACATCCGTTATGTTAATTTGATAAATACCTTAAGACTGTAACTCCATTAACCTTAGGATTTGAAGTGAAAAAATAAATAAAAAATAAATAAATAAATATAAAGTTGATAAAATACTTGTTTGTTAAAAGAATATAAACAAACAGGTTTAAGGTTTTTTTTTTAGCTATAGTTTTCTAGTGATAGGCTGAGGACAGGAAAAGATTACTTTTTGTCATGGTTGATGGGAAAAGTTTGGGAGTTTGGGAAGGGGATCGACATGTCCCCAATTGTTAAATATTAAAATACCATAATAGAAACAAAATAAAAATAATTAAAAATCCAGAAAGTTGGCTATTTGGCAAGTTGCCTTTCTATAACACCTTTGTTTTTTCAGATATCCCTGAGATTGGTGGTTGGTTTGGTTGACCTAGACGTGTCCTGTCATCCCTGCAAGGATTCGAACCTGAGGGCCTGGCCTGGGACCTATCTTATCATTTGGGTTGCCCTGAGAAAAAATACTGGTATCGTGGTGGCCCAGAAATCCACCACAATGCCAATATCTCATGGGTAACATGCGTTATCCATATGCATTTAATTTTTCTACCACTTTATTATTCTTAGGAGAATATTACTGGGGGATCTCTGAGTCAGAGGAGGAGTTTATTGACTCAAATCTTTCAACCAATCACAAATGAGTATAATTTGTGGGTGGGGCTAACATTATAAACATCACGTCATTTATGCCCTTGAGCAGTGTTTACGGCAAATATCACCCTTATAGTTCATCCTACAAGGACAAAATTTGTACCAAAAGATGCACAATTTTTTTTACATGGCATTAGCAACAAAAACTCAAAAACATAAAAAAGTGACTTAGGAAATTTTGTTTTGATGCTGATGAATTATATTGGCCAGTGTGTAAATGATAACGCAGGACAATTTTTCAAGGAAAATCCTCAACTGAATATATATGTAATATTTATCCACTAAATTGACCAAAATTATAAAATTATATCTGAAAAAATATAAAAGTGTCCCCTCTCTCTCCATCTCAGATCCACGAGTGATAGAAAATGCGTAACTAGGCATCAATGGGTTAAACACACGGGTTTGCATTTTTTATTTATATATATATATATATATATATATATATATATATATCCTCGGAGGCTGATGCCACATAGCCTCTGTTCTTCCCCAGCCTCAGTTACCCTTATCCCCCGAGTCTCATCCAAATCTGGCCAGTGGTTTGGCCAGCCATAAGAAACAAAGAAAGTAAGTTTGCAAGCAGTTTGACTGTCATAATTATTAGCATAGATAAGGTTCCATTATGATTACTGCAAGTCTATATGAACAACTACCACAATACAACTTTTTATATACTGTACTAGTGAATTTGAACCAAAAATAGACATCACACAACCAACCCCCACACTCCCTCATTACCCTTCCCTACCCACCAGTCTTCTTTCTATTACACTTGCTCATCATCCTTCTTAAATGTTTTTCACTTCCATCTTCAACCTATTTTGTTCTTCACATCCCCAGTTTGTGAGTGGTGAGAAAGTGTTTTGGAAACAGTAGACAATGATACTCCAGCTTTAGCAGCTATTTGTCTTTATGGAGAACAATAATTTTCAACCTATTCTTGTATGAAATTTCTTTATTTGGAGCCATTATACTATCTTATCTGCAAAAAAAATTAGAAGAGATATTTTTTGTATTAAATTTAACAAATAAGATCATATTTTTAAAGAAACTTGCGATTACATGAGGGTATAAACAACATGTACGAGTCATTAAATCTATGAAACATGTTATTATATCAAATTGAATAGTTATTTACCAGTGAAGAACCTGGCCCTCAAAATTAGCAAAATCAATAAAAACTAGTGGTGTACTGATTCATCAGCACTAGCAGAATTGGCCATTTTTGGGGCATTGGCATTGGCCAAATTTAGATGATTCCTTACTGATTATTTGAAATTTTAAAATTTTCATTATGAAAAATCTATATTTACAGAAAAATGAACACCAAAAAACACTGATAATTTATACTCATTTCAAAGTGTAATTATATAAAATACTTTACATTCACAAAAATGGCAAAGCATAATAAATTAAGTTGTCCATAAATTTACATTTTCTCGACTAGTTAATCTCTAAATATTATAAACTATTGTAATGTAATTGGTTGTGAAAGGTCTATTTTTGGTTCAAATTCACTAGTATATAAAAAGTTGTATTGTGGTTGCTGTTCATATAGACTTGCAGTAATCATAATGGAACCTTATTACTGTACAAGACTAATAAACTCCATGGAGGGGGCATTCCAGGACAAATCACCCAAAAATTAAAAAATTTGTCACCACTCCAACCCAGATTTTAATGAAAATTGACATATGGGGTTCTTCCAGGTGCTGATTTCACTAGGTTCAAATAAAAAAGTTCTATGACCTATAGTTTTTTAAATATGGGCCCCACTTTACCACCTAACTTTAATGGGCAATAACTCCCAAACATCTTACCATAGACCTATAAAACTATACATTTTTATAATCAGCATGAAGAGATCTATTAAATGATACCACATTCAAATGTGTAGAACAATAATGAAAATTTTCACCCTTTTTTCATTTTTATTTTTGACCCCCACCCCCCTAGACAGTGAAATCCAAAAAAAATTTTTTCATTTATTAAGCTTCCATTAATTGTTAAAAGATGCAAACAATAAAAAATGTGGGTATCAAGTTGCAAGATATTTTAAAAATTATTGAAAAAATATGTACCGTACATTGACATTTGTACATTGATTTTGACATTTTTACGCAGACTAAAATAGAGAACTACAAATGATATACAGGGTGTAACAAAGTCAGGATCTATTTTTGTGAAGCACTTGGAAATTATATGGAATTCAATCATAAAATGATAAAGTGGTAACATTTATTAAATAATTAAGAGTAGGATTCGACGTGATGCCCATCAGTATCCCTGCACAGCTCAAATCATTCCGCAGCATTTGTAAACACATTCTGGAGCATTTGTGGGGTTATGTTATCTGCAGCAGTTCGTATACGTGTACGTAAGTTTTCAAGACTCGTAATCTTCGTGTGATAGACGTGCGATTTGATAAAGCCCCATGCAAAGAAATCTAAAGGGGTTAAATCTGGTGATCTCGCTGGCCAAGGTCTGTTGCTTCCGCGTCCGATCCAGCGATTTGGAAAACGTCCATTTAGATAATCCTGAACAATTTTGGCATAGTGACAAGGAGCACCATCATGTTGATAGACGACAGTACTAACAATCCTATCCCCATCATCTATCAACATGATGGTGCTCCTTGTCACTATCCCAAAATTGTTCAGGATTATCTAAATGGACGTTTTCCAATCCGCTGGATTGGACGCGGAAGCAACAGACCTTGGCCAGCCAGATCACCAGATTTAACCCCTTTAGATTTTTTTGCATGGGGCTTTATCAAATCGCACGTCTATCACACGAAGATTACGAGTCTTGAAAACTTACGTACACGTATACAAACTGCTGCAGATAACATAACCCTGCAAATGCTCCAGAATGTGTTTACAAATGCTGCGGAACGATTTGAGCTGTGCAGGGATACTGATGGGTGTCATGTCGAATCCTACTCTTAATTATTTAATAAATGTTACCACTATCATTTTATGATTGAATTCCATATAATTTCCAAGTGCTTCACAAAAATAGATCCTGACTTTATGTACACCCTGTATTTACATCCTATGTATAACTCATATTCACGCAGTCTCTCTCTCAAATGTTTGTTAATTATGCTTATTTTTATTACAGATATGCTTATTTTGAGTCAAATCATATCTTATTTTTGAGATTTACAATTGTGTATTTTTAGTAATGAAAAATGGTTAGATACTGTGATGATCCTTTACAAAAACATAAGAAAGATACACAAGGATATAAGAACCATCAGCCAATCACTTTATGATTGATGTAAATGGAAACTACAAAGGAATACGTACTATGTAGCAACTGTAGAAAATTATTGACCCGAGACCAGAGTTGCTATCAACATCACAAAGTGAAGTCTGATCACAATCAGTCTTCTGAGAATGTTATTTCAGAAAGCGATGAATATGATCCAAGTATATCAAGTAATGCCAAAGAAGAGTTTTCTCAAGTTCTAGAAAGTCTTGCTGTGACTCCAGTGAAGAAGCGTAAGTATTTAATGATAGGTACTTTTTATATTTATAATTTTTTTATTTATTTTATTTATTTATAATGCATTTACTTTCAAGACAGTTTTTCAGCAGTTGCTGAAAAACTTAATGAAATTAATATGTTGACATATTAAATTTATTAAACTTATGAAATTAATATGCTGACATATTAATTATTATTGTCCATATACAGTATATCAAACGGAGTCAAATATTTATTAATTCAAAAATTTCAGATGGTTTGGGTTCCTCAAGAAAAGAAGCAATTTAAGCTATTCAAACAATAGAAAAAGCATGTCATTCTTTAAAACGAAAGCTAGAAACAAGTTTAGAAATTGAGTTCCCAAGCCCATCAAAGAAACTCAAAGGCATGAATTTTAAAATGATACGCTATTATTAAGTAGGAATATACCTAAACTAAAACTGAAGCATAAAAACAAAATGTAGGTGTTCACCTTTGATAGTAGAAACTAGAAGCACAACTCCCTAAAGATTGGAGATCAATGAGCCCATTAAATCATTTGGAATTCATTTGGTCACAAAATAACTTTTGGTTTGATTTGACTATCTCAAAGAATGCTCATTTTGTTACACTTGAAATCAATATTATAATCCAAAAAATTTAATATGCACATGTAATGTTTTGTTTATAGCTATCATACATTCATGAATTTGTTTCAGGTCAATGATTCATCTCATGAATGAACTGGTTGAAGCTTTCCATTCTACTGACAGTTATGAGAGGAAACTCAAAATATTGACATTATCTCCATTTACCATATCAAAAACTATAAATCTATTTCAGACAACTGAATATTTACTTAAGAAAAGCAGAAATATAAAACAAAGACTTGGAATTATTCCTGAAATTGAACCCATGTCAAAAGGAAAAGTAATAAGTAAAGGTACTAAAGATTCTGTTCAGAAATTTTTCAAATCAGATGAAATTAGTCATTTGTGCCCAGGTACAAAAGACTGCCTGAGTATCAGAAATGAAAGTGGGTATAAAGAATCTGCGCAGAAAAGACTGGTGTTAATGAATCTGAAAGAAGCTTTTAGTCTGTATAAAAATAATCCAGATAGTCCCCAAATTGGCTTCTCTAGTTTTGCCAGCCTTCGCCCCCAGACATTGTGTTTTAGTTGGAGCTGCTGGTACCCATTCTGTGTGTGTATGTACATACCACCAGAATGCCAAAATACAATTCTCAGCTTTGGGTGTCAAAGGGTTGACATACACAACTCTTATGGAGAAAGCAGTGTGTGATGTCAACAACAGGAATTGCATGATGCAAATATGTAATCTCTGTCCAAAAGTACAAGGTATTAAGAATTTTCTGCTCACTTTTAAAAGTGGTAACAATCCTGAATGTAAGGAAATAAAATATAAACAATGGATTACTACTGATCGATGCAATATGGTTGAAAAAACAGAATCTGTAGATGATTCTATAAATTCATTAAGCACAAAAATTGTCAAATTGACACATCATCACTTTATAGCAAAGAATCAGAGTGCATTTCTAAAAAACTTGAAGAAGAACACTTGGTAACAAAATTTGAAAAATTTTCTGTTTATTGTGATTTTTCTGTCGTTTCTTAATGATTTCGGGGCGCTGATTCCAAAAATTATATTGGTTTTGCTCTACCATCAACCGTTTCAAAAATATAGGTTATCACACTTTTCATATGGCAAAGTATATAAAGAAGGCTAACATAAATATTTTCTGAAAATAAAAACACTATTGGAAATTAATGTTTATTGAGCCAAAATTGTTTGACAAGCCAAAAATGGTGCAAAGGATATAATATATATCATATCATGAGGAGAACCAATAAGAGAATAACAAGCCTTGTTATGCAGTGTGCGTTCCTTAAAAATGCACTGAAGAATGCGACTTCCGTGTATGAACATTCTTATCCTTTCTGATCAGTGACCATATGTAGTCTCCCATCATGGAAGCATCCCAATGACCCTGGTACCTTTTCTCCATCATCTGAATATCTTGATGGAATCTTTTGCCATGTTCTTCACTCACATCGCTCAGGTTATCACGAAAAAAGTCGATGTGAATGCAGATAGTGTAATTTTAAAGACATACGGCACCCCATTTTGCCATAGCACTTAATCAAGTTTGACACTAACTCTTTATAGTTTGGTACTTTATGGTTGCCTAAAAACCCACGAACCACATCATGGAAAGGACACCAAGCCTCTTTTTCGATCGGTCATCATCTTGGCTTCAAGGTTCTTCGAATTCAACAGCGCCTTGACTTGTGGTCCTACAAAGATGCCAGCCTTGACTTTTGGTCCTACAAAGATGCCAGCCTTGACTTTGGCCTCAGAGAGTTTAGGGAACATGACCCGAATCTGTAGGAAAACTTCCCCTCCAAAATCTAACGCAGTAACAAACTGCTTAATTAGACCCAACTTAATATGGAGGTGGTAGCAGAACTATGTCAGGCTTCACAAGATGTTCCCTGAGCACATTGTACTTTCGTGGTTGCAGTCCTTCACGTGGAGGCCACTGAATTGTTTTATAGTGCTCAGTTGAAGCCCTGCTATCCCACAGGCAAAGAAAACATGAATATTTAGTAAACCCTCCTTGTAAACCTAACAGGAAACCAATCATTTTTAAATCACCACACACATCCCAGTTATATTGTTCATACCTGATTTGAGTGAGCAGTTGTTTGACATTTTCATAGTCCTCTTTCATTTGAACAGAATGTGCAACTGGTATAGATGGATATTTGTTCCCATTGTGGAGTAGAACAGCTTTTAAACTCAGAGTTGAACTGTCAATAAACAGGTGCCACTCTGAGGGTATATGTGTTAACCCAATAGCTGTGAATAGACCATTAACCTCGCTGCAATAACAGAGAGAGCCATTGACATCGTAGAACCTTGCAAACTTTTCATGCCACTTTCGGTATACAGTGCTCTTGCAGTCTTCTCCAAGCAAATTCCACTCTTTGAGTCTGGAGGTCAGAAGCTCAGACCCTGATTTCGTCAGACCCTGATTTCGTCAGACCCTGATTTCGTCAGACCCTGATTTCGTCAGACCCTGATTTCGTCAGACCCTGATTTCGTCAGACCCTGATTTCGTCAGACCCTGATTTCGTCAGACCCTGATTTCGTCAGACCCAAATCTCTAATTAAGTCATCCAATTCCCTCTGATTTGGAAAGTGAGGGTTTGTACTAAAAGTTACTGTATATTCTTCATCATGACTGTCCTCACCAGCCAACATCTCAAATGAGCTAGCTGCATCCTCATTTTCAACCTGCAAAGCAAAGAAAGAAAATATAGGCATAGCTATTTATGTAGAAGAGCATCAGCACTAAGAAAAATTGACACATAATGACCCACACTCTGTAAATACAAAAGGTAAAGTAATGGATAGATACCTGTTCTGGTGGACGTGGTATTGGAAGACCTTCACCATGTGGTACAGGAGCTATGGACGATGCTATGCTTGGATACTGAAGAGTCTGCCTTCCTTTAACTTTCCTGTACTTAGAAACATCTACCATGCAGTAGTAGCAATCATCATGGTGGCTCTTTGGTTCTCTCCATATTCTGGGTACCGCAAAGGGCACTGCCTTGCATACTCCCCGCAGCCACCCTTCAAGTGTGGAGCGGCAGCTTCCACAGATCACATGGGGTGCCCAGGGCTTACCTTGGTCACCCATAGGCATACCAAAATAGATCCGATACGCGATCCAGAACTTGGTGCCTTTCACAATCTTGTGTGATACTTGCTTGAGGCCATGTAATACCCACAAACGTAGCAGAATATATCCAGCGAGTGTTTACAAGCTCTAGTTGCCATTCTCTTTACCAAACTGTACTACTACATTAATCATAACCTGCAGATATAGAGAGAAGAGTTATTAAATCTGCAACAGATTACAGAAAAAAGATGTATTCACAACACTGAAATAATGTTCGCAATAAAAAAAGGACCGATAACACTCAAATCATCAGCACAGAGAAGCACAGAAACACAGTATCTCAGTGTTGGTAACCATCAGACAAACAACCTGCTTTCTTTGTGTGCTCACACTTACTGACTTCTCAGACTCTGCGCTCTTCTTTATATAGCACAGTGAAAGTTTCAGTCAATTTCTAGAGCAAGAAACTGTCAACGAACATCCGGATTGTTCTCAACAATTCCTGATTCTTCTGATATTGCTGCGCCCATAACAACATTATGCTGGTAAAACATGAAAAATAGATTATCTCTGAAACCACTGATGATACACACAAACCAAGGCCAGATTTGGACTCAGCACCCACAAATACATATGAAAACAAAAAATCCTATATAAACAGAATCAGTGTTACACAGTGTAATTTAAATAGCCATAGAGCTGTAGTTCTTGGTGACTTTTCAGAAAACTACTTATTTGTAGTACAGGATGCAGCCCAAGGTTTTCATTGGGAAAATACCCAATGCACAGTGCATCCCTTTGTGTTATATTATAAGGAACCAGAAAATAATGAAACAAAACATTAAAGTTATTGTTTTTTGTCTCCAAATACAAAACATAACACTACAATGGTTTACACTTTCTCAAATACACTCATACCTATTATTAGAAAATCCCACCTTCATATCAAAAAATTACATTATTTTACTGACAGATGTGCAGGACAATATAAAAATTGTTTCAACTTTGTTAACATTTGTAAACATGAAGATTTTGGGCTGGAATGTGAGTGGCATTTCTTTGCCACAAGCCATGGTAAGAGCGCTTATGATGGGACTGGGGGTACAGTGAAAAGATCTGTAGCCAGAGCGAGTATGCAGAGAACATTCACAAATCAAATATTAACACCAGAAGACATGTTTGAATTTTGTTCAAACAATATAAGTGACAGCATAAATTTTTTTTTTAATAAATTCTGAAGAAATTGAAGCTATGGAAAATTTTTTAAGTGACATATGAAAAAAGTATGCGGCTAACAGAAACACAAAAATTCCACAGATTTGTACCTATTAATGCAAATAACAAAAACATTTGAATTATCTTCTGATGAAGTTGGTGAGGTGAGGATTATAAGCAAAGCTTTTCTGGGTGAAGATAATGTTGAAGTTAATCCGAAAATAGGAGAGTACATAGTTTGTACTTACAATTATCAGAAATGGTTGGGATTTGTACATTCCTATAATGAGGAATTTGATGACGTTGAGGTTAGCTTTTTGCACCCATCAGGATATAGTGTTTACTATTACTTTCCACAAATTAGAGATACATGCCACATATCAAGAGACAAAATTTTAATTTTATTAAGCACACATATTCAATATGTTTTCCCAGAAAATGAGTTGAAAAAACTCATGTAATTATGAATCAACTTGTTGTAATATGTGTTCAATTTGTATTTTTGCTGTTTATTTTCATCCATGTGAATATATCATTTGTAGTTCTCTATTTTAGTCTGCAGGTGTAAAAATGTCAAAATTTCACAATGTACATATTTTTTCAATAATTTTTAAAATATCTTGCAACTTCATACCCACATTTTTTATTGTTTGTATATTTTAACAATTAATGGAAGTTTAATAAATGAAATTTTTTTTGGGATTTCACTGCCTAGGGGGGTGGGGGTCAAAAATAAAAATAAAAATAAAAAAGGGGGGCAAACTTTCATTATTGTTCTACACATTTCAATGTGGTATCATTTAATAGATCTCTTCATGCTGATTCTAAAAATGTATAGTTTTATAGGTCTACAACAAGATGTTTGGGAGTTATTGCCCATTAAATTTAGGTGGTAAAGTGGGACTCCCAAGATTTTGGGGGCCCATATCTCAAAAACTATGGGTCATAGAACTTTTTTATTTGAACCAGTGAAATCAGCACCCGGATGAACCCCATATGTCAATTTTCATCAAAATCCGAGTCGGAGTGGTGACATGCATTGGGTGACCTCTCCTGGAATGCCCCAGAGTTCAATGCTGTATATGACATCATATTAATTGTTTATCTTTATGAACACAGACATTACAATGTAATTACCTGTATGTCAATGAATGCAAATTCAATTGTCCTTTAGATAAGTATATGTTGTGTTATATATTATTGGACTCGGTTGCCCCCCTCCACCTCACCTTCTCCCAGTTCAGGTACCTTGACTATCACTGGCATTACTACACATACGGAGTTGCCTGTGAGGCAAGGAACATTACATATGTAGGCAACTGTACTTCAACTCATTTCAAACTTTCATACAGTTATTGTCACAACAGCAGCAATGAGTACCAAGAGCTTAAAGTTAGTCAGTCTGATGGATTACTCTTTTATCCTTCTTTCAAAATATTTTACCCACTTTTGATATCACTCAATCTGTTAAGTCTTACTTGTAACTACTACTACTACTACTAAAAAAAAAGGCTGAACTTATGAGAATGGCTTAGCCTACCTCTACACAATTGTGGGTGCTTGCGTCATGTTCGTCGTTGCTTGAAAACCCACAGATGGAACACCTAAATAATGCTAAATGGCCAATGCCTTCATGAATCACTTGTTCTATGACCATAAAAGGGCATTCTTCAGGTTCAATTTCAGTTTTAATGTCTGTCAGAGGCTAAAAGAAAATGTGTATAACAGATACTGAGTGCTATTGAAGCCACTTAACCTATTTTCTCAAATATACTTACATAAAATGAATTTAAGAATGCCTTTTTATATCCCATAATAATAATTATTAATAATTATTAAAGTGTAAGGTCGTTATTACAAATCTGCAAATGGATTCATTAATTAAAAGTAATTAAAGAAAGTGTTTTTTTTTCTATCATCAAATTTCTCAAATTCCCTTTGTGTTATCTCTATTTCATACAAAAAAAAATTAATAATGGAATGGATGTAAATATGCCATAATGCGTGTATTGATGTACAGGGTGTCCACAATGTCTTTTCACCTCAGAAAAATACTAACTTATTTTTGTTTTTCTTTCAGACTCATTTGAAATGCGTGATTAGCAGCAACTTTATGACTGAACAATGTATATTGGCTAGTACCTGGGTCCATGAGCAACCATGTAATGACAAAACTATTGAAAATATTCATGCAAACTTCCAGGACTGATTCAATTGTACAGATCCTCCAAAAAGGACTCTGTTCAGATGGAAAAAGAAACTGTCCACAACAGGAACTGTAAAACATAAGCCAAGAACTGGCAGGCCATTTAAATGATAAATGGATCTGAAAGAAAAATTAAAATCAGTTATATAGTATTTTACTGGGGTGATGAGACATTGTGGACACCCTATACTGTACGTCTCACAGTAAATCTTCCACATTCTTGAAGTTCAGATGAATGATCTTTCTTTTGGCCTCACTGGCTTCTTATTTCTCAAACAAATAAAACTCAGAAAAACTTCCTATTTCAAGTTTCATGACAATCATAATACTGACTGAATATTTCAACTGCACACCCTTCACCCACCTTATTTAACATAGGCCTTTAACCTACATAAATTACTATAATCAATGTTTGTGAAAGAAATGTGTGAAAGCCTTGGTTATACAATTTTGTGCCGAGATACAAAGGACTATTACTACTGATTTATGTTTGATAATATATATTATTCAAACTACACAGGAGTTGAAAGGAAAACAAGGACACTAACAAGTTGCCATTAAGTTACTGTACAAAATGAAGTACTGAATATGCAGTTATAAAATGAGAAAGTGGTATGATTTAGTTATTTAAAAATACTAAACTCTAAGATCTTCACTATGTACAAACCCAAGTATGAGAAAGAGGTATGATGTCTGAAGAACAAATATAAAAAAGCAAAGAATTTTTACCTTTTTGGAAAGAACTTCTACCTCTTCAGATGAAGTTGATAGAATTTTCTTCCTGCTTAAAATCTCTCTAGTTTTAATTCTTTCCCTGGATTTTGCATTGAATGAGATACTATTTACTTTATAAGATTTAGAAGATGGAAAGATCTGAAAATTCAAATCAAAGATCCTTCATGAGAAAATACAATCCTCCTCTTTTTAGGCTAAAAAAGTCTCTTAAGGAAACCAGTGTAACAGCACACCAAGCTCCTTCATAGAATAATCTTTACTTAAACTAGGCTGCTATTGAAGATAATTTTTAAGAAAATGATTCACTCACTCTCACAAAAATTAGCTGGTCTTGCTTGTTTTCCCATGAGCCCTTGAAAAGAAAACTACTTCCTCCCACATATTATTACTATATTATAAATACAAGTAGAAGTAACAAAGATAGAAATTAATAGGATGTAATACAAATGAGAAATCAATGAAATTGAATACTATAGGCCTACTTTACTGACAAAGTACCGGTACATCTCTACTTAGTACTTATATGCACATTTAGGATACTCTCAGCTTACAAACTAGATTAGTAATACTACAGTAGACTTTTATCAAATTAATGTTATGCAATGTCAGTTTTCCAGTAAAAGAGCAGCAAAAGAAACTCAATTAAGGAAAGGTTTCTCAAACTAGAGAGACAATCCCATACCTTTATATGAAAAATTATATTCTGCAGGCTTAAAAATATGAGCTAAAGTTATTATCCTCTTTTTAAAGATTTTCATACAGTCTATACTTAATTCATAGGAACATTAGTAAAAGGATAACTCAAAGCCACCAGGGCCTCTTGGCCAAGGGTCAGGAACCTTTAACAGCTTGAGCCACATTAGGTCATAAAAATAATATCAAGAACAAAGAGCTGCGGGTACACAGTTTTTATTGTTTTATAATAATAATGCAATAAACACACTTATATGGACTACCAATAAATACATACTTAAATTAATGTAAGGATCTTTTCCATTTTGTATTAATGATGATAAAAAATAAAAACAATAGCTAATAATGATATCAGCAAACTTAACATCCAAAATAAACAATGTACAGCGAGTCCCTGTTTAACATCCTCTCACTTAGTGTTATGTTGATTTAATGTTACCAATTATTTGTGGATATTTTCTCACAACATTGTCCTCATTATCTGCTTTAATGTTGTTGCACTCCAGTCTTTTTTTGCCACATGGTTTTGAGAATTTTCCAGAGAATTCTGGACTAAGGCTGTACTCTGCCTGATATCACTTCCCCAGCACACCAAGCAGTATTTAAACAGAGTGCAGGAGAGAATTCTCATAAGTTTTTGCCCAGTAAAGGGCAGGTAAAGCATCTTTGCCTGCATTATAGCTGAAAAAAGAACTACTTCATCATCACCCTCAAAACTTTTAAGATGACAAGAAAGTCAATTCCATTGAGCATGAAACTGGATGTTCTTGATTGCTTCAATAAAGGAGAATGTGCTGTGGACATTCACTGCTGCTCTGGGTTTAGCAGCAACAACTGTGAGAACCATCTGAACATTAGAAGACAAAATTTGTGCTTCTGCAGAATCTGCCATTTGTTTGAACTCTGCCTGGACTATGCGATCAAGACCTAAGGTTATGGAGATGATGGAGAAATGGCTTGCACTTTGGATGGAAGACTAGCATTAATGGAACATTCCATTGAGCCTGGCTGTTGTTTTTGCCAAAGCCAAAAGCCTTTATGATGACATCATGGAAGACTTGGGAGAACATCAAGTGTACTTAGGACAAAGTCTCTGAAGGCTGTATGAACTCAGTTTGTGGTCAGATTTTGCCAGCAGTAGTCCACAACTTCACTGGATTCACTGAGGCAAAACCAGCAATGAGAAAGGAGATCTTAGATTTGGCACATGAATAAAGTGACCATATTTTTAGGAGCAAAAAGCGGGATATTTTTCTATTTTTTGAGTTATAAACTAAAATGACTATATTTTCAGGAGCCAAAAGTGGGACACCTCTCTACCTCATATATATATATATATATATATATATATATACAGTGCCCGCGAAAAGTATCCGATCACTCAAGAAAATACAATATTTTCCCTTGATATTCAGAGACACATAATTCACTTTCTATTTGTTCTAGCGACATCTGGTAACTTTGAGGTTGCTCGCTGATATGAGAGCTATCCAACGCATTCTCAAATTAGTGTTCTGGTAGCCTTCGTTGCGGGTGGCTGTGTCTCAAAGTTGTCAGATTTCACTGTTTGTATAAATTTATTGATATTTTGTTATTTTTTACAGAAAGTGGTGTAAATAAAATTTATATATAATGTGTGCTAAAAAACAACTTAAGAGTGATTGTCGAGGTACTATTGTTGCTTTGCATACATGTGGGAAATCACAGACACAGATAGCTAAGGAATTAAACATATCCCAAAGTACCGTTAATTTATGGGTTTCACGGGCTAAGAACAATGCTGGCCTAACCACGCCAGTCCCTAAAAAACGATCTGGCAGACCGAGAAAAACAAATTCACGAACAGACAAACTTATGAAACGTTTAGTATTGAAAAACCCAACAATAACTGCGAAAGAAATAAAATTTAATATGAATAATTTGTTATCTGGTGTTTCTGAACGAACTATCCAGGAGCGGCTCCAAAAAGAACTCGGATTACCATCTCGCCATGCTGCTAAGAAACCGTTCATTAATGAAAAAATGCGTAAAAAACGTGTCGCATTTTGTAAAAAATATATTCATTGGACTGTTGATGACTGGAAGAAGGTTTTATTTAGTGATGAGTCGACATTTTTGACATTCAGAAGTTGTCCAAAAAAGGTTCGCCGGCCCATTGGCTCAAATAGGATGGACCCTAAATACACCCTAAAGACAATGAAACACCTTCCAAGTGTGATGGTTTGGGGTTGTTTCGGTTACTATGGGCGTGGAAACCTATATTTTCTTCCGAAGAACACAACTATGAATGGTGCACGGTATTTAGCAATGCTACAGGATAAACTTCCAATGGCAATGGCAATCCAAAGGACAAAAACATACATGCATGATGGTGCACCATGTCACAGGGCCAAAATAGTGACAAAATGGATTACTGACAATAAATTTGATATTTTGGATTGGCCTGGTAATAGTCCAGATCTCAATCCGATAGAAAATATGTGGCTAATAATAAAAAATAAGGTTGAATGCCACGACACTGGCTCAGTCAAAAAATTACAAGAAGCCATCAAAAAGGTATGGTGCAAGGAAATATCAGTGGAAGTTTGTCAAAACTTGATTAAATCCATGCCAAAACGTCTAGAACAAGTCATCCAAACCAAGGACAGATGACAAAATACTAATATAAGGTTAGTATACATTTAAACATTGTTTTTTATGTAAAAAATACAAATTTCCAGGGTGATCGGATACTTTTCGCGGGCACTGTATATATATATATATATACATATATATATATATATATATATATATATATATATGTGATGGGACGATACCAAAATTTTTAACGATTCCGATTCCACTAAAAAGTCGATTCCGATACGATTCTCGATTCTGATTCCGATTCTCAATATTTTTAAATATAATTCTATACTTGTTTTTCTGGAAATTGTCATATTTTACTCTGGTAAGATAAACTATTTACATTATGAGTATGGTAATATAAATTATAAATTATAATAGATTGGTTTAAAAATAAAAATCAACTAAGTTGTAACAATTCATTTTAATCTTCTTGATTACACATCATGGATATACATGTTTTAATGTATAGCTACAATACAATAAAAATAAAATTTGTTATCCTCTTTCATTTAAATTTTAAAGTTTACATTGCAAAACTGGTTCAATTAAAAGTTAAAGAATCGTTTTAAGAATCGGAAATCATGGTACAATTCTCTCGATTCCGATTCCTGAAAAATGCTCGATTCTTCCGATTCTCGATTCCAATTAATCGTCCCATCACTAATATATATATATATACAAAGGTGGGCAGGACCGAGTTCCAAAAGGACTGAACTCCAGGAACTCGGTCCGTGAGCAGGAAAGTCGGTCCTTTTCTCAGTGAGGAACGAAATGAGGAGCGATGGTCCATTTTTAAGCAATTCGGGACGGTCTTTTTTAGTGATTTTAGTGTGTTTAGTGATTATTTGAAGGAAGGGGAAGGACGTCCTCAAGCCGAAAAGGTCAGGGCTCAGTGACAGCCATTTTGAAATGCTAGTCTTCTTGAAGGGAAACTCAAGCATTTAACTTAACTTTTTTTCATCATTTATGTATTGTATTAATTATAATTTACGTTAATAAAATTAAAGATTTCCGGTGTCTTTAATTTCATTTTTCATTTTAATCAAATTTTTCACTTATATTATATATAAGGACCGGGACCGGGACCATCGGTCCAGTTTGAGGCAAGGACCGGGACCATCAGTCCTTTTTGAGGCCTGGGTGCCCACCTTTGTATATATAATATATATATATATATATATATATATATATATATATATATACACATACACAGTACTGTGCAAAAGTCAGAGACCACTGTCGATCTGATAACTATTAGATAATCTGTTGTATGAAAATTTGGTTTTAATACTAAAATACATATTATCTAGAACCTCTGGTTCATATTAACATATAACTAAGTTATTACTTAAGTGTATAAAGTTGTATAAGCTGGATGACCCTTTAGTCTGTATAAATTGGATTTGAGGGTTGATTCATTATATTACTTATAACACATGTGTTTAAAGATCTAGCAAACTATTACTGATGGATCTGCAGTAAATGCTCCTAAGCTATTGTTATATCAATATTTACAATTAAAAGTATTGACATATTCACTTAAATTCTGCAAAACAAATTTATCCAAAACTTTTCTCATTATAATCCTAATTCATGCTGTTTTTTTTCTTTCACAGGCTTAAGAAATGACAAAAAGTACAATTTCTGATGAGATTAGATACAAAATAATGCATTTGCATGGTGAGGGACTGAGTCAAAGAAAAATAAGTGAATCTACAGGTGTTTCCAAAACTGGTGTACAAAAAATCTTGGCTCATCACAGCTCAAATGGAACCCCAGGTGATCACCCTAGATCAGGGAGGCCCTCTAAGCTTTCTCCATCTGATCTACAATATCTAAAGATTACTTCCCTTCGAGACAGACACAAATCTAACACTTCACTTGCAGCAGATCTCAAAAAAACAATAGGTGTCTCAGTTGATCCCTTTACTGTATGAAGGAAACTTAACTCAGTAGGTCTTGAAAGACGTGTTGCAGCAAAAAAGCCACGTTTAAGGAATGGAAATAAAGAGAAGAAAATGTGTTTTAATAAAGCCCACTGCATACACCCAACGTTTGGCAAGTGACCCGACCACTGATCCAAGTACTTAACACGTGTGTCATAAAACTCAACTAATATTTTCTTTACAGATAAGGAATCATTAGAATCAATCAACCCATTTTGTTCAAGTTTGTTTACAAGACTCCTGACTGAGAGTGGCACAAACACATTATCTTTCTTTGACTTCAAATTATCCTTCAGATCAGAAACTGCACTCATCACTTCCACAACTGATATATGTTCACCCTCAATCTTTAAAACCACTTGGTGAAAAGTGGCTGCTTGACAGTGCACAAAGTTGAGTCAGATCTCTGATTGTGGGTTTTCAAAAAAGTTTTTCAGTATCACTGAACACTTGCTTTGGCTCAGAAAGTATGATCTTAGACCAGGAAACAACTTTAGTATTCTTTCAACTGCAGGCATTAATGCCAACCACCTTGTTTTACTATATCCCAGTAACTGTTTATATTCAGTGTCCATAAAATCACAAAATGCTTTCAGCTCTTCTACTCGAACAGTATAGATGTAGAAATATGAATATATTTTTACAACCACTGTTTCCACATCAATTAGCAGACAGTCACTGGCAGACTGAACAGCATTATGTACAATATGTGCAAAACAACCAATCCCAATTAGTTCTCTACCAATGTAGTCATTTAGCTTCCTGAAAATGTTATTCACTCCTTTTCTTGCACCACCACCAAAATTACAGTTAGTGTTATCACCACAGAAAGCAACTAATTTTCTGCCCAGGTCATGCTCTTCAATAATATCAGTTAAATATTTCACCACAATATCTGAGGTTTCTCCAGGCTGAGATTTAAAGTCAATAAGCTTCACTTGAGCACCTTCATATGGCTGAAAGAAGCGAATTAAAACAGGAAACAGCTTGATGTTTCCATGGTTGCTTGCATCAGTTAGCAATGTTATGCAATGAGCATCCTTTAATTGTTTTTTTAATTCTGTTTCAGCATATGGTGCAAATACATTTGAAACAATCGCTTCGCACTTTGTTCTGGCACATGAAAATTTTGGTTGAAAGCATGTTTTCAAAATTTTTATTACACAATCAGTAGATCTGAAGCTTTGATTTTCCCTGACTGTATGTAAGCCCACAAACCCTCAGCAGCAGCTACTTCTAAATCCTTATTACTAGGCGTCACACTTTTAAAATAATCACTCACTATCTTACTAGATGAAGCACTGATATCAACCAATTTGTGTCTTTTTGAGCCAAGATGCTTAGTAATATCATTAATCCCACCATGTCCAATACTGAAGTCACTTCTACATTTCTCACACCATACATCACTTTCTGTCATTGTTTTTGTAATAAATAGATATTTAGACTGCAGATGTGCATTAAATGTACACTTCCTTTCAGTTTTAGACATTTTGTGTTGTCAAACTAAGCCTACAACCTTATGTACGATACAATTAATAACTTCCCTTATCCTTCAAATGAAAAAGTTTAACCTAGCTGCAAAAGAAAAAAAAAAGGATGCAAGGAAAAAATTAATTAAGGTTATTAATTAAGCAAACATAAAAACATAAAAGCGTTACACTACAACACAACTTTACACAGAGGCCACTAATGAAACACTGAAATGCTAGTTGGGAATCACGGCACTGCCACACGGCAACATGTATTGTACCAGTTCAGTTTGCAAGTTAGTATTTAGATTTGGAATTCGGAATGTGGCATAATTCTATTAATTCATAAAGGACATCTAATGTCTAATGTAACAGTAATTTTAATAAAGCGGGACATTTATGAAAATTTGCTCCAAATGCGGGACATTTTTGGGACATTTTGAAAAGAGGGACATGTCATAAATTTGGGACTGTCCCAACCAAAATCGGGACCCTGGTCACCTTACACATGAAGCAGGTTTTGATGAGCTTGAAGACAAAGATGTTGTCAAAGTTCTCAACTCCCATCAAGAACAACTTTCCAACCAAGATCTCAAGGACTTGGAAGAAATGGAACAACAAAATGACAAAGAATGAGGTGAAGAGGAGGCAGAATCTGCTAGAACTCTGACCACCAAAACACTGGGAAAATTCAATCCTCATGACTATTAGATCCAGTCACCATAATATGTATGTACAGTTCATAAACAACTTTCGAAAAGACTAAAATAAGCCCTAAATAACTAATGCGGCATAACATCCAGTCAATATAAGGTACATTAATACATTTGTAACTATCATTTTACATAAATAACCTTTGTAAATTGTTGGAAGCATAATATGTACTGTGTATGATACTGTACCAAACTGTATGGCTGAATACTAACCAAACTTATGGAATGCTGTTGACAATACAATGATGTATCAGATAGAAAAAGCTTTTGTGATAAAATAAATATGTACACTAAATTAAAATAATGCAATATTACATAATGCTAATTCGCAATCAACATACCTGAGGGCTCTTGTAGATGTACAATTAGCAACCCCCCCCACCTCACCACCACCGACAATTACCCCTAGAAATTGCTTGAACATGTGGATGTAACACCATCCTAGATCTAATCCCACCCATTTAAAATAACATCATGACCACAGAGGTCAAAATCACAGTGCGCAAAAATATAAAAATTTCCATTCTACTCTATTCCATGAATGGGAGAGAGTGCACACCACTCTGAAGCTCAGAAGAGAACTAAAATGGCTGGTCACACTGAAGTGGAGTGTAAGTAATGCCGAGTCTGGCTGAATTTCATGTGATCAGAATTTCAAAACTTAAAGATTTCAATTGATTATAGTTTCAAAATTTTGTGACTGCACTGTAATGTATATTTTGTCTTTATTTTCAGTTTCTTTCATATTTTTTTTAATAAATAAGTTTTATATCCTGTGAGGTTTCCTTGTCCATGAACACATCCTCAATTATAACAGGTTTCTCTGGTAATAAATGCAAAACTTCACTTTTTTACGTGGAAGTCAAAATGTGATAATAAAACCCACACTAATAGATAGACTTTATTTCCACAACAGTTTCAATACCCACTGGCATCCTCTTTGGGTGGATACAGAAAAATGAATCATTTTTCTGTATCTACCCAAAGAGGATGCCAGTGGGCATCAAAACTGTTGTGGAAATAAACTCCATCTATTAGTGTGGGTTTTATTATCATGTTTCTATGGTAAAATGACATCTGCTTAACATTATTTCCCATAATGTTGTGGTTTTCAGGAACGCATCCCTGACATTAACCAGGGACTTACTGTATTGTATTAGTATTCATACACGTTTCATTTCATATTTTTTTAACTATTATTATTAGTGAAATATTTGATATATATTTGTAATTTAAGAGCCACAATACTGAGTCTTCAGAACTGCAGGTATCTGACCCTTGCTCTAAGCTATCTCTGTGTAAAGTAAAAACCACACCACCTCAAATACATACTTTAATGTTTTAGTCCATAATATTATAACTACAAAGAATTGCAACTATTTACAAGGTTCCCCTTAAAATATGCCTCAAATCACTCTTCAATCCATGAGACTGAATCAAGTGCATGCAAGAAACTTGCTAGACCTATTTACAAGATTTCCCTCTTACCCAAATCATAAACTCATATCATACCTCCATTCATTGAATTGTATCACTAAATATATTAACTAAGCTTTTCTACTCAATCTATTTACAAGACTTTGATTAAAAAATTTATCAAGTTCTTTCCCTATTAAAGTTATCTAAGGTACTACTATTTACTAGTGCAACAGGCAAAAACCCACCACCCTAAAACTGAAAAAATAGTTATGTAGGTTTAATCTTCAAGACTTATTCCCAATTTTTCTATTGTGATCTCTAGTTCTAGTGACAGTTTCTAATTAAAAGATTTTTTATCTGCTCTATCCATGCCTCCAAACATTTTGTATAATTCAATCCTGTCACCCCTAATACACTTTCTTTCAAAAGAGAACATTCCTAATCCTTTAGTCTCTCCCTATAATCCTTTCCCATTAAGCCAGGAAAAAGCGTTATTGCTCTTGGCTGAACATCTAATGCATTTATATCATACATGAAATGAGTTTTGAGTAGTGTATCCCAATCTCTGTTTTATTTTAACCCTTTTGTGCCTGAATTATGAAATTTTTATTTAAAATTTTTTTTTGCTGTTCAAGCCAAAATAACCTCTAATATTCAGATCGTAAGTCTTAAAATTGACTGTCAAGCTCATGTTGCCATAAGGCAATGGTTAGCATTAGAGAGTTAAAGAAAGCCATGATCCACACAATGGTTAATATATTTTCCTTTTGCTAATTCTCCAGACTAATGCGCGTGTTGGATAATATTTATGACAAAAGATAGCTTACTTTGTTTTTTGTTTCTGCCTTTCTTACAGATGCTCTGATATGTCTATTTGCAATGAGATGAATATCAATCTGATCACTGTTCAGGTCTTCATCTAAAGGATGATTCAAATTATCAGATTCATTTCCACCTTCCTACAAAAATTTTATGAAAATCAGTACTATGAATCATGATGTACACCTTGATTAAAATGGTAATTATTCTGCAGATTCAATGACTAACAAAATAATGTGATGCATTACATTTATTTATTTATAAATTCACATACTTGTCTAATGCTTACTACACACCTTGGACTGAAGTGCATTCCTATTTTGGAAGTCCTTATTTTTTCCAATTGCAGCAGCATCAAAACCAACAGAATTCTTTCCCAAAATAACCTGAAACTGTTTTTTCAGTTCATGAAGTGAACCAAATACTTCATTCAGCTGCAACTCAATCTTGCGATGCTCTTCATATAGAGTTCTGCTTCCAATGTGTACTTGTGAGGACTTTTTCCCTTCCTCAATTCTTGGAATGTTGTTTAAATTTTTACAAACAAATAATGGCAATTTTTCTTGAACAGGAAAATACTCCAAAAGGGTTACAATAGTAACAAATGGATTATTAGACATTTTTAATATCTTTTCAACATTTGTCCTTTCAAGGGGGATCACTTTAATTAAGGTATTTAAAGATTCTACTGCTTCTCTTTCAGAATAGAAGCCTTTGAGAGCATTTAGAAGCTTCCTTTTAGGAAATTGTTTGAGTCTACACCATGTGAAGCTCAATAAGTCACTGATTATAATCATTTCCTCCTTTGCTTCATTCATTCTGAAGGGTCCTACTTAATATTTTTTAAGAGTATGGCTTATCCTACTGTCTTCAATTGATTATATATGATGAGAGTGCTTTGGAATTTCATTCTAAAATCAGTTTATGTATATCTTACCTGCAAAGAAATATTTATGTAGCTACTTCATTTTAATAATATATATATATATATATATATATATATATACAGGGTGGCACAAAAGTCGTGCATCATAGGAATTTTCAGTGTTGATTATATTATTTTTTTCTTTTAGGTAGAGGATGGCTGCAAAATTAACAACAGATGCGAGGGTGAGCTTGGTTTTAAAGTATGGAATACCAAGTACAACAAATTGATGAATTGGTACAAAATTTAAATTCTGTACCGATTCATCAATTTGTTGTACCTGGTATTCCATACATTAAAACCAAGCTCACCCTCTTGTCTATTGTTAATTTTGCAGCCATCCTCTACCTAAAAGAAAAAATAATATATTATAATCAACAGTGAAAATTCCTATGATGCGTGACTTTTGTGCCACCCTGTATATATATAGATAAATATATATATCTAGATAAATATATACATAATATATGCCAAGTTTCCTTATAAGCATGGAAACACTATACATACCTGTTGTACAGTTTACAACAAGGCCTAATTCAAACTCAGACCTAAACATGCCTACAATAGAGTACCACATACGGTACCTTTATGTCATAATTTAATACAAAGTATTAATTTATTGTACTGTACAACTACAAATTGCCTCAGGTTTAGGGATAATGACCACTGGGGTGGGGAAAATTACCATAAATAGAACTAAAGAACAAAAGAATATGTAAGCACTGGGCCTACATTAACAACAAGCAAGTGGTACGAGAATGTATTTATTTGTACCAAAAACTTTCCATCATACTGACTCATCAAAACCATTTTGAGAATAGAAGTAAAGATAGTAAATGATTATATGTCTGCTAATGTTAAAAAAGAAGAAGCAACACTCAAAAGAAATTTATAACTTGGAGCTGCTTAGTTGGAAGAGTTGCTTTAGGTGAGGAAGAGGTATTAATCTTTCTACAAATTCTGAGTGAATAAGTCAACAAAACAAGAGGATAGACCTACCCCAGCAAAACAATTAGGCATAGTGTTTTGCTTGTGTCGATTAAACTGGAGCAACATATGGCTTGCATAACCTAACTGCTTCCACAAAAAAAGTATGCAACCGCAAGACCTACCTAACTTAGATGATGACTGCAACAAGAAAAAGATATGGTAATTTCCTTTTACCACTGGGTTGTACTAAATACTGAAGGCATATAAATTTAATAGTTCAATAATTTAGTGTGTGTGTGTGTGTGTAGGTCTTTTGAAGATCTATACATACACACACAACTTTATAATGGAAAAACATAGGCTTTTTGCCATTGACTTCAGGCATTAAATCTGCTGGAAATTTTCAGTGGATTGCCAGGTTGAAGGCACTCAACCACAGGCCTGTATAATTTTTTCAAAGTAAGTCTGACATATCCCTACCATACCTTCTAAATAAGCAACTTAATTTAACCCTAAACTGCATGGGTGAATCAAATCATTGTACATGTATAGTGGGGTCCATGTGGACCCCATAATTTGTCAATGGATAAAACTAAGATATGTTTTCAGAACAAAACTTTATTAAACATCTTAACATACAGTACATAATAATAAGTAATTTTGTCAATAAGATGAAAACTAAAAATGTTCATAGGATGTCTAGAATGATGTACCAAGTTTGGCAACAATTATAAGCAGTCAAGGCAAACTAAAAATGGTAGATGGTTATACCATTCACTGGGGTCCAATTGGACCCTGCTATGCATTCCAGGGTTAAATGGTTACCAAAATGATGCACCCAATTTCTAGATGGCCAGGAAAATATGTTCGTAAGTGGCACAATCTTGACAATAATTGCAATAATGCTGAGCCATTTCTTTCAAGACTAGTACTTGTAACACACTCAATGCAAAAAAACCTGAAAACTACAAGTCAAATTACAGCATCAAATTTTGGCACACCTCTTAAATCCATCCAAATATGGCTTGCATACTGTATATTTGGGACTTTATTGAAGCCTTTATTGACTTCACTATGCAAAAGAATAAATCACTGTCAAGCCAGCAACCATGAGGAATGTGGAAAACATATGTACTTCTGAGTGTGTTGCATGTGTCACTCATAGGAAAGTAGGCCCTATGATTAATACCATAATTAGTGACATTCTTTCACATACTCAAGTTATGGAAAAAGCTTTGACCTTGACCTTAGGTGCAAGAACCTGAGTCTTGTTCATGACACATCTTGTGATGATATGGGGGGGGGGGGTAAATTTGTCTAGTAGTTAAAACAATTATGGCATGTACCTCCATTTGATCTTTGACTTCTATTTGTGACCTTAACCTTTGATGCAGGGACCAGAGTCTTGCTCAAAAAACATTTATTGCTGTGGTGACTGAGTAGGCCATTGGCTCCAGGTGTTAGTATTTTCAGGCCACAGAGCACCCTTTCAAACATATAGGTTTGCAATAGTCAAGATCCACCACAGGAAGTGTATCTTCAGATGTTGGGTGGGTCTTCTCTAGCATAGGGCATACTCTTGCAGTTGCTCTTCCAGAATCTCAATGAAGTCTTATTCAGGGTGTGGATGGCTTCATTAACTGTATCAGATTTACAATGGTTCTTGTTCTCACAAAAAATGTAAACTCTAAAGAAAGGATTATTATTCTGGTTTGAAACACTCACATTAGCTGTAACTTTGTGGAAGAGTATATTACTCAGGTTCAACCCTCATGTTAACTGTATAAACTAGACGGATCATCTGGTGATTATCCAGTTACACAGGCACAATAAATGGTCAGTATTCAGTTACTATATCCACACCATAGGATAGATCCCAACCACTTAGCATCCATGAACTGGACTAGATTTCCAAAGCAACTAATATAACACTAAACTGGTCTTTCTTTATCCCTTTATTACACCTCTGGAATTTACAATTAATCATTATTATAATAATATTAAAAATACAAAAATATATAAAAAATACTGGCAATAAGATGAAATAAACAAATAATATACAGGAAATAAGGTTGGCAAGGAAACTAACTAGTAAAGAATACTGAGTAAAAGAAAAGCACAAGAGACAAGTGAAAATAGTATGTGAGAATCCCTAACACAGTAAACACTCCAAACCTGACCAAGAGATGGGGATTAAAAAAAAAAAGTGTTTAATAATGTCTAGTCAACATGCCTAGCTTTGATGGTAGTGATGTACCAATTAATTGGGATCAGCCAAATTTAGCCAATTCTCTTACCAATTCTTTGAAATTTCAATTTTCATTACAAAACAAAACCTATATTTATAGAAAATTGAACATACAAAAAAAGCACTATTTATTTATGATAAATTCTATTCATTTCGAAGTGTTATTGTATACAACAAACAACAACAACAACAACTTAAAGGAGTGTACTGTAACAAAATTTCTTGGTATAATGCTAGATAAGAATTTGCAATGGAGTGATCAAGTAAATTATATCACAAAAAAGATTTCAAGGAGCATTGCTATAATGTTTAAACTTAGAAATGTAGTCCCTAAACAGGTTTTATTGACTCTTTATCATACTCTTGTTCTTCCTTATATAATGTACTGCACCCTTGTTTGGGGAAACTCTGCTAACAACGCATTAAATGGTTATCTTTGTCATCCAAAAAAGAGCAATAAGGTTATTATCTGATGCTGATTTTCTTGATCACTAGTACATTATTTAAAGAGCTAAACCTACTAAAGCTCAATGATGTAATCAAACTGGCACATTTTATTTTTATTTGCAAGTATAAGAACAAAATCATTCTTTGAAATTTCAATTTTCATTACAAAACCAAACCTATATTTATAGAAAATTGAACATACAAAAAAGCACTATTAAGAAATTACTGATGATACTGCTTTGCAGACTCTTTAAATATACATTTTACTTCAATAGTGGATAAGCTTCACTCAAAATAAATAAATAATGATCACTCACCTCTAGAATATATGCCATCCAGCCCACTAAATTCATTTACTTTTGTTCCTGCTACCTCTACTGAGGTCCAGATTATTATTGGTATATTAAAAAATACAAAAAATAACATTCATAACATTCCTGTACCTATATTGAAACTTGTTAAAGATAAGATATCTGTAACTTTAGCT
The DNA here is from genome assembly GCA_023014485.1 of Bathynomus jamesi. NCBI lineage: Eukaryota > Metazoa > Arthropoda > Malacostraca > Isopoda > Cirolanidae > Bathynomus > Bathynomus jamesi. Next base: position 414,261 of record JAJOZX010002638.1, on the reverse strand, counting down.
AAAATTATCAAAGTATTTCCAAAGGAATATTCCCATCAATGCTAAAGACTGGTTGTATAACACCCCTTTTTAAAGGAGGTGATCATACACTAGCAACAAATTACAGGCCATTGTTCATTATCTGCGTTCAGCAAAGTTTTTGAAAAAATTGTAAAAAGTAGAATGCAGCAATATTTAGAATCCTACAATTTATTATCTCCAAATCAATATGGCTTCCATAATAATAAAAAAATGGAAATGGCTATTTTAAATCTTATGGGAAATGCAAATATAGCTAAAGAGAACAAAGAAATAATGATATAAATATTTATAGATTTGAGTAAGGCATTTGATGTAATAGACCATAATATTCTACTTAATAAATTATATTGTAATCTTTAGAGGAGCAATCAGTGATTGGTTTAAAAGTTATTTGTCCAACAGATATCATTTTGTATCAGTAAATAAGGTTTGCTCAACTAAAGCACTCATCAAACATAGTGTGCCACAGGGCTCAGTTCTGGGTCACAGTCATTTTTATTACATATAAATGACCTTCTAAGTTCATCTGATATACTGAAATTCATAATGTTTGCAGATGATACAAGTGTCTTTAATTCAGAATTCATCAGTGTAATGAAATGGTTGACCACCAATAAACTCTTCCTAAATACCAGTAAAACAAATTTCATGATTTTTACTAATAAAAGAAGTGTATATCTTGATGAACTTAATTTAATGTTAATGAAATCGCTATAAAGGAGTGTACTGTAACAAAATTTCTTGGTATAATGCTAGATAAGAATTTGCAATGGAGTGATCAAGTAAATTATATCACAAAAAAGATTTCAAGGAGCATTGCTATAATGTTTAAACTTAGAAATGTAGTCCCTAAACAGGTTTTATTGACTCTTTATCATACTCTTGTTCTTCCTTATATAATGTACTGCACCCTTGTTTGGGGAAACTCTGCTAACAACGCATTAAATGGTTATCTTTGTCATCCAAAAAAGAGCAATAAGGTTATTATCTGATGCTGATTTTCTTGATCACTAGTACATTATTTAAAGAGCTAAACCTACTAAAGCTCAATGATGTAATCAAACTGGCACATTTTATTTTTATTTGCAAGTATAAGAACAAAATCATTAATTTACAATGGGTAAATAGATATTTTGTAACTCATCAACAAATCCACTTGCATCAAACCAGAAACAGATCAAAGCTTGTTATACCTTAATTTAGATTGTCTTCACCTCAAAAACTACCCATTTTCATTGGATTGAAACTATGGAATGACTTAAATGCCAATATAAAAAATATTGTGAATGTAAATTTGTTTAAAACCAATTTAAAATCCTGATTAATAATGACATACTAACAAAAATCTAGGATTAATGTCCATTAATATTGTTCACTAATTATTAATTTCTCGTGTGTAATGTAGTACTGTATTAAAAACACATTTCTTGGGATTGTTCAGTTCTTATCTCTCATGTATAATATTGGTTTCTTTGTATGGTATTGGTGTACCTAATGCTGTAGTGGGGTTGTCTCGAATAACATCTTTTCTTCTTCTTGTTTCAGGATGTAACCCCCATATTGACAGAGTTAGTCTTGCTTAATGCCTGACTAGCTCAGTAGTCTTGTTTTTGTTTGATCTTGTTTTTTGATTCAGTAAACTTAGCCTTCAATTTTTAGAAAAGAAAAAACTCATTGTTCAAAGTCACAGTTGGCTTCCGCTTGTGGAAGTTCTAGCTTGCCAACTCAATTTGTTAAGAAAATGAACATTCAAGAAAAACAGAGTGCCTTGTGATAATGGACATTGCCTGTGCATAACGGTGTGCAGGTTAAGGTATTTCTAGGACTACTCGCTTCAGGTTTTGCTTCTCCATGGCTTAACTATAATAGATAGGTGTGATTGGATTGACCTCAAGTCTAGCTTAAGGATGTTAGGTCCAGTGAGGTCGATTGTGTTGTCTAATTGTACCATTCTAGCATAGGTTAAGTTTTTTTTATCTTTTTCTGGAAATTCCATTTTGTTGTCCAGTATTTTTGTCATTGTAATTGTAAGCACCATTGTATAACATACCCTTTCAGGGTTTTTTTTTTAATTTCCAGTTCTTAATCTTAAGCCATGTTAGATTCAAGGTCATAACCCATTCTAGCTCTTGTAAATAATTCAAGTTGATTGCTAATAAACCCTTAGAATTCTACCAACTAGTTTTTTTTCAGCCTTTGTCCTTATAGACTGGGGTCGTTACTTTCAAGGATTTCCTTGTGACAAGCCCAGGGTCCTTGAATCAACAATACCTCCAGATTCTCTTTATTATCTGCTTTTATCATCCAGCCACATTTGATTTACTTCACAATCAGTCTGCTAAAATCTTGCTTGCTTGTTGTGTATGCCCATATTTGGTTGAAGTCCTCAAGTATTGCCAGGTGTACATTGCACACACCTTTCCTGAAGCCAGGACTTTCCAGGTTCTCGAGTGGACCCGACTCAGACACAGGGTTAATCTTTGGAGATAGCTAGCGGGTCGAGTCCATTTCTTGGTTCAGCAGTGTGGGAGTCTTGTTTGCCCCTCAGTGACAGTCAGTGGAGGTGAGAAAAACTTCACCGCCCGGGACCTTCTCGTTTCCCATCATCAAGAAGTAGCCAAGTTACGGTATTCTAGTTAAGTTCATCGTTCTCCCCGCAACATATTTTTGGTGCCCAGACCCGGGAAAATTACGCCGGCTAGATTACTAAGGTACCCAGCGAGACACCCGAGATGGCTGAGTTTCAAGAATTGCAAGACCAGATCGGTCAGCTTATGACTCTCATGACCCAGCAGCAGAAGACCATGGAAGAGTCAAATCAAGCATGGGAACATAAGCTGAAACAACTCGAGGATGCAAACACAGAATTAAGGACTAAGTATGACCAATTATCAAGGGAAAACGCTGAATTGAATCTTCAGATTGAATATTGGCAGCAACAGGTGGACCAGCTGATGAGGAAGCAGCAGCAGAAGGATAGGCTGAATCTAGAGAGAGATTCTCATGACTCAGTGCCCAAGCTTGAGAATCTGGATGATGTAGAGAATGTCTTGATTAGGGAAGAAGGTACCAGCAGAGGAACACGAACCTTCAAGAAAGAAAAGACAAAGCTGGCATCTCCTAAACCCATCAAGACACAAAGCAATAGATCAACCAGCTCCAGTTCCAGTTCCAGTTCTTCAGATAAGGCCTCCAGTCTTCCAGATGCTGAGAGGAGGGTTAAACGTACTAAGCGTTCCTCCACTTTCAAGAGGAAAAATAGTTCAAGGATGACACCAGGAGTTTATCCTACCAGTGCTCCAGATCTTGATGAATTTGATGTGTCAAGTGGAAGATCTTTTCCTGAATATCTAGAAGCCTTTGAACGTCATTGCTCAGCCAAGTTTACTTGTGAACGGAGAGACTGGACTGGAACACTTGGAAAACATCTAACAGGAGAATTCAAGGATTTGTATAATGCTTATGGGGGTTGCAGTGTGGCATATGATGAGATGAAGGCTAGATTGTTGGCAGCTAGTTGAAAAAGTCCTCAAGGTTTTAGAAGAACATGGTATCAAGATCAAGCCACCAAAGTGTAGATGGTTCCAGTCCACAGTTCCATTTCTAGGTCATATAGTCAGTTCCAGTGGATTGTCAAAATCACCAGAGTATATGGAGAAGGTGAAGAACTTCCCAAAGCCCAAGAACATCAAGGAACTTTGAGAATTTCTGGGCTTAGTGAATTTCCAAAGGAAGTTCTTGCCACAGTGTTCAGCCATTGCTAAACCCTTATCAGAACTTACAGGAAGATCAAGGAATTCAGTTATCCAGTGGACACCAGAGATGGAAGAATCCTTCGAGACGCTCAAGGCAGAGATGCAAAATGAGGTGGAACTGGCTTTTCCTGATTATCGAGAAACAGCAGAGAAGTTGAACTTGTGGGTGGATGCATCAGCCATTGGTGCAGGTGCCTGTCTTACTCAAGTTCAGGATGGTCAAGTTCGAATCATTGCTCATGCATCAATGACATTTTCTAGTCCTCAGAAGAAATATTCGGTTACAGAGCGTGAACTAGCAGCGATGCGCTGGGGAGTCAAGACCTTCAGAGCCTTCCTGTACGGAATACCATTCATTCTGAACAGACCATCAAGCATTGTTCTATCTTCATAATATGAGATTAGTCAATGACAGGCTTGCTCGAACAGTTGAAGATCTCGCTGAGTTTGATTTTGAGCTTCGTTATGTTCCAGGCAAAGACAATCAAGCTGCAGATGCGTTATCCAGACACTTCCAGGTTGAACATGAAGAGGGCACCACAGCAATTTCAGCAGAACTCCCCAAGGGCTTACTTGTAAGATTTAAGCCGGAGGGGGGAGGTGATTCCTTGATCGAGTGTTTGTGGTATGCTCTTGTTCATGACTTAGATCGTGAAGTTCCAGAGAGTCCAGTATTTCTTCGAAAGCAGTTGGTGGAAGAACTGCTAAGTCATCCTACAAAGTATGGAATCAAGTTGAATAGCAAGCAGAAGCAACATCTTCGACTTATGACAATTCCAGGGCAGCCAGCATCACCAGAGATCTTGAAAGTTTTCTGTGAGATGTATCAAGTGGATGTTGTATTGCACTTTGGTACTGAAAACCCTCTAATTTACCACCCTGAAGTCAAGAATCAGCGTGTAACAGAACCCTCAGAACTTCTTGATAGGGTGCATGTCCAGTGTCTAGGTGGTGTTCATTTCAATTTATTGAGTGAATCCAATAAATATGTTCAGTCTTGTCCCATCTTCTTGACTTGTTTAAATTCTTTGTATGAGAGAGACTTGGATTCAGAACCAATAGGTGCAGGTTGCTCAAGTTTGGAGATCGAGAATGGTCTAGTAGAATGTGAAGTCAATTTTCCCACCCTTGATGTGGATATTGCTTGTCCACATTCAGGTGCCTTTAGAGCAGTTGTCCCACTTACTTGTCAAGACGAAACCTACTGTGCCTTATTGGATTCTGGAGCTGAGATCTCCCTCATATCTCGAGTAGCCTGGCGTGAAATTTTAGGAAATTTGAGGATTATTCACAAGATATCTGGTTAACATTCAAGGTGTGGCTGAAAAACAAGTGGTAGTTTATAACTATGTACAACTTACTGTGTCACTTGGCTCTAGAGTAACTATTAATGATCACCCATTTGCTCTTGTTGAAGATCAAGCTATTCCTTGTTGTTTTCTCCTGGGTGCGAATTTCTTGTCTGCCACCGGGATTGACCTGGATTTGTCCACTGACAGAGTCATGAAGGAGGGTGAGATTCTCGCTACTTTTCTGGCAGAGTTGGAGGAACCTTCCAGTCATCAAGAACCGCTGGTAGTTGGAAATTTGCGTCCATGTTCATTTCTAGATGAAGTTAACCTTGAGGTTCTTCAAAAAAGTGATCGTGTGTTGAGACAACTTAAGTCCTATCTAGATAAGGGTTGTTTTGGGTATTGTCCTAAAGCTCTAGTGAGATATTGTCGTTATCTTAAAGATATCTACTTTGAGAATGGTCTTCTAGTTAAGTATGAGGAACCAGAAATGTTTCCCCAAGTTCTAGTACCTTTTAATTTCCTGATTGAGCTGGCCATTACTATCCATTTAGAGATGGCACACATAGGCCAAAACAAGGTCTTAGATGTTTTGTCTGGGGAAGTGTTTCATCCTCAGTTATATCAAGTTGTGCAAGAGGTGGTCACATCTTGTTCCCAGTGCCAGCTCAATAAGGTTTCCAGCCAGATCAGGGCTCCACCTACCTTGAAGATTGTGACCCAGGCACCATTTGAATTGGTGGCTGTGGATCTAGTATTGTTCCCCAGAACACCTCGGGGGAATCTAGGATGTTTGATGGTGGTGGACCACTACTCCAAGTGGGTAGTGGCTGTTCCATTTCCCAACAAGACTTCCAGTACCATTGCCCGTCTTTTCGAGTTTCGAGTGTTGCCCACTCTTTTGCGCCGGCCTTGTCGGTTGTTAACTGATAATGGTCCAGAATTTAGGGGTCAGGAGTTTGAGCAGATGTTATCTCGATACGGGATCGCTCACGTTTTCATGACCCCAAACCATCCAGAGAGCAATGGTGCAGTCGAGAGGGTCAACCGTACCATTGGTGAGCTTTACGGAATCTGGTTCAAGATTCTAGCTCGTGGGATGTGAATCTTCCAAAGGCCATTATGACCTACAATGGTACAATTCATTCTGAGTTGACTATGTCTCCAGCCCAGTTCTTGTTATCATCCGCTCATCCAGATCCTATTCCAGTTTCTATTCCCACTCCAGTTCAAGAACAGTGGTATCCAGGACATCCTGGTTTTTGTCCCTTTACCAAGGGGCAACTTGTCATTCGAAAGGTTGTTCCAAAAGGTAATCTAGTTTCTAACAAGTTTCTGCCCAAGTACTGTGGGCCGTTTCAAGTTGATCGAGCAGCAGAGAATGGTGTGACCTACGTCATTTCACCAGCTTATCCAGATCTGCAGCCACACTTATCCATGAGTCGAGTTCATCATTCTCAGTTGAGGAGCTGGAAGGAGGCTCCCAATTTCTTGAAGAATCATCCTAGTTATTCCAGGTTAGTTCAGGTTCCCTGGGCTAGCCTGGAGGAGGAAGATGAGAGTTTTCTAGGGTTTGAAACCCCAAATGTTCCAGTTTATTCCCCAGGCTTTTCTTGTTTGTGGGACAGTTCGTCAGAAGATGAGACTGATCTCTGATTCTAGTAGTGATTCAAGCGAGTTTCTAGGATTTCCAGATCAGAATAGGGTCAATTCTAGACCATGGCTTGCTCATCTGAGTGAAAGTTCAAGTTCAAGTTCTTCAGATTCCTCTGAATGCTCTTCAAGTTCTTTTGAACTTGACTTTTCTGGATTCCCGGATGAGGTGCCATCCAAAGTGAATCCTCCAGGTATCTTGTCTAGTTCACCCAAACCTCTGTCTAGGTCTCATTCTCAACCAAAACATGTCACTTTTGGGAATGTTCAAGACTACCTTGGTAGTGATTCAGAGAAGGAAGCTTGTTCCCCAGTGGAGGAAATCAAGGATCTGTCTCCTATTCCTCATAGTGCTCCTTCAAGTGCTGTCGGTTATGGTGTGATGGATCCTGAGGAACTTCCTGGGAGTCTAGATCCAGAAGGTGGTGGTTCAATAGATCCAAGACAGAGTTCTCCATGTCCGAATGAACCTTAACCCAATAGTGATTCTCCAGAACTTTCTTCCTTGGTGGAAGCTCTGGAGAACACTTTAGAACATGTGCAGGATAATGAGGAGCAGATTTACCAGCTGTTAGACCAGCAATTAGTTCTCAAGAGCAGCAATTTAGCCCAGTAACTGGTTCAAGGACTCCCAATAGATTAAGTTTATCCCCAGTCAAAGATATCTGTTCAGAAGCTAGGGCTTTATTACAAGCTAACAGTAAACTAGCTCGTAAATTATTCCAGTCTGTTAGGAGGGGGGTTGGGAGTAATTTGAGAGTAGGCTGGTGATTCTCCTCCATGAACTCATTCCAGAAGTCCTGTAATGGAGTTACCATTAGTACCCTCTAGGCCTCTGGAATGTGTTCATGATTAATTTAATTAACAATTAAGTGATTTTCTAGACCCTGTCTAATTATGTAAGCACACCGGACAAAAAATTAGGTCACACAGAGGGCGCTGATGTAGCATTGGTAAGTGACAAGTAGCGGTGATGTAGCACACAGGATCAGATCTGTTTCGTGAGGTGGTGAAGAACAAAGTGTGTGTTGGATATAGTCTGCAAAATGGGTCGTGAGGCAGACGTTACTCAGTGGCAAAAAGGAGCCATCGTGTTTGGCAGAGCCCACGGACACAAAATGTCTGAAGTAGCCCAATTTGTTGGTGTGTCAACGCGTACTGTCCAGCGAGTTTACAAAGAGTGGTGTTGTTCGCAATCAACTGACAATCGACGGCGTAACTGTGGCCGGAAAACAATTCTCGACAATAGGGGCCACCACCATGTTTCTCGTCTAGTAACTGCAAATCATTTTCAAACCAGAGAACAATTGCTCCAAGAAACCAATGAGGTTCTCCAGCGACCAATTTCCGAACGGACATTGCGACGAGAACTGCATGCGATGGACATCTGGAGCAGGGTACCACGGAAGAGGCCGCTGTTAACAGCAAGTCACAAATTGGCACGTTATAAATGGGCTCAGAGGCACAAAAACTGGACTGCAGCAGATTGGAAACGTGTAATTTGGTCCAATGAGTCCCGTTTTTGTTTGTTCTCCAATGATGGGAGGCGACGAGTACATCGCAGGTCCAATGAAGCCTTTAATCCTGAATGCGTCGAAGGTGTTGTTCAGGCTGGAAACAGAAAGTGAAGCGCAGGAATAGACACCCACAGACTCTGGTGGAACTTCGGGACCGGCTGATGAACGAGTGGCAGCAAATCGATGTTCAGTACATGCACAACCTCGTAGAGGCTCTGCCTCACTGGATTCGTGTGGTTATCAAGGCCAGAGGCGCCGTCACACGTTATTAGGTACATTCTGAGAGGGGTGACTAATTTTTTGTCCGTGTGCTTATATATGATTATTATGTATTGTATTTAAGTTGATGGTACTATGATTATATTTTTGATGTTAAAATAAGTATTTCTAGGTTTAATGTAATGGTGTATCTAGTTTTTGTAACGGCTTTACAGAGCCTTGGTTAAGATATATATAAAAATAGGTATATCTTGCTGTACCATGATGTATAGGTAGGGCCTAGCTAGTAAAGCCATGGAGGAAGCTAGTGTAAATTTTCTAGTTCTAGAACAAAGTGACTGCACATAGTGATACTGAATACCATACCTTGAGCTTGGTTAAGTGCTGTAATTTTTGGTTTGCTTGCCTGCCTGATTCATGCACATGCCCTCACTTGTCACCCACTTTGTACTTGCTTTGATTGTCATGCATACAGCGTCCAGTGCATGTCCCTGTCCTTACCTGCCTCCAACACCCCCAATCACGCCTTCCTACTTTCATGGGAGGTGTTTTCAGGGAGGGAGCCATTATTGGCTCTTCCACTCTTCAAGAATTGGCCTGAGGGGGGTCTTCCAGGCCTTGCTCCAGTATGCACCACCATTCTTGTCTATAGGAAGGGGTTCTGGAGGACTGCTCATCAAGAGGGGCATGGCCAGCCCACGCAGTTACCTCTAGCCTGGAGCAAGCAGACCCCACCTTTGGTAGGGATGTCTACCAATCAGGAGGTATGGGTGGATGGACCAGGGCCAGGGTACATTGATAGTGATGGGCTAGTGAGGATACTAATCAAGGACAATAGTTGTGCAGGTGGCTTCAGTTTCAAGCAAGGAGGATTGTGATTAGCCTCTTAAGGAAAGGACCATATAAAGGAGTGCTAAAAAGTGAATGTATCCAGTACTAATTGTGTAAATTTAGATTGTAAATAGGTAGGGTTTTGAAGGTGATAGTAACCTTCTTATTGATTCATGTGTATATATATATCTAATTGTCTAGTGTTTAGTAGCCATGGAGAAAGGAAAACTTGGAGCTTGGTGTCAGGATGGGGAGGTGGCAATTCCTTGAAAGACTGGATGTGGGAGAGGGCTTCGCTGCACTCACTTTTTGAGTGGTGGTACCCACCGCTCGGAGGGGGGAGTGTAGTGGGGTTGTCTCGAATAACATCTTTTCTTCTTCTTGTTTCAGGATGTAACCCCATATTGACAGAGTTAGTCTTGCTTAATGCCTGACTAGCTCAGTAGTCTTGTTTTTGTTTGATCATGTTTTTTGATTCAGTAAACTTAGCCTTCAATTTTTAGAAAAGAAAAAACTCATTGTTCAAAGCCACAGTTGGCTTCCGCTTGTGGAAGTTCTAGCTTGCCAACTCAATTTGTTAAGAAAATGAACATTCAAGAAAAACAGTGCGCCTTGTGATAATGGACATTGCCTGTGCATAACGGTGTGCAGGTTAAGGTATTTCTAGGACTACTCGCTTCAGGTTTTGCTTCTCCATGGCTTAACTATAATAGATAGGTGTGATTGGATTGACCTCAAGTCTAGCTTAAGGATGTTAGGTCCAGTGAGGTTGATTGTGTTGTCTAATTGTACCATTCTAGCATAGGTTAAGTTTTTTTATCTTTTTCTGGAAATTCCATTTTGTTGTTCAGTATTTTTGTCATTGTAATTGTAAGCACCATTGTATAACATACCCTTTCAGGGTTTTTTTTTAATTTCCAGTTCTTAATCTTAAGCCATGTTAGATTCAAGGTCATAACCCATTCTAGCTCTTGTAAATAATTCAAGTTGATTGCTAATAAACCCTTAGAATTCTACCAACTAGTTTTTTTTCAGCCTTTGTCCTTATAGACTGGGGTTGTTACTTTCAAGGATTTCCTTGTGACAAGCCCAGGGTCCTTGAATCAAAAATACCGCCAGATTCTCTTTATTATCTGCTTTTATCATCCAGCCACATTTGATTTACTTCACAATCAGTCTGCTAAAATCTTGCTTGCTTGTTGTGTATGCCCATATTTGGTTGAAGTCCTCAAGTATTGCCAGGTGTACATTGCACACACCTTTCCTGAAGCCAGGGCTTTCCAGGTTCTCGAGTGGACCTGACTCAGACACGGTTAATCTTTGGAGATAGCTAGCGGGTCGAGTCCATTTCTTGGTTCAGCAGTGTGGGAGTCTCGTTTGCCCCTCAGTGACAGTCAATGGAGGTGAGAAAAACTTCACCGCCCGGGACCTTCTCGTTTCCCGTCATCAAGAAGTAGCCAAGTTACGGTATTCTAGTTAAGTTCATCGTTCTCCCCGCAACAATGCCTTCAATGGTGACCTTGCATTTGTCATATCAATAGTGATAATTTAAGATTAATACACACTTTAAATATTAATAATACTTACTTATTATTAACAACAACTAGCCATTTATTTTTAATAAGAGCCCAGTAAAGCCTAAAGCTTAAGGGCCAAATTAAATAAAATAAAGTTTTAAAATTATTCATGCCATTGTAAATTGTAAAACAAATGCATTTATTTTATTATTAATAAAGGTTATTCAATTAAAATTCAATTCAATTCAATTGACCCAACTAGTAGAAGTAGGAGGAGGTTAACTGAATGCCTGGTTGTTGTTGCAGCATTTTATTTTAGGCCACGAAACCATACAATTACCTTAAGTTGTACTTTATAATTTTTATATTAAACCATTCTATTCTGTTGACTTTATTTTAAGTATTTTAATAATTTTATAAACCCAAATTGTATACCCATTTTTTATTGAAACAGGCCATCAGGGACTTGAAATTTTAATGAAAAAATTTGTTGTTGTTTACATTGTTGAAGAAAGAAAATACCTTCAACATAAGGAAAATGGAACTAATTTATGAAACTAAAATAAACCTATTTTATCATTTTACTGAATAAGAAAATTATTTATCATTTTAGCTATGGTATATGAGTAACAAATTCTGGTGCTGTATACAGGGTGTCCCAGAATTAACTATCTATTTCAATGAAATCGGACAAATTTTTTAAAAACACACTTTTATTTATGTTTATCATGTTTAATATGTGTTAAAAATGTATAAATTTCTAAATTTTTTTTATAATTTTATTTTCATAATTTTTTCATTATCTGGTCCAATGAAAGACCGTCTGAAGTCATAGAATGGCAAAGAGACTCTCCAAAAGTTAACGTGTGGCTTGGAATGACCAAATCCAAAATTTATGGTGCTCCATCTTGTTGAAACACAACATTATCAAGAATGCCATCATCAAGAAGCTGTGGTTCGAGAAACAGCTGAAGCATATCAAGGTAGACGTACCTGTTACAGTTGCTTCCGCAAAGAAGAATGGGCCATAAATTTTGGATTTGGTCATTCCAAGCCACACGTTAACTTTTGGAGAGTCTCTTTGCCATTCTATGACTTCAGACGGTCTTTCATTGGACCAGATAATGAAAAAATTATGAAAATAAAATTATGAAAAAAATTTAGAAATTTATACATTTTTAACACACATTAAACATGATAAACATAAGTAAAAGTGTGTTTTTAAAAAATTTGGCCGATTTCATTGAAAGAGAGAGTTAATTCTGGGACACCCTGTATTATAGATTGAGCTAAGGAAAAGCATTTAAACAAATTAAAAATATAAAAATTGAAAGTTTTCACATCAGATTGTAAAATTTATGAAGGGAATTGATTTTTTAAAATCTAGGCAGAGAATTAGCATCAGCTAAATTTCAAAATCATTGTGTATATATATATATGTGTGTGTGTGTGTGTGTGTGTGTGTGTGTGTGTGTGTGTATATATATACATCAGGTCATCCCATAAGTAATGTCATTTTTTAAATCAGAATTTGAAGGACAAAAAAAACTCAACTGAAACTTTTTAATCTAGCATATATTTTCCATCAGAATCAATGACACTGTCAACATCCTACAAGCTTTTCAATGCCATGTTTATAAAATTCAGGCAGTTTTGAGGCAAAAAAAACGTACAAAGACTGGTGTGCAGGTCATCTAAAGAAGGATACTGTTTCTCGTCAAGATAGCTTTGCTGACTCATGAAGAGATGATAATCTGAAGGCGCAAGATCTGGAGAATAAGGATGATGTGGAAGTTTTTTCCACCCAAGCTCCTCAATTTTTGCAGAAGTGATCCAAGTGGTATGAGGACGTACGTTGTCATGGTGGAACACGATTCCTTTCCGATTAACCAAAGAAGGTCTCTTTTCTTTTAGTGCAGTGTTCAACTGATCCAGTTGTTGACAGTAGACTTGAGCGGTGATTGTTTGGTTGTGTGGTAAGGTTTCAAAGTGTATTACACCACCTTTATCCCACCAAACACTAAGCAATACCTTCCAAGGGTGAAGATTTGGTTTTGGCTGTGGTGTCACTGGTTCTCCGGCACAAACCCACTGTCGATGGCGCTTAACATTCTGGTACAGTATCCACTTTTCATCACCAGTCACTAAACAGTGCCAAAACGGATCTTGGAGTTCATGGGAATGAAGAGCTGTGCTAATGTTTACCTGCACCCTCAGATTGTCGACCAACAATTCATGTGGCACCCATTTTCCTAACTTAGGCACTTTCCCGAGTTGTTGCAAATGTTGATAGATGGTGAACGGGGATGAATTGAGTTTCTGGGCCAATTCTTCAACAGTTGTTGAACAGTTTTCTTCAAGTGTGGCTAACAGCAGGTCATCATCAAACTCATCAGGGCATCCAGAGCATGCTGCATCTGTCAAACAGCAGTCACCATTCCTAAACTTTTGAAACCATCTTTGACATTTCCTCACATGCAGAATATCATTGCCATAAACATCCTGAATGTTTCACGTTGCTTCAGTAGCACTATTCCCTTTTTTGAACTCGTAAAGCATTATATGCCTGATATGCTCTTCTGATACCACCATGTTTATGAGGGGTTCACATAAAGCAAAACATACATCTTCACTAGTCAAGGTCTGTAAAGTATGTAGCAAAACACAATAGATCTCCTCTTAGATATAACCTTCAGAAAATTTATGCTTAAACTGAGTAGGACTAGTTTAAACTTAATCTATCGTAACAAACGACATTACTTATGGGATGACTATATATATATATATATATATATATATATATATATATATATATATATAGGGCGTCCCAAAAAAATGTATACACACTTTAAATAATTATAAAGGCAGTGTTTATTAAAATACATTTCATTTTCAAAATGTAATAGAATCTACAGACATTATTTAATTTTGTCAACGCCTGTTTTCAAACTGACGTCCGTTCTGGTGCAGGCACTGCTAACGCGAAGCAATGGAATCGCAAACATCACGAAACATTTTGTTTGGTATTTGTGTGCATTCTCGTTCAATGGCTGCTCTCAATTCAGCGACTGTTGCAGGTTTTATAGGGTAGACTTTGTCTTTTAAGTATCCCCATAAAAACAAGTCTAGTGGTGTGAGGTCTGGTGAACGCGGAGGGTATTCTACGAAACCCCTTCGTCCAATCCACATCCACATCGTGCCAAGTACCACTCGCAATACTCTACTCTTCTGTCCGGATCATCTTCATTAATAGCATGGACTAATCTTGGAATGTAACTTTTCCATTGACAGCGCTTCAAAATGCATTGGACAGACGATTCTGAAATTCCTACCTCACGACTCGCTTGCCGCACAGATTTTCTTGGACTTTGGTGATACGTTTCCAGTACTCTTTCTTGCTTTGTGGGGCTTGTCGATGTCCGTGGTCTTCCGGAACGCTTCTTGTGGACATTCTGAACAGTTCCATCAGCTTCAAACTTATCTCTAATTCGAGTGATGGTAAGTCGCGTTGGTGGATCTGTTTGAAACTCCCTCCTAAACTGTCTTTGCACTTCAACTGCGTTTTCACACTTCCAGTAGCATTTTAGAATGAATTTCCTTTGTTCAAAGCTTAGTCTGACTGCCATTATTAATTCTAATGGGTTTAACTTGGAAAGAAACATCAATTGAGCTATCAGCTGTTAAAGTGTGTATACATTTTTTTGGGACGCCCTGTGTATATATACACACGGTGTATATATATATATATATATATATATATATATATATATATATATATATATATATGTGTGTGTGTGTGTGTGTGTGTGTGTGTGTGTGTGTGTAATAACCTGCTCCCTCCAAATTCGGGCAAGGTCGGGATGTTACAAGAGAGAGGGTTATTACTTTAGCACTCCTGGATGCAGAAATAGTTTACTCTTTGTATTTCCACAATTGTGGAGTACAGTGTGGGCCCGTGTTTTTCTTTTATCCCAGTTATCAAAGTCCAAAGAGTAGAAAATAAACACAACAGCTTACACGATTTTTAATTTGAATATAGGCAAGATAAATATAATGGATTGGCATGAATCAGATGTTTCTTTTATATAAAACAAGGGGGGTAATAATAATAATAAAATAATAAAGGTTTCATAACTAAAAAATGTTACTTTATCTTCATTGTAAGATATGAAATAAGTAGAGATCCCTTCTAAGACGCCCTCTCGTCCATTCTGAGTCCCCAGACTTATATGAATCAATTTCAAACTACCGATCTTTCTATCTAAACAGTCAGACTTCAAATTGATACCCAATCTTCCAATTCTCAAAAGCAATTCTCTAACAAGCTGACTTTCCCTCATCAGCCCGGAGACCCTCCTCCAGGGATCTGCCATAAGGGCGCTGATCCCCTTCTTATATAGTCAAAGGAACAGAACCTGGCTTCGCCATCACGAAAGCAGTTGTCACCTGAGAACTTTTGAGAAGCGAGCGTCTCACAATCCAGTGTGTTTCCCAGGTGAAATCAAAGAAACCGTTCACGTCACTGGCGTGTGATTTCCATTTAGAAGAAAATTAGTCATACACTAGTGTGTGAAATATTGAATGAATGAAGTCATTATAACAGTCATCAGGGCGCGACTTCGATTATAAATTATAACATGTATAACATAATATATATATATATCAAAGCTATTGACTTCTCCTTAGGGAACCGGAGCTTACAGATGAAAAGAAGGATCAACACAACGGCAAACATTTTCATTTATTTGTACATCAGACGTTTCGACAAATCTTTTGTCATCATCAGTGAGTTAAGTCTTAAAACCTTAAAACAAAATTGAAAAGTGAAAGTTACATCAATACAATATTAAGACCATTAAAATTAAAACCTTAAAGCAAAATGAAAATTGCATCAATACAAAATTAAAAACATTTAAATTTCATCACTATAAAAACTAAAATTAAATTAAATTTCATCACTATAAAAACTAAAATTAAATTACCTCAATAGGTAAATACACAATGTTTACATCCACCTCCATACTTGGCAAAGTCTAAGTGAACACTAGGTGGTCAGAGGATTAGGAAGGGTATATCTGTGAAACACGGTTGGTTGTCAAAAGAGTCGTAATTTGTAGGATGAGCTATTATTATTAAGGGAGGGTTTGTTTCTATAGATGTACAAAGATTCTAAAATTCGGAGTTCTGTAAGGTTATTGGATCTAGTTAAAATTTCAAACTGAGTTTTGTGAAGGGGATGGTCGTTTTCATCACTGTGGTTTCTAATTGCGGATTGTGGAGGGCTACTGAGGGGACGGTTGGTACGGACTGACAAGCCCAAATGTTGAGAAAGGCGCACCTCCAGTTGGAGTTGAGTGCTGCCAATATACGCAGCCTTACAGCTGTCGCACGTGTATTTGTAAACAACATTGGGGCATACAGTTTTGGGGAATTCATCTTTGAACTTTAAAAAATTTGATAATTTAAGTGGGTTGACGAAGGCGAATCTAAAATTTATTTGGGGATAACTGGACTTGAGTAGTTTGGACAATTCACCTCGAATACGCAATGATAAATAACCATAAAAAGGTAATTTAATATATCTGGTTTCTTTTTGTACTGTAGTTACGGGGAGTTTAGTATCAAAAGTGTTATTTAAAAATTTCTTTAATTGGTTATCGAATAGATGAGAAGGGTAGTAATTGTTAATAAAGTACTGTTTTAAAAATTTAAATTCTTCGTTTAACGAAAAGTAATCCGAACAAATACGGTAACTTCTTGTTAATAATGTTACTATAGCACTAATCTTATATTTATAAAACATACAACTTAAATAATTGGTTCCCAAGCCAGTAAAAGTTTGTTTCCGAAATAGTGAAGTATGGAACTTATTATGGGCCCGTTTAACTAAAACATCCAGGAAAGGTAAACTATTATTTGTTTCGTTTTCACACGTGTACTTAATATTACTATGTTGTTTATTAAGATAATCAAGAAAAAGTTTTACGTGTGAAGGATGGTTAAATATTAAGAAAGTGTCATCCACGTATCTTCTGTAATATGTGGGTTTAAAACTACTAGGACAATTTTCCAACCAAATTTCTTCGTAATGGCAAAGAAATGCATTTGCTAGTGTTGGGCTTAACGGGGAACCCATAGCTACCCCATCAATTTGGCTGTAAAGGTTGCTATTAAATAAGAAAAGATTATCAAAACACACTATTTCGAGAAGGTTTTTAAATTGAGTCTGAGTGAGGCCATTAATAAGAGTACTATCAGTAGTGAATAACTTATTTAGTATGATATTTAATGTTTCTTTTAACGGGACATTAGTAAACAATGATGAGATATCAAAACTGGCCATAGTAAGAGAATCGGCATGATTGATCTCTTTTATCTCTTTAGCAAAATCAAACGAGTTGTTAATAGAATAATCATTAAAGGTGAGTTTTGAAAGCAAGGGAACGAAGAATTTGGCTAAGTTATAATTGAATGTACCACATGCCGAAAGAATAGGTCTTAATAAGCAAGATTTTAAAATTCTTAATAATTTGAAAAAGGATAACTCTGTCATCATTACAAAACCGGATAAGGGTAAAGGAGTAGTGCTGATTGATTCAACAGTTTACATAAATAGAATGGAGACAATTTTGTCGGATACGTCTAAATTTAAAAGGGTAAAAGAGAATGTTCTGTCTAAATTACTAAAACTCGAAGATAAACTTAATAGGTGTTTGCGTAAATTAAAAAATAGTAATATTATTGCTGACAATACATACAATTTTTTATTTGCTTCTGGTTCTAATCCAGGAATTCTATATGGTTTACCTAAAGTCCACAAGCCAAATTTCCCACTAAGACCTATTCTTTCGGCATGTGGTACATTCAATTATAACTTAGCCAAATTCTTCGTTCCCTTGCTTTCAAAACTCACCTTTAATGATTATTCTATTAACAACTCGTTTGATTTTGCTAAAGAGATAAAAGAGATCAATCATGCCGATTCTCTTACTATGGCCAGTTTTGATATCTCATCATTGTTTACTAATGTCCCGTTAAAAGAAACATTAAATATCATACTAAATAAGTTATTCACTACTGATAATACTCTTATTAATGGCCTCACTCAGACTCAATTTAAAAACCTTCTCGAAATAGTGTGTTTTGATAATCTTTTCTTATTTAATAGCAACCTTTACAGCCAAATTGATGGGGTAGCTATGGGTTCCCCGTTAAGCCCAACACTAGCAAATGCATTTCTTTGCCATTACGAAGAAATTTGGTTGAAAATTGTCCTAGTAGTTTTAAACCCACATATTACAGAAGATACGTGGATGACACTTTCTTAATATTTAACCATCCTTCACACGTAAAACTTTTTCTTGATTATCTTAATAAACAACATAGTAATATTAAGTACACGTGTGAAAACGAAACAAATAATAGTTTACCTTTCCTGGATGTTTTAGTTAAACGGCCCATAATAAGTTCCATACTTCACTATTTCGGAAACAAACTTTTACTGGCTTGGGAACCAATTATTTAAGTTGTATGTTTTATAAATATAAGATTAGTGCTATAGTAACATTATTAACAAGAAGTTACCGTATTTGTTCGGATTACTTTTCGTTAAACGAAGAATTTAAATTTTTAAAACAGTACTTTATTAACAATTACTACCCTTCTCATCTATTCGATAACCAATTAAAGAAATTTTTAAATAACACTTTTGATACTAAACTCCCCGTAACTACAGTACAAAAAGAAACCAGATATATTAAATTACCTTTTTATGGTTATTTATCATTGCGTATTCGAGGTGAATTGTCCAAACTACTCAAGTCCAGTTATCCCCAAATAAATTTTAGATTCGCCTTCGTCAACCCACTTAAATTATCAAATTTTTTAAAGTTCAAAGATGAATTCCCCAAAACTGTATGCCCCAATGTTGTTTACAAATACACGTGCGACAGCTGTAAGGCTGCGTATATTGGCAGCACTCAACTCCAACTGGAGGTGCGCCTTTCTCAACATTTGGGCTTGTCAGTCCGTACCAACCGTCCCCTCAGTAGCCCTCCACAATCCGCAATTAGAAACCACAGTGATGAAAACGACCATCCCCTTCACAAAACTCAGTTTGAAATTTTAACTAGATCCAATAACCTTACAGAACTCCGAATTTTAGAATCTTTGTACATCTATAGAAACAAACCCTCCCTTAATAATAATAGCTCATCCTACAAATTACGACTCTTTTGACAACCAACCGTGTTTCACAGATATACCCTTCCTAATCCTCTGACCACCTAGTGTTCACTTAGACTTTGCCAAGTATGGAGGTGGATGTAAACATTGTGTATTTACCTATTGAGGTAATTTAATTTTAGTTTTTATAGTGATGAAATTTAATTTAATTTTAGTTTTTATAGTGATGAAATTTAAATGTTTTTAATTTTGTATTGATGCAATTTTCATTTTGCTTTAAGGTTTTAATTTTAATGGTCTTAATATTGTATTGATGTAACTTTCACTTTTCAATTTTGTTTTAAGGTTTTAAGACTTAACTCACTGATGATGACAAAAGATTTGTCGAAACGTCTGATGTACAAATAAATGAAAATGTTTGCCGTTGTGTTGATCCTTCTTTTCATATATATATATATATATATATATATATATATATATATATATATATATATATATATATATATATATATATATATGTGTGTGTGTGTGTGTGTGTGTGTGTGTGTGTGTGTAAAAATGAACCATAAATAATTCCCATATTCCTATACTATCATATTCTTCATGTAATTCTTGTATTCATTTATATAGTTCTTGTATTCATTTTAAAATTCATGTGTTTATATGGTTCATGTATTTATATAATCCTGTATATTCTTATATATTTAACTTTATATAATACCTATATTCATATGTATGTACGTGTGTGTATTCATTTTTACATAAGGACCAAAATCACCCAACGCAAGTTTGGATAAAATTTTTGATTTGCTTTCTACTTTGCCAAATAATTGGTGACCTATTCTTTTTTTAAAATCTCATAATCATTTTTTTTTAGATTTTGTTTAATAAGGAATCCTGCTTAAGCTTTGCAATGTTCATATTTTGTATGCATTCTTTTTCGTTATAAAAGATGAGATCATGTCTTGCCTAAGCATTTAAATTGTACATCTTAAACCTTAAAATTTTACTCATATGCATATTTTAGTGTAAAGAAGCATAGTCCGATTTTCATTTTTAGTTAACTTGGCAGATCATGATAACATCAGATCTGAAAAGTCACAGTTTAAGATAAAAATATGGTTTCATCTTCAAATATTTTGTTTACTCATTCAAGCCTTACCACAGCTAAAAAATTTACTTTATTTTCGAATATTGTGCAAAAATAATGCAGCCTTTGTAGCATTTAATAATAATGATGTTAGCAGTTTTGGGGTATATAAACCCCAGTAAAAATCTTCCATTGTCATTCAGAAGCTAATTCAGAGGCTGAGCACTACCTGTACATTTTAGCAGTAAATTACAGTAAGATAGTCTTTATCTTATCCATCGAGCCTTGCTCTCTTCAGAAGAACTTAGTCATTAAACTTTCCGGATACCCTATAAGAAGAGTCCGGAATCTTCAGAATTTTTAGCAAGTCTACCAGAGTCCTCCAAGCCACTATAGAAGAACTCGGAGAGTAATATAGAAGAAAACTACTGCAAGTCACACATCCGTTGCTGCCACCTAACTAGAACCCCCGTCGACTTCGAACCAACCCAGGCCATAGACAGAGGGGTTAACATATATATATATATTTTTTTTTTTTTTAGTTCAGGAAGATATATATATATATATATATATATATATATATATGAATAGAAACGACATAAGTATTAAGGAACGTTTCTGCACACGAGGAAGAGAAATCACGAATAAATGAAAAATGAGGCGAACCACCCGGGAATCGAACCCAGGGCCTTCCAATTGCCGGTTGGATGCGCTACCATTACACTACGGACCTCGATCATTCACAAATAAATTCTCCTACATAGGGCAGAAACCAATGCCCTGAGAGGGCACCCTCGCAAATCGTGAATATGTGCATTTAACTGCAATGACCTCGTGTGCAGAAACGTTCCTTAATACTTATGTCGTTTCTATTCATTTATATACTGCGTGGTCATTGCAGTTAAATGCACATATTCACGATTTGCGAGGGTGCCCTCTCAGGGCATTGGTTTCTGCCCTATGTAGGAGAATTTCGATTTGTGAATGATCGAGGTCCGTAGTGTAATGGTAGCGCATCCAACCAGCAATTGGAAGGCCCTGGGTTCGATTCCCGGGTGGTTCGCCTCATTTTTCATTTATTCGTGATTTCTCTTCCTCGTGTGCAGAAACGTTCCTTAATACTTATGTCGTTTCTATTCATTTATATACTGCGTGGTCATTGCAGTTAAATGCACATATTCACGATTTGCGAGGGTGCCCTCTCAGGGCATTGGTTTCTGCCCTATGTAGGAGAATTTCAATTTGTGAATGATCGAGGTCCGTAGTGTAATGGTAGCGCATCCAACCAGCAATTGGAAGGCCCTGGGTTCGATTCCCGGGTGGTTCGCCTCATTTTTCATTTATTCGTGATTTCTCTTCCTCGTGTGCAGAAACGTTCCTCAATACTTATGTCGTTTCTATTCATTTATATACTGCGTGGTCATTGCAGTTAAATGCACATATTCACGATTTGCGAGGGTGCCCTCTCAGGGCATTGGTTTCTGCCCTATGTAGGAGAATTTCGATTTGTGAATGATCGAGGTCCGTAGTGTAATGGTAGCGCATCCAACCAGCAATTGGAAGGCCCTGGGTTCAATTCCCGGGCGGTTCGCCTCATTTTTCATTTATTCGTGATTTCTCTTCCTCGTGTGCAGAAACGTTCCTTAATACTTATGTCGTTTCTATTCATTTATATACTGCGTGGTCACTGCAGTTAAATATATATATATATATATATATATATATATATATATATATATATATATATATATATATATATATCCCCGCAAGGGGGTTCTAAGCTCGTGCTCTTGAGTGCTCTTTGTGCTCATTTGTACGTGCTTGTTCCTGGAGGTTTCACGTGCGCCCTCCCGGCCCTAGCACCCAAGGATGATGGGGCTCGACCCTGCAGTCCTTGGTCTTTTTCCACTTCGACTGTCCCCTCCACCCTTTCTTTTTCCTCTGTCTTTCCTCTCACTTTTTCTTTGTTTTTCCGCTGAGATATGCCCTTTAAATAGAGGCGAATCGGTTCTTCCTGAACTAAAAAAAAAAAAAAAAAATATATATATATATATACAGTGCTCGAAGTGGAAATTTTAAAGCAAGGGTGTGGTCTTTCAAAAATTTTGGTTACCGTTGCCCCTCATATTTTAAGAACAATACAATTTTAAAAAGGCATTCTAACATGTTAACTTAAGTTTATTTCAATTTTTCAAGCATACAAAACCATATTAAATTTTAAAAATTAACTATTAGTTTTGTCAATTATATGTTGTAAAATAAGTTAATATACGGTTAACTTTTTTTATTCGTGTAAAGGGACATAAAAATGCATTTATAAATCTCTATTTAATTGCATATAAATGATTACATCAAGATATTTATATAAAAAAAAATTTGTTTATGGCATAGAATATAAAAATAGGTATTTAAAATATAAAAATAGGTAATTAAAATGCAAATTTATTCAATAATATTTTTTAAACAAAAAAAATATGCTAGATTAAAATAATTTAGAGAGATTCATATCCCATAGAATTACTGCTTCAAGAAGTGCGGTGTGTGTTTCCCGGCATTTCTTTCCAGCAAAGAAGTAAAGGTGTGCTGCTAACCAATTGAGAGAAGTAGGGGTGTGCATACCACTGCGTTGCAATCCACTTCAAGCAATATATATATTTTTTTTGTTTCAAAGTATGACCGCTCATGGCCACCAAAAGAAAGGTGGATAGCAGAGTGAACACAGGACAAAGACTATGGAACAGCTAACAGAAATGAACAATAGATGGGGGGGGGGGATGAAGGAGGAAGGAGATACACCACACTCCCATAGTCTAATTGTGATTGTACCAGGGACATGTACAAATGGAGGAGTGTCCACCTATCCGTGCCCCATGCAGCATGAGACAGATGTCCCAGCAAATCCAGGGTACATCTTGTAATCTCGCGCAGCCTGCGAAGGTGGGAAATCCAGCTCAAACAGCTATCAAATACCATGCCCAGGAAACGTACTGATTGAATGAGGGCCAGAGGCTGACCCCCGAATGTAAGATTAAAGGCCAGGACAGTGCCAGATCCCCGTCTCCTCGACGGAAGGAAGGCCACACATGAAGTCTTTGGGGAAGACAGCGTAAGGCCCACCGACGACGCCCAACGTTCAACCCGATTGACCGCGAGTTGGACTTGCCTCTCCATGAGGGTGGGACTCATCCCCGCGGCAAAGACAGCCAGATCGTCGGCGTAGATGGAACAACGCACTGAGGGTGGGAG
This sequence comes from Bathynomus jamesi, assembly GCA_023014485.1. Taxonomy (NCBI): domain Eukaryota; kingdom Metazoa; phylum Arthropoda; class Malacostraca; order Isopoda; family Cirolanidae; genus Bathynomus; species Bathynomus jamesi. The sequence continues at coordinate 390,936 of JAJOZX010002638.1, read as the reverse complement.
GGCCCCCGGTAGCGCAGACATGACCAAATTGAAGCAGGAGATGCTTAAGACACACCCCTGAGGCAACCCCTCCTCCTGAACATACAGGTCAGATAGGGCCACCCCATTACGGACACGGAAAGTGCAATGGCAGAGGAAGTTACGAATAAATGTGGACAAAAAGCCCACAAAACCAAGAGACTTCAAATGGTCCATGACAATTCCCTGACAGGTCATGTCATAGGCCTTTTGGACATCGAAAAAGATGGCCAGAACAAGATTCCGGCGGGAAAAGGCCTCCTGTACATCATGATCAAGAAGAAGGGGGTCCAAAGTACCCCGAAATTGATGAAAGCCATACTGGGTCGGGGGGTTTAACCCAAGCGACTCCAGTGTAAAGGAAAGTCGGATGGCCACCATCTTTTCAAGGAGCTTGCATAAGCAGCTCATCAAGGCAATAGGCCGATAGCCCGCCACCTCCGCCGGATCCTTCCCCAGCTTAGGTATTGTGACCACAATCGCCTCCATCCAATGGGAAGGGAATGACCCCTCAACCCACATCCGGTTGAAAAGATCCAGCAAGAAGTGTAGGGCCATCGGGTGCAAGTTCCAAATAAAGTCATACGGAATGTCATCAGGGCCAGGGGTGGAAGAACGACGGGTTGCCAAGGCAGCCCGAAGTCCCCGTATCATAAAGAGATGGTTATAGGGCTCGTTCCCAGGAGGCAGGAACGTAACATCCGACAAAGGACGATGATCCGCAGCTGAAGGCGAACAGGAAACCGCAGCAAAAGCCCTGGCCAGCCGATTGGCCACAGCAATAGGATCCAAAAGGAAGCCATCCCCGTCCCAAAGGACAGGGCGACGAGCAGGGACCGGCTTCTCGATACTACGTACCTTCCACCACACAGCAGCCGAAGGGGTAGACGAGGAAATGCCAGACACAAAAGCACGCTAAGAGGCCCGATGGGCCAACTTGAGAGTCCGGCAGGCGAAAGCCTTCGCCCACCACATCTCAATCAAGTGGTCCATGTGCCGGGTGTGGTGGAAGCGGCGCATTGCCCTCTTCCTCTCACACCGCCTGGTGACATGCTGGAGTCCACCACGGGACGCTACGTGTCCGCGGGTTACCGGAAAATCGAGGAATACAGTCCTCCGCAACCCCCATCACCACCCACTCGAAGAACTCCAAGCTCTCATCCACGGAGCCAAAGTCCAACACCGAATGGGCAATGACGGAATGAGCTCTGAAGGATGGCCAGTCAGCCTGCGCCAGGCACCACCTCGGTCGAGACAAGACACCCGGCTGCAGTCCGACTGGCTCAAGACAGACTGGGTACTGATCACTGCCATAAGAGTCCCCCCAACACCCTCCACGAAAAATCGAGTAAGGCATCGAGGGACACCAAGGAGAGATCAATACAGGTAGATGAACCTGTGGGTTCGTGGAAATAGTTAGGTTCGCCGGAAATGAGGCACGCGAAGGAAAGTTCCTCCATTAAGGAGAGCAACATACCAGCAACATTAGTCGACTGGACATCTCCCCAAGCCGGGTCGCAACTGTTAAAGTCCCCGAGGAGGAGAAATGGTCGAGGCAGTTGCAACACCAACTCGCGAACCGCGTCACAAGGAGGGGTCATGGGGAGGAATACAAATCGAGCAGGCAGTGTACTGGCGATCTCAAGAGAGTCGCACAACCACAGCCTGCAAGGAAGTACGAAGAGGCACACCTCGCGAGGGTAACGAATGATGGACATAAATCGCCGCACCCCACCAGCGTGTGTGCCCATCCGGGTGCAAGGGAAACCAACATAGCCAGAGAGACAAGGGAGGCCCCATGCAGCCAGGATAGTCTCCTGGAGACAAACGCAGGAAGGCCGCTCACTCTCCAGCAGGGAGGCAAGGTTCTCCCAGTTGACTAAAAGCCCCCCACAGTTCCAATGCAAAATGGAACTGTAATGGGAAGGGGCATTATAAGAAGAGAAAGCAGAGAAATAGCCACGAACAAGCTGAGCAGCAAACTCAATGGGCCATAACCAGGGACAGAATTGGCTTCCCCGACTCACGCCGGATGGGGAGGGTAGTGGCCACAGGGGGCAAATTGGGGAGACAAGGATCTCGATTACAGGAGGCCACAGACTCCGCAGCTGCCTCACCCGTAGTAGAACGAGAGTGGGAAAGTGGAACAGGGAGTTCAGAGGGGGGCTCCCCTGAGGGGGGGGGGAGGAGACGACGAGACGGGCCCAGCCAAAACCCCCGACTCCCCACCAGAGGTAGGGCAGGGAGAACCAGAGAACCAGATGTTCGAGGGCTCATCACACCAGACAAGTGCTGATGGGGGGGGGGGAGATTCATCACAGGTGGGAAAAGTAGATCCAGGAGAGAGACCCGACCACTCTCAGCAGGAGCCGAAGGGAGAGAGACTCCATGAAGAAGGGCCAGGCCCCTTTTGACCAGGTCCACCGTGGGAACCGAGTGAGTCAGTAATCGAGGGTGTCATGGGGCGGTGTACCTCAACCGACACCCAGACACTAGTTGGGGCACCGGGAGGTGACGCTCCACCAGCCCTCCGTATAGGGGGAGGGGAGTCCCGAGCGGATTATGAGCAGCGCACGGCTTCTCCTCCGGTGAAGAAGGGGAAGCAGGGTGAGCAGTGGTCATGAACAGGTCTGGAGGACTCCGACCATGGCGATGCTTCCTCCTCCCCTTCGGGGCATCACCTTCCCCACCCGAGAGAGGGGTAGGCAAGGATCCAGACCCCAAGGTCGGAGAGGGAGAAGGGGCACTTGTAGGCAGGGAATCAGACGGGATGACAAAGTGAGGCAGGGGGACAAGAAGGTCCCGTGGCGCCAGGAGGACCACCAACCCCCGGAACTTCCAGGGGGGGCACCACTCCGGTAGGCGCCAGGGTAGCACGGGAGGGGCCCGAGGACCCGCCGGAGCCAAGAGCCACAGCATAGGACAACCACCACCGTGGCTCCCAGTCACGGACCCTATTGCGCGCCTGCCACGCACTAAGGAATTCGGTAGTCCTTAAGGACCGCACCTCGAATTTAAACTTGAAAATGGGGCAGTCCTGAGAGGAGGAAGTGGGCCCCCGAGCAGTTCGAGCACCGCGGGGGCTTCGTGCATGGGGGAGGGTTCGCAGGCCCACCGCAGTGGACACACAGCTTACCCTCACGGCGGCACGCAGAGCTAACATGGCCGAACTGGTTGCAGCCAAAGCAGTGAACCAGGTCAGGCACATACAGCCGAACCAAAAACTCGCACGGCCGGCGATCACCCACGCCCCAGAACACCTGGGCCGGAGGCACAAGGGAGTCAAAGGTCAGGAGCAGATGAGCAGATGGGGTAAGAGCACCATCCCGGCGCGACAAAAAGCGGAAGACCTTCGTTAACCCCTGGGGGGTCAAGATCCTCCTGCAACTCACCAACCGGGATTGACAGCAGACAGGAAGCAAAAATGGTGCCCTGACAGCTATTCAGTTGCGGATGGGGAGTCAGAAACTATGCAACCCAGAACATCCTGCAACTGTAGAAGGGACTCAGTCACCCCCAAAGAACGGGACTTCAAAAGAAGAGACCCATCCTTCAGAAGGCGGATATCGTAATGGCAGGGAACCCCCACTGTCTTAAGATGCTGAAACACCCGTTCCGAGTTGCACGGAAGGGAGCCAGTGGAAGGGCGGAGAACAAGGAACATGTCCACCAGACAGAAATTGACAGCAAAGACAGGTCCATGTGTGATGGTAACCACGAGTGGGCGAGAAAACGAGGGCTGTGAAGACCCCGCCCTACAGCCACCACGAGTGCGGCCACAGGAGCCAGATGCTGCAGAGGATGAAAGGGGGCCATACGGCTTTAAGGTCAATCCAGCGGAGGCAGAGGCCACTGAATGAGTAGAAGTCTTATCCAAATCCAAGGATGGGCCAGTCATCAACAGGAGGGGATTGAAGTTTTGAAATTGTACCCATAAACAATAGAATTACAAGAAAGAGAGCCTCGGACCCAAGGCAATGCACCAGTCCGCCGCTGCATCCTTCAAAGTGCAGGCCCAATGTCCCGGGTAGCCTGACCCCCAACCTGACTGTCATTTTAAAAACAGTAGATTGGCTTTCTGGAGATTTGTCCATTAAGGGCCTAGCAAAGACCAAATCCAGATGCAGCAGCAGTCCAAGCGCCCAACCATCCCCAGAGCACAGCTCAGCCACGGAGCAATGCCCCCCAGCGGGTGCACCTGATGACCCCAAGACTGCAAAATATAAACAGAGGGGGGGGGGGGGGGACGCAACTAGGTAACTCTTCACCCACACCCCGCAAGGAGTTGAGGAAGAAGTTGAGGAAACCCCAACAACCTACGAGGTGTGCGAGCCCCCTCGGCCCAGCAAGCTGGAGTACCTAATCGAGGGGGTATATATATATACACACACACACATATATAATATATATATATATATATGCGCAATGAGAAATTAGCAGGAAAACTTTAGTTTCTTAAACAAATGTTGGAAACCTAGTGAAGAAACTAGGGGGGGGGGGGGAATCAATCACCATCAAAGCCATTATAATCTGATAAGCATATCAGAGGATTAGACAACTATGAGACATATAATTCCAATAATTACCTTGCAGCAAAAGTGCAGGAAACTGCTGATGTTGAAGTTGGCTTATCTATAGGTACACCCAAGTTTTCAACAAGGACCAAAAAGGTGGTATTATCTGTAAAGAAAAGAAACGGAAGAGATATATGGTACATCAATTCCCAAAAATCATTGATGAAATAACATCCTTTGAATTTGTACCCAATTCATTCTCTAACATAGAAAATAGTTCTTCAGCTAACTTTCTGTGGTGCTTTCTGCCTGAAATAATAAGTTCTCCATATAAATAGACACCCATTGCTTGATTTTCTATTAAAAATTTTGCAATGTCAGCTGTATCTGGAAAATTGTGTTTTATGATAAGTTCACACCACCTATGTTGGATATCACAATTTCTATTCTGTATTTTGTAAAAGGAATATATTTCTCTCAAAGTATCAACCTTGAGTTTGTCACAGTCCAAAAAATTCTCTAAAAGGAGAACAATCTGATCTGAATATCTAAACTTATGTTCGGTTAACAAATAAATTTTGCTTTCATTAAACTTGAAATTATTCTTTTTGTAAGACTTATTGAAAGTAAGCCAATAACTGTAATGCTCATTGATTGTTTTCAATAATGGATTATTAGTGGAAATTGTACCAAATGATTTCACAATTTCTCCATTAATATCTGCATTTTTAAGCCAATCCTTGATAATCTTTGATTTTGAAATCACAGCTTCCATATAGGGAAAATATTCATAAAACACATTCAAAAAGTCATCCGAAGTTATAAGCTGTCCATGAAATTTTAATGCAACTAATCGAAGAAATTTATCAAATGAATATCTAGAGACAAAGTTGCTGAGAAAGTGCAAAAGGAAGTAGCCTTTCAGGTAATGGATTTGAAGGAAAGATTTATTTGGATTGAGGCCATTGTTCACAGACCCCTCTTCATAATTAGAGCAAAGATTATTTGGGGATAAAATTTGTAGTTCTTCACTGCAATTTTCTCTCTCATTCAGTAAAATTTTGTATCGAATGTGACCCCTCAAATAAAAAAGATCATCATATTTTAATGCAATCTTCTTTAAATCTGAACCAGTTTCCATGTCTCCTCCTGCCTTCAGACACTCTTCAATAGCCAGGGTGTATATAGAGTCTTCTAAGTATGTTGCAAAGCCTTCACTCAACCATTCTTCCTCCCAGTTTTTTGGTCCAACTGTTATGCCAAACCAAGAATGACTGAAAGAAAATTTTAAAATCAGCTCAATCCTAAATGACATCTTAAAATGAGTTGACATCTTTACTGGTGAAATCTAAGGGTAATGAAATCCAGCAAACTAAAACTAGATACTTAAACTGCTCAGTAATTCTTAGTGTGTGCTATCTATTTATTCATCCAAGCAGAGATAACTCTCAGTATTTTATTGATATCCCTAATTATTTCCTAATTCAGCACAAACCCACCCCTTAATCAGCTAAGTATATGTTGGAAAGTGTGCTTAGAAGTTATTTTTCTAATTATAACTACTTAAAAACTTGCTAAATGGAAATTATATCAATTTATTAATTTTACTAGGTAAAGGGCCAAATAGTGAATAACAGCATTAAAGTAACTGTCAGAATGACATCAATGTCCCCCTCCTGTAATTGTGACCTCAACTTTTTGTTCAAGAACTTGAGTCTTGATCACAACACATTGTTTCATGAAATTTCATTAATTTACATTCACTGGACCTCCACTGGACTGTTGACCATTGATGCAGAGATGAGAGTCTTGCTCAAAACTCATCTTGTAATGATTTATGTGCATGTGAAGTTTCATCAATTTACTCATACAAAATGAAAATGATGGGTAAGCATGTGGCTGTTTCCCCTGCATCATCAGGTAAGGCTAACTCTCTTTAAGTCCTTGACTTTGGAGGTTAAGCTGGACATTATTAAGCACCACAAGTGGTGAAAGACTGAACTCCATCGTGAGAGTGCTTGGCCTAGCCCAGTCAACTGTCTCTACCATCATCAAGAAGGCTCCCAAGTTGGGGGTCTCGGTGGAAAATGTGACTTCTAGCAGCACCATGAGGATAACTTGGGCACATGATCCAGTGATGGAGAACATGGAGAAGCTACTCCAGATCTGGGTCGAGGATCAAACTCGCCACCGTGTGCCTCTCTCTACCACCATCATCATCATGGCCAAGGCTGAGAGTCTGTGGGAGGACCTGCAGAAAGACTTGGGCTAAGAGTACTGCTGGGACTGTTGAGAATTTCAAGGCTAGTGCAGGGTGGCTTGAGTGCTTTAAGGGGCAGGCTAATATCCAGAGCCTCCACCTCACAGGTGAGGCAGTGAGTGCAAATGAGGCCAGTGCTCATGCCTTCCCTGAACTCTTGAAGGTGAGGGTTGAGGAGGGAGGATACAGCCACAAGCAAGTCATCAACTTTGATGAAATGGTGCTGTTTTGGAAGAAAATGCCCTCCAGGACCTTCCTTGCCAAGGAGAAGACTGCCCCTGGCTTCAGGCTGCAAAGGACTGTCTCACCCTGATGCTGAGAGGTAGGGTAATGCTGAGGGAAACATGAAGCTGAAGCCACTCCTCTACCTCTCCAAACAATGCAAGGAGTATACAAAAGCCAACAACCTTGCCAACTGGTTTCTCCTGATCCTGGATAATGCGCCTTCACACCCTCCCTGTATGGATGAGTGGGCTGACAACAGTGATGTGTTGTTCCTCTCCCCCAACACCACCTCACTCATCCAGCCCATGGACCAGGGTGTCATTGCTACCTTCAAGACATATTATCTACAGCACACCATGCAACAACTAATCAGGGAAACTGATGGAGATGACAAGCCAAGCATAAAAAAATTCTGGTGGAACTACAATGTAAAGAAGGCAGTCAATAACATCAGTGTGGTGTGGCAGGAGGTGAGCCAGAGCACCATGAATGGTGTAGCAGAAGGTTTGGCCTGCGTGTGTCCACAACTTCACCAGGTTCGAGTGGGTGGAGACCATTCAGTGCAACATTGTTCAGCTGTCGATACAGGCTGGCTTCAACAAGGTGGACCACAATGACACTGAGGAGCTTCTGGACAGCCAGGCACAGGAGCTCAGCAATGAGGACCTCATCCACCTTAAGCAGCAGTGAGCACTGGAGGAGTCTGAGGTGGAACAACACAAGCCACCCAAGTTGCTCTCACTCCCCCTTCTGCATGACATTATTGCGGTTTGATAACTGCCTTACCAAGTTGGTAGAGAATGACTCCACCCCAACAAGAGTGCTGAGGCTGCTCACACTGTGGAACAGGGCATCCACTGCTACCATGAAATGTACTATGCAAAGGCGGCGGCACGCCAGGCAACCATCACAAGCTTCTTCAAACCCAAGATGGAGTCAATGTTACCAGAACCAACACCTTCCACCTCAGGGTTCACTATCTTCAGGGCTAGACCTACAACACTGTCCACCCTGAGAGAGAGTGAGAGACAGAGAGAGTGCCCTGCCCCAACAACATTCATTCCTCCAGCCTCAGGGAGGACACCTGACAATGAACTAGCTTGTGACCTGGACTTTACTAGGTGAGTGTTACTTATCTTTTTATTTGTCCTAACCTTACCAAACATTGTGTGGTTTCCTTTACATGGTGCTTGTGGACAGCAATCATGGTCACTGTCCACAAGCACCATGTAGGAACATATCCCCTATTAACCCATGTTGTAATGCCCTCATTTAGCAATCAGTTTTTGAGGAATGTAACCCAATCATTAAATGAGGGATAGTGTTGAGCGGCTCAAAAGTTATGGCATGGACCTCCATTTGTGACCTTGACCTTTAATAGAGCCGAGTTTTGAGCCAAGAGCTCAAAACACAATCTTGTAATGATTCATACATGTGTGAAGTTTCATCAATTTATGTATAGTAGTTCAAAAGTTATGTTATGGACCTGATTTTTGCTTTTAACACACTGCATTTGCATTGTCATGATCCATGTGTGTGTAAAGTTTCATTTATTCCTTATGGACAACTGGGTTGAATTTGTACCATTTCAAATACACACATTCATAATTTAACCCTTCAAAAAATTCTGGTATTAAAGGGTTAATTTATATTGAGTAGTTCAAAAGTTATAGTGGTTCTGTATTGAAAAATGCATGGATGCACAATGACAAAAAGAGGGAAGAGTTTATTAAGCATGTTTAACTACATATTTTTGCATTAAACAGAGCTGGACATTGCATTTATAGTTAAGAGCAATGCCATGCTTTATTATTCAGATAAACCAAAAAGAACAACAACAACAAAGTAAAATGATTTTTTAGCTTTGCAGTTGCATGTGGTTCTGATGCAATCAAAGTTGTGAATTTTATAAAGGCCAATGACATTAATTCCAAGATGATTTCTGCTTTAATGAAAAAGTTGGTGTTAGTCACACTTCACTTTTACTACATTTGGATGCAAGATGGTTGTCTCATGGAAATGTTCTGTCATGTCTTCATGGATTAAAGATAGAAGTTAAATTATTCATTCAAAATATTTTTGAAAGATAAAAATCCACATTTTCTCCATTTGTAATGAATTAAATCTCTGAATGCAAGAACCAACAAGTAATTAATTCATCACAACTAACAAAATCAAAAGCTTTAAGAACAAACTGCAATATAACTGGATAAAACAAGTTAATGCCAAAATATATACAGTACAGTATATTCCTTTTGTATTCACAACTTGAGTAATCACATTTTTCCATAATAATAATAATAATAACAATAATAATAACGATCATGTTGATTCCTCAATGGAAGAACACTGACAGACCTTTCTATTAAGATGAATAAGTATTTTCTAATGCAGGACCACTACATAAAAAACTTTTGGTTTAGAATCCATACAACATTAAACACTAATGGTACCATCAATTTAAATTTGTTTTTATGCAGGAAGGAGGTGCCAAGGGTAAATGCCCGCAAGAGCATCCCTCCCATAGAAAAAGAAGAGAGCCAAAATCAAGGTCCTGGGTTTTCAAGATGCCTGGACAGTGTGTTTGAAAGACTGTAGGTCAGGAGGTCATAGACATTGGGGGGGGGGGGGGGAGATGGATTCAGGAAGATTGGAATGTTCCAGAGTTGACTGAATGAGTAGATATAAGATTAAAAATATCAAGTCTGGTGCTGCATGTTCTCTTTAAAGGAGGAGGCATGCAGTTAAAGAGTTCAGAAGAGCAGTCTCTGTTATAATAGCAATAGTAAAGAGAGAGTGAGGCAACATTGTGGCAAAGAGAAAGGGACTGAAGGCAGTCAGTAAGAGGCAGCGAATTGATGAGACAAAAAGCCTTTGATTCCACCCAGTCAAGTTGGGCTTTGTGGGTTGAGCCATCCCACACATGAGAATCATACTCCATAAAGGGGCAGATAAGATTCCTATACAGAGACAGCAACTGAGCAGGGGTGAAGAAACTGCGAAGGCAGTACAGCACACCTAACCTCTTAAAAGCTGTTTTGTGAAGAGAGTATATAGAAAGTTATAGAGTGCCAGTGCTGGTGATGCTTGTCAGTTTCATGCTCCTTCTTCCTATCAAAATTAACAGTTTAAAGTCACTGAACCATTGTGTTACTTATCAAACAAAATTTTTAATGTACCAAGATTACACATTCACAATCTCATCAGATAAACTGCAATACTTAACTAATAATATTACATAAAATATATCTTCAAAATTTTCTAGCAAAATCCAGCACTACCTTCATAGTCCTACAAGGTGGCAAGCAGTGACCTTGAAGTACTGGGTATACAAATGACCAGATGAATGAGACTTTTAAAGTTATGAATGAATGAACGAACGAATGAACGAAGAAGTGAGACCTTTAGACTTATGAACAAACAAATGAACAAGTGAAGTTAAACTTCATAAATTGCTCAAAATGGCTTCCACAAGTCAGGTAAATGCCCTGAAATCTGAAATGAAGAACCTAGCATATAAGTATAATTCCCTCTTTGACTTAGTACACAAAAGTAATAGTGTAATCAAGGACCTTGAGCCAGTAATAAAAGTTGTGCAACATAATAACAAATTGTTAAAGAGGGACAATGCAAAATTGAAATATAAAAATATAGAGCTCAAAAAGAGCATTCAGTATGCACATGATGAAATAAACGACCTTAACTCTCGTCAAAACTCACTTACTAAAAACAATCGTAGTATGGAGATAATAAAAACCAAGCACAATTCAATTAGGAACAAATTAAACAGCTTAGATGATAATTCACATGCCAATAACTTGATCATAATGGGGGTATCTGAAATGAATAGAGAAATGAATGATGAAACAAAAAAAAAGGTGGAGAGCAGCATAAAAGAGAGACTGAATTTGGGGAATATTAACATCAAAAGTGCCTTTAGATTAAAAAAAACAAATTCCACCATAAAAGGTAAATTCTGGAGTTAAAGACACCACTGAATCTAAGATGCCCACTTCAGCTATAAAAAGTAATATAAGAGGATGAAACACAGAAATTTAATACTCAAAAACGGAAGAAAGCTGAAAGGATCAAAAATCTTCATCAATGATGACATATGTGAAAAAAATGTGTAAAATTTGTTAAGAAAAGCTCCCTAAACTCATAGAAGTGAGGAGACTCAGGAAAGTTGCCTACTTCCTTGGAGCAAAGTTAATTATTAAAGAAAGAGAGACTCCTCCAACATGGAATACTTCACTTGTCAGTGAAAAACATTCGAAGCCATGAGAACTATGAAAAAGCCAGCAGAAAGTCAGCATATAGGAGGTCTGTGAATAACTCCATATACAATCTCCTCACTCAAGCTTCCCATTCTCAGCTCAACTAGGTGGTAACTCCTTATTCCCATATTCTGTATTTAGTGAAATTGTTTGAGAACTACTGTTAAAATGGCTTTCATTGATAAGGACTTTCATAATATATGTGCTAATATTAATAATTTTAATTCATTAACAAAAAATTCTATATCCAGTTTAAAGAATCTAGAACAGGAATGTGGTGTAGGCAATTGCATGGTCTCATTAATGGAGGAGTTTAATGCCTTTGTATTACAAAAAGATATTTATAAAAATCTTTCAGTGCTAAATCTAAACATTTGAAGCTTACCTAAGAACTATTACTACTTATTGGCCCTTTTGAAAACTTCTACAGTCAAATTTAGTGTTATAATTCTCACTGAACCTGGTTAAATAGTAGTATTAAAAACCTGTATAATATAGGTAATTACATAGCTTATCATATTGTAAGAGATGATCAGGTTGGTAGGGGTATCTCTGTGTATGTGCATAAAACTTACGACTCTAACAAAGTATTTTCTGTATGTAATACTGATACTGAAAAACTTATTGTTAATATAAAAGACAAAAGTAATGAACTAGGGGCACTCAATATATTTTGCCCCACCCTTTTTTCTTAGCTAAATAATAGGCCATGGGGCTGAAATGTCTTTTGGGCCGTAAGTTTGAACTTTCTGTGCTTCGCATAACCAGATTTTTCCAGTTTGAACCTCCCCTCCTTGTATAAAACTGCTTTTAAACACCTTTGTATAAAACCAATGGTTAATGCAGTTTCAAAAATGGCATCTGACAGTGACATGTCGTAAACAGAGAGCTGTTATGGAGTTCTTAACCACAGAGAAGGAAACAGTTGGAAATATTCACAAATGTCTACAAAATGTTTATGGAGATGCTGTTGTTGATCGAAGCACAGTTGGATGCTGGTCTAAACATGTGAGATTGTTGGAGAGAGAGCCAGCCTTGATGATAAGCCACACAGCAGTTGCACAGCACTGGCTGTGACATCTCACACTGTGTAAAGTCCTAACAGCATCATTCAATCAAATTTGTGCATCACATACCAAGGAGCTATCAGTGGAGCTAGGAATTAGTGAACGAAGTGTGAATACGATAATTCAGCAACTGGGATACTCAAAAGTGTGTTCATGGTTTGTTCCTTGCAAACTGACTGACAAGATCACAAACCCAAAGAAAAGAAATTGCTTCTGAGTCATTGGTTCGATACAAGACAGAAGGGGATGACTTCCTTTCACAAATTGTGACTGGGGATGAGACTTGCGTACACCACTTTGAACCTGAAACAAAATGCCAATCCATGGAGTGGCATCATGCAGACTCCCCACACAAGAAAAAGTTCAAAATGGCTCCCTTTGCAGGAAAGGTTATGGCCACCATCTTGTGGGACATGAAATGGGTGATTCTGGTGGACATTATGAAGAAAGGACAATCAATCAACTAAGAGGTATATACTGCTACCGTACAGAGACTCCAGAGACATATAAAGCGAGTTCAATCAGAGAGAAAACTGGAAGATGTCCTCCTTTTGCATGATAATGCAAGACCACAACAGTTTGCAAACAAGAGAGGCCATCACAAAAATGTGCTTGACTGTGTTACCCCACCCTCTATACAGCCTGGATCTGGCACCTTCAGACTTCCATTTGTTTGGGCCAATGAAGGATGCTATTCATGGAAGAAAGTTTCAGAGTGACAATGAGGTTGTTGAGAAGGTTAAGAGGTGGCTCCAGTGCAACTTAGTGGACTTTTACCAGCAAGGTATAAAGGCCCTTGTTTTGAGGTGGAGGAAAGCCATAGAAAAGGATGGAGACTATGTAAAAAAATAAAAATTTGTAAAAAAGATATTTAACTATTTGTGTACAAAATTTCTGGAACTCACAAGAAAACTTGGCAAGAAAAAAAAAAGGTGGGGCAAAATATATTGAGTGGCCCTCGTATATTCTGTCCATGCAACATACACTATACAGACCACCTAATACTAATATGTATCAATAGCTTTTTAATCCACTTAGATAACATGTTATGGAACTTCCATACATCAAATGCCATAGTTGCGGGTGACTTCAACATCAATTTGCAATCTGAAGCAATTTCTCTTGCTCCTGCTACTTAGGTCCAGAATATTATTGGTAAATTAAAAAATACAAAAATTAACATTCAGGGCATTCCAGGACAAGTCACCCCAAAATTAAAAAATTTATCATCACTCAGACCCAGATTTTAATGAAAATTGACATATGGGGTTCTTCCAGGTGCTGATTTCACTGGTTCAAATAAAAAAGTTCTATGGCCCATAGTTTTTGAGATATGGGCCCCCAAAATCTTGGTGGCCCACTTTACCACCTAAGTTTAATGGGCAATAACTCCCAAACATCTTGTTATAGACCTATAAAACTATATATTTTTAGAATCAGCATGAAGAGATCTATTAAACGATACTACATTCAAATGTGTAGAACAATAATGAAAATTTTCCCCCTTTTTATTTTTGATCCCTAACCCCCTAGACCAGTGGTTCCCAACCTTTTCACCACAAAGGACCCCCTTTTATTTTTATTTTTTTCCCACGGACCCCATGTTTTTGAAAGATTCCATCTACCAAACAAACTGTTTTTATTAACTAATAGTGTCGTTTTCTCATTTTTCACTATCAAATAAAGGACATATAGGAGAGTATGCAATTAAAATACAGCCTATTAAAAAAGTATTAATAATTCTAGCCAAGAGCAAGGAAACTTGAAATTTTAGCCTAAGCACCATTATCGTGAGTAAATGTACGATTTCCATTGGAGCCTCTCGAAATATTGAAAGCTCATGGACCCCCAGTACTACCTTCATGGAACCCCAGGGGTCCGGGACCCCAGGTTGGGAACTACTGCCCAAGACAGTGAAATCCCCCGAAAAAATTTTCATTTATTAAACTTCCATTAATTGTTAAAAGATACAAACAATAAAAAACATGGGTATCAAGTTGCAAGATATTTTAAAAATTATTGAGAAAATATGTACATTGACAAATATTTGTACATTATACATTGAAGTTTTGACATTTTTACGCAGATTAAAATAGAGAACTACAAATGATATATTTACATCCTATGTATAACTCATATTCACGCAGTCTCTCTCTCTCTCTCTCTCTCTCTCTCTCTCTCTCTCTCTCTTCTCTCTCTCTCTCTCTCTCTCTCTCTCTCTCTCTCTCTCTTGTTTTCGCTTGAAACTCGGAGCTGCGCGGTCAACTGATCGAGGTTTTCAAGCTCTTACGAGGGTTCAACGATGTCGATTTTAGAAGTATGTTTAGTTTAAATGATAACCCAACTCGCAACAATGGTTGGAAGTTGGATTTGAAACAGTTTAGGACTAGTGTGTGTGGGAATTACTTTACGTATAAGATCTGTGACACATGGAACAGGTTACCTTCGGAAGTTGTGAACAGTTCCTCTGTGGATCAGTTCAAGAAAAGGTTAGACCAAATTTTGCACACTATTTGAGTGTGTAGAAAATTTTCCGTGGCACCCGTTGCCATTGGTACCTCCTCGGTATGGGCCGCAAGGCCTTTTGAGGTACTTCTTTTCCTTGTAACTCCTCCTTGTAACTCTCTCTCTCTCTCTCTCTCTCTCTCTCTCTCTCTCTCTCTCTCTCTCTCTCGGGAGAGAGCCTTCTACTTTTCTATCCAGTTTTCTACTACTGCTAGGATAGTTGAAAGAAAAATAAACTTTTACAAAATTTTCCCTGGCACCCGGTGCCATTGGTACCTCCTCAGTATGGGCTGCAAGGCCTTTTGAGGTACTTCTTTTCCTTGTAACTCTCTCTCTCTCTCTCTTCGCAGGGGGTATAAAGGTTATGCACTTCACAGGGGGTATAAAGGTTATGCACTTCACAGGGGGTATAAAGGTTATGCACTTCACAGGGGGTATAAAGGTTATGCACTTCACAGGGGGTATAAAGGTTATGCACTTCACAGGGGGTATAA
Source organism: Bathynomus jamesi (assembly GCA_023014485.1). NCBI lineage: Eukaryota > Metazoa > Arthropoda > Malacostraca > Isopoda > Cirolanidae > Bathynomus > Bathynomus jamesi. Next base: position 375,576 of record JAJOZX010002638.1, on the reverse strand, counting down.
AGGTTATGCACTTCACAGGGGGTATAAAGGTTATGCACTTCACAGGGGGTATAAAGGTTATGCACTTCACAGGGGGTATAAAGGTTATGCACTTCACAGGGGGTATAAAGGTTATGCACTTCACAGGGGGTATAAAGGTTATGCACTTCACAGGGGGTATAAAGGTTATGCACATTTCTTCTGGATGTAGTAAACTTTATACTTGGGGTGTGACAGCCCTCCGGTCCCGAGTCGTGGGATTCTAGAGGAACTGGCTGCCAGCTCCTTTAGGTTCTCTCTCTCTTTTGGGAGGGCGGGTAAAGTATTTTGCACAATCCCGTCCCGTGGGTTACTAGGACCCCATCCCTACTCTGTCCTTTTAGATTACGTTAAGGTTGTTCTCCTCTCACTGCAAAAAAAAAAAAAAAAAAAAAAAAAAAAAAAACCTTTTCTTTTAGTATTGTCTTTTTCTCTTCTTTTACTATTAGGACCCTACTGCTACCTCATGCGTGGGAAGAGAGGCTTTGGAACCTCTATAAATAACACCATTTAACGCTTGTAGGTTGTGAGAGACTGGGATGGAGGGGTCCCAGGCGTAGGGGCGCGATGAATGGAGTTTATTGACCCCTTCGATGCATTTTCGGGTAGGTGGGACCTTTACCAGAGGGATGGTGTCCACCTCAATAACAAGGGTAAAGGTGTGCTAGGCGCGCTGCTCGACCGGCACCTATACAGAATGGTGAGGTCGAGTCCGGGGAGAGATGATGGGCCCCCACCGGGGAGAGATGAGGATGAGCCGGTGGCGGACATACCTTCAACTGAAGGGTGCGTCGAAGTACAGGTGGGTGACCCTCCTCCTACGTTGGAGGGGGCTCAGTCTCCTGCGGAAGTTGCCCCCTCGTTAGTGAGGGGCTCTTCAACTCCCGACAGCCCTGGCTGTTCGGGAAACGGGTCGTGCTAGGGGGCAGTCAGAATAGGGAAGGCTCCCTCCGTGCAATGCTTTTTAATGCTAGGTCAATTAGGAACAAGTTTTGCGAGCTACGGGCGCTCTTAGCATCAGAATACCAGGATATCATTGCTATCACCGAGTCCTGGATTCATACTGATCGTAGGGACTACGTTGGGGAGTTCGAAATTCCCGGGTATAGAATGTTTCGCAAAGACCGCACCCATGGGGAGGGGGGTGGGGTACTAATATACGTCAGACACATGTTGAGTCCGGTTGACTGCCAGTTCCGGTCGGAACGGGAGCTGCTTGGCGTCGATCTGAACGTGGGAGGGACGAACTATAGGTTAATCTTGGTGTACAGACCTCCGCATCTCCTCCTCGAGGATGATACAGCCCTGTACACCGAACTCAGTAGCCTGCTAGGGGATAGGGTGTGTGTAGTTTTAGGAGACTTCAACTGTCGCGGCATAAAGTGGGAAAACAGGACTGCCAATGCTGAAGGGAGGAGGCTAGTTGACTTTGCTGATGAGAACTTCCTCACTCAGTGGGTCAACGAGCCTACACGAGGCGAAAGCGTTCTAGACTTAGTATTCATGACCGAAGACAACCTCGTCACTGGCCTCACCGTTGACGAATCGTTGGGCGGGAGTGATCACGGTCTTATTAGGTTCCGTGTGTGCGTCCCTCGGGTGAAGCGTAGTAACTCGAGAGGCAGTAAGCTCGATCTCCAGCAGGCGAACTTTGTTAGCCTCAGGGATAGCGAAGCAGAGATGGGGTTAGAGGTTGGCGGCGATGTTGAGGGAGTGTGGAGTGCATTCCGGGATGAGTTTATGGTGCTGCAGTCTGCTGCCATACCCTCAAAACCGGTCACCCCTGCTTCAACGCAGCCTAAGTGGTTCAATCGTGGCATCGCTTCGGCTATCCGAAATAGGAAAGTAGCGTATAGGAGGGCGAAGGCCAATCGTTCCCACGAGAACACTGAAGCATATGTCCGCCTGTGTAGGGAAGTGAAGGCGAAGGTTAGGCTAGCGAAACGTAACGAAGAACTACGGGTGGCAAGCCTCTGCAAGGGGAACCGTAAGGAGTTCTTCAGTTATGTTAATAGTAGAAAGCCCATTAGAAGCATGATAGGTCCTTTAAAGGACGGAAGCGGCATTCTGCGGACCTCCGACGCGGACATCGCTAATGTGCTTAATGAGTACTTTGCGGGAGTGTTCACCAGGGAGGATACCCGCGTCATCCCCGAGCCAGCTGTGAGGCACGAAGGTGCTGGCCTGGATAGTGTTAGATGTACCGCGACAGTCGTTGCTCATAGAATAGACAAACTGAGCGCGTTTAAGGCTCCTGGGCCAGACCAGTTTCTCCCCAGTGTTTTGCGAGAAGTGCGCGACCAGGTGGCTCCCCACCTGGCTACAGTCTTCAACAAATCGTTGGTGATGGGCCAGTTGCCTGGTGACTGGAGGGAGGCCAACGTGACCCCTATCTTTAAGAAAGGGGATCACGAAAGTCCAGGGAACTATCGTCCTATTAGTCTCACTTCAGTTGTAGGTAAATTATTAGAAAGGATAATAGCTGATAGAATCATTGACCATTTGGATTCTCACAAGCTGCTTGGGGACTCCCAACATGGGTTTAGACGGCATAGGTCGTGTCTCACCAACTTGCTCGAGTTTTTCCACGTCATGTTGAGTGAGTACGATAAGAGTAGGGCGATTGATATACTTTATCTCGACTTTCAGAAAGCCTTTGATAAGGTACCTCACCGCCGGCTAATGGCGAAAGTGCGCGTGCTGGGTATCGGTGGGGAAATAGGTAGGTGGATTGAAAACTGGCTGAGGAATAGGCGGCAGAGGGTGGTAATTAAAGGGGCTAGTTCGGGTTGGGCCTCGGTCACTAGTGGGGTTCCTCAGGGTTCCGTTTTGGGGCCACTGTTGTTTACCATTTACATAAATGATATCGACGGTGGCATCGTCAGTCGGATCGCCAAATTCGCTGATGACACCAAGCTTGGGGCCAATGTTGGGACGCCCGAAGCGATCGAGGAACTGCGTGCGGACCTAGGTAGGATAGGAGAGTGGTCCAAAAAATGGCAAATGCCGTTTAACTTGGGCAAATGCAAAGTGATGCACATTGGCTACGCCAATCCCAAGTCGGACTACTCGATGTTGGGGAGTCATATCGAGGTGACTGATTTAGAAAAGGACTTGGGTGTGCTAATTAGCAGCGACCTTAAGTTTACCAAACAGTGCGTAGAGGTGGAAAAGAAAGCCCAGAAACTATTGGGTTATATCAGGAGGCAATTTCAGTTTCGGAACAAGGAGATTGTGCTCTCACTGTACAATTCCCTTGTTCGGCCATACCTAGAGTATGCTGTGCAGTTCTGGTCGCCCACCCTCAGGAAAGATATTGAGAGGCTGGAGCGAGTGCAGGCGAGGGCCACAAAGTTAATCCCTTCCGTTAGGCATATGGGCTACAATCGACGGTTACGCACCCTGAACTTGTTTTTGCTTGAAACTCGGAGGCTGCGCGGTCAACTGATCGAGGTTTTCAAGCTCTTACGAGGGTTCAACGATGTCGATTTTAGAAGTATGTTTAGTTTAAATGATAACCCCTCGCAACAATGGTTGGAAGTTGGATTTGAAACAGTTTAGGACTAGTGTGTGTGGGAATTACTTTATGTATAAGATCTGTGACACATGGAACAGGTTACCTTCGGAAGTTGTGAACAGTTCCTCTGTGGATCAGTTCAAGAAAAGGTTAGACGAAATCTTGCACACTATTTGAGTGTGTAAAGACATTTAGGACCTCAGTCTGCGGAAATTTCTTTTCCTATAAAATAGTTAATATCTGGAACCAACTTCCCTCAGAGGTTGTTTCCAGTCAGTGTAAATCTGTTTAAAAATAGGCTAGACAAGTACTGAACACACTCATAGTTTAAGATTAAAACCTCAGAAAACTCTGCAGGAGTTCGCTTGCTCGGTGTCTCTGTGAGCAAGCTAAATATAGAGCTATTTATATATTCTCCACTTTCCTGTAAAATTTCCTTGGCTACTTTTCCAGGGTCAAGGTATTTTCTTCAACCTTTTTCCGTACCTGCCTCTGGCAGGGAGGGAGCGGAGGGTGGGGAGAGAGCCTTCTACTTTTCTATCCAGTTTTCTACTACTGCTAGGATAGTTGAAAGAAAAATAAACTTTTAATAACAAGAACACTTCCTCGGTGGATCAGTTCAAGAAAAGGTTAGACCAAATCTTGCACACTATTTGAGTGTGTAGAAAATTTTCCCTGGCACCCGTTGCCATTGGTACCTCCTCGGTATGGGCCGCAAGGCCTTTTGAGGTACTTCTCTCTCTCTCTCTCTCTCTCTCTCTCTCTCTCTCTCTCTCTCTCTTCTCTCTCTCTCTCTCTCTCTCTCTCTCCCCTGCAGGGGGTATAAAGGTTATGCGCGTTCCTTCTGCGTGTTGTAAACTTTATACTTGGGGTGTGACAGCCCTCCGGTCCCGAGTCGTGGGATTCTAGAGAAATTGGCTGCCAATTCCTTTAGGTTCTCTCTCTTTCGGGAGGGCGGGTGAAGTCTGTTGTACAAACCTGTCCCGTGGGTTACTAGGACCCCTTCCCATCCCGCTCTGTCCTTTTAGCTTAGGTTAGGGATGTTCTCCTCTGACTGCAAAAAAAAAAAAAAAAAAAACTTTTAGTATTCTTTTTCTCTACTGTTATGATTAGGACGCTACTGCTATCTCATGCATGGGAAGAGAGGCTTGGAACCTCTATAAATAACACCATTTAACTTCAGTTGTAGGTAAATATTTAGAGGGGATAATAGCGAGTAGGATTGTTGACCATTTGGATTCCTACAAGCTACTTGGGGACTCGAACATAGGTTTAGACGGCATAGGTCGTGTCTCACCATCATGCTCGAGTTTTTCTACGTCATGTTGAGTGAGTATGATAAGAGTAGGGCGATTGATTAGAAGGCCTTTGATAAGGTACCTCACCGCCGGCTAATGGCCGAAGTGCGCGCGCTGGGTATTGGTGGGGAAGTAGGTAGGTGGATTGGAAACTGTCGAAAAATGCCACAAAGTTAATCCCTTTCGTTAGGCATATGGGCTACAATCGACGCTTACGTGACGCGGGTTCAAAGATGTCGATTTTAGAAGCAAGTTTAGTTCAAATGATAACCCAACTCGCAACAATGGTTAGAAGTTGGATTTGAAACGATTTAGGACTAGTATATGTGGGAATTACTTTAACACCTTGATAGTTTAAGATTAAAACATAAGAAAACTCTGCAGGAGTTCGCTTGCACGGTGTCTCTGTGAGCAAGGTAAATATAGAGCTATTTATATATTCTCCACTTTCCTGTAAAATTTCCTTGGCTACTTTTCCAGTGTCAAGGTATTTTCTTCAACCTTTTTCCGTACCTGCCTCTGGCAGGGACGGAGCGGAGGGTGGGGAGAGAGCCTTCTACTTTTCTATCCAGTTTTCTACTACTGCTAGGATAGTTGAAAGAAAAATAAACTTTTAATAACAGGAACAGTTCCTCGGTGGATCAGTTCAAGAAAAGGTTAGACCAAATCTTGCACACTATTTGAGTGTAGAAAATTTTCCATGGCACCCGTTGCCATTGGTACCTCCTCGGTATGGGCCGCAAGGCCTTTTGAGGTACTTCTTTTCCTTGTAACTCCTTGTAACTCTCTCCTCTTTTCTTATAAAATAGTTAATATCTGGAACCAACTTCCCTCAGAGGTTGTTTCCAGTCAAAGTGTAAATCTGTTTAAAAATAGGCTAGACAAAGTACTGAACACTCATAGTTTAAGATTAAAACCTCAGAAAACTCTGCAGGAGTTCGCTTGCTCAGTGTCTCTGTGAGCAAGCTAAATATAGAGCTATTTCTACTACTGCTAGGATCGTTGAAAGAAAAATAAACTTTTACAAAATTTTCCCTGGCTCCCGTTGCCATTGGTACCTCCTCGGTATGGGCCGCAAGGCCTTTTGAGGTACTTCTTTTCCTTGTAACTCCTTGTAACTCTCAAATGTTTGTTAATTATGCTTATTTTTATTACAGATGTGCTTAATTTGAGTCAAATCATATCTTATTTTTGAGATTTACAATTGTGTATTTTTAGTAATGAAAAATGGTTAGATACTGTGATGATCCTTTACAAAAACATAAGAAAAAGATACACAAGGATATAAGAACCATCAGCCAATCACTTTATGATCGATGTAAATGGAAACTACAAAGGAATACTGTACTATGCAGCAACTGTAGACAATTATTGACCCAGAGACCAGAGTTGCTATCAACATCACAAAGTGAAGAGTCTGATCACAATCAGTCTTCTGAGAATGTTATTTCAGAAAGCGATGAATATGATCCAAGTATATCAAGTAATGCCAAAGAAGAGTTTTCTCAAGTTCTAGAAAGTCTTGCTGTGACTCCAGTGAAGAAGCATAAGTATTTAATAATAGGTACTTTTTATATTTATAATTTTTTTATTTATATTTATTTATAATGCATTTACTTTCAAGACAGTTTTTCAGCAGTTGCTGAAAAACTTAATGAAATTAATATGCTGACATATTAAATATATTAAACTTATTAAACTTATGAAATTAATATGTTGACATATTAATTATTATTGTCCATATAAGCACACCGGACAAAAAATTAGTCACCCCTCTCAGAATGTACCTAATAACCGCACGAATCCGGCGAGGCAGAGCCTCTACGAGGTTGTGCATGTACTGAACATCGATTTGCTGCCACTCGTTCATCAGCCAGTCCCGAAGTTCCGCCAGAGTCCGTGGGTGTCTATTCTTGCGCTTCACTTTCTGTTTCCAGCCTGAACAACACCTTCGACGCATTCAGGATTAAAGGCTTCATTGGACCTGCGATGTACTCGTCGCCTCCCATCATTGGAGAACAAACAAAAACAGGACTCATCGGACCAAATTACACGTTTCCAATCTGCCGCAGTCCAGTTTTTGTGCCTCTGAGCCCATTTATAACGTGCCAATTTGTGACTTGCTGTTAACAGCAGCCTCTTCCGTGGTACCCTGCTCCAGATGTCCATCGCATGCAGTTCTCGTCGCAATGTCCATTCGGAAATTGGTCGCTGGAGAACCTCATTGGTTTCTTGGAGCAATTGTTCTCTGGTTTGAAAATGATTTGCAGTTACTAGACGAGAAACATGGTGGCAGCCCCTATTGTTGAGAATTGTTTTCCAGCCACAGTTACGCCGTCGATTGTCAGTTGATTGCGAACTACACCACTCTTTGTAAACTCGCTGGACAGTACGCGTTGACACACCAACAAATTGGGCTACTTCAGACATTTTGTGTCCGTGGGCTCTGCCAAACACGATGGCTCCTTTTTGCCACTGAGTAACGTCTGCCTCACGACCCATTTTGCAGACTATATCCAACACACACTTTGTTCTTCACCACCTCACGAAACAGATCTGATCCTGTGTGCTACGTCACTGCTACTTGTCACTTACCAATGCTACATCAGCGCCCTCTGTGTGACCTTGAACTTCCTACTATCGGTGCTATTAGGGGTGACTAATTTTTTGTCCGGTGTGCTTATATCAAATGGAGTCAAATATTTATTAATTCAAAAATTTCAGATGGTTTGGGTTCCTCAAGAAAAGAAGCAAAAGCTATTCAAACAATAAAAAAAGCATGTCATTCTTTAAAACGAAAGCTAGAAACAAGTTTAGAAATTGAGATCCCAAGCCCATCAAACCTACAAAGTTGGATCATGAAACTCAAAGGTATGAATTTTAAAATGATACACTATTATTAAGTAGGAATATACCTAAACTAAAACTGAAGCATAAAAACAAAATGTAGGTGTTCACCTTTGATAGTAGAAACTAGAAGCACAACTCCCTAAAGATTGGAGATCAATGAGCCCATTAAATCATTTGGAATTCATTTGGTCACAAAATAACTTTTGGTTTGATTTGACTATCTCAAAGAATGCTCATTTTGTTACACTTGAAATCAATATTATAATCCAAAAAATTTAATATGCACATGTAATGTTTTGTTTATAGCCATTATACATTCATGAATTTGTTTCAGGTCAATGATTCATCTCATGAATGAACTGGTTGAAGCTTTCCATTCTACTGACAGTTATGAGAGGAAACTCAAAATATTGACATTATCTCCATTTACCATTGGGTAATTCTATGAGAAATAGACAAATGAAGTACACGGTCACCTCTTCAAAATTCATGAAACTTGGTGTGAGGGTTGGTTTAGGTCCAATTTACAAATTTCTGAATTTTTTTGAAAATTGGTCAAGTTGGTCAAATTTTATGGCTTGACCAAATTTTGGTCAAATGAAAAAACCAATAATTTTCAAACATAAATATCTCAGCTCCTAATTGTGGTAGTGTAGTAAGTCCTAAACGATAAAATATGTAAAATTAACTGTAGTTTCTAAATATGTATCATTTTTTTAGGGTAACAAAAAAAAAATTATGATTTTTTGGAAAAAATTGTCATTTTTTTTTTTTCAATTTAGCAGCAATATCATTTTTCGAAAAAAAGACCAGGAATAAAAAATGCTTATTTGATGTATGTACACCATAATAAGTAATAAAAAGTCAGCTTATCGACGATTATTATGAAAAAAAAATTACGAAAAAAAAATTACTAAAAAAAAATCCTCCAAATTTTAACAATTTTTTGCTTTCTTTCCAGATTTTCAGTATATACCTAATTTTCTAGTATACGTAAATTTACCTAACCCTTAAAATGCCTCAAAACACAAATTTTGTTGCAATCCTATGAAAAAACACTCAAGAAGAATTTTCTGTAACATCAAAAAAGTAAACTCTGCCATGGCAGCTGCAAGCTATGGAATTTTGGAAGAAAATCAATTACTATGCAGCAATTGCTATGTCACAATTAAAAAGAAGCCAATTGTATTAGAACATGTTCAACGTTCATCCAGAGAGCCAGAACCTGCGCCAATACCTGAGCCAGACATACTTAATGAATCTATGGAGCGAAGCAGTAGCGATTCCACGAATCCACCACCATTGGAAGAATTTGTCGTTCAAGACAGGCAATTCAATAAAGATTTGCTCAGGGACAATATTTTACCTTTATTTGATGAAAGCTCTATTAAAACAGGTAATAAAACAATAGAGACTCCGTTCAGGACATTTGTTTCTTAATCCCAAATTCGTAGTTTTCTGTTTTTAAATATTAGCATCAGCACTTGAATACATACGGTATGTAAAAATGAACCATAAATAATTCCCATATTCCTATATTATCTTATTCTTCATGTAATTCTTGTATTCATTTATATAGTTCTTGTATCCATTTTAAGAAAAAGTATCCATTTTAAGAAAAGTATCCATTTTAAAAAGTCATGTGTTATATGGTTCATATATTTATATAATCCTGTATATTCTTATATATTTAACTTTATATAATGCCTATACTCATATGTATGTACGTGTGTGTATTCATTTTTACATAAGGACCAAAATCGCCCAACGCGAGTTTGGATAAAATTTTTGATTTGCTTTCTACTTTGCTAAATAATTGGTGACCTGTTGTTTTTTTTAAAATCTCAATCATTTTTTTTAGATTTCGCTTAATAAGGAATCCTGCTTAAGCTTTGCAATGTTCATATTTTGTATACATTCTCTTTCATTATAAAAGATGAGATCATGTCTTGCCTAAGCATTAAAATTGTACATCTTAAACCTTAAAATTTTACTCATATGCATATTTTAGTGTAAAGATGCATAGTCCAATTTCCACTTTTAGTTAACTTGGCAGATCATGATAACATCGGATCTGAAAAGTCGCGGTTTAAGATAAAAATATGGTTTCATCTTCAAATATTTTGTTTACTCGTTCAAGCCTTACCACAGCTGAAAATTTACTTTATTTTCGAATATTGTACAAAAATAATACAGCCTTTTTAGCATTTAATAATAATGATATTAGCAGTTTTTGGGTATATAAACCCCAGTAAAAATCTTCCATTGTCATTCAGAAGCTAATTCAGAGGCTGAGCACTACCTGTACATTTTAGCAGTAAATTACAGTAAGATAGTCTTTATCTTATCCTTCAAGCCTTGCTCTCTTCAGAAGAACTTAGTCATTAAACTTTCCGGATACCCTATAAGAAGAGTCCGGAATCTTCAGAATTTTTAGCAAGTCTACCAGAGTCCTCGAAGCCACTATAGAAGAACTCGGAGAGTAATATAGAAGAAAACTACTGCAAGTCACACATCCGTTGCTGCCACCTAACTAGAACCCCCATCGACTTCGAACCATCCCGGGTCATAGATGGAGGGGTTAACACATATATACAAAATATTTGATATTTGATTATTTCACGCAACCTAAATTTATGAATTTGTTTTACAGCTGGATTGAAGCCGGGACAAAAACAGATAAAGGCTTCTACGAAGTTGTAGATGTAGAGCTTTCTTTGCAAAAATGTCTGAGTGAACCTATTACTTCTATCAAAGGTACTCAACAATTACATCGCTTCATCCCAATTTCCAAGAATTCGTTGAAGGTTTATCCACTCTCTCAGAGTGCACAGTCAGTCGAAATAAAAGAGCTCATTAGAGTTTCTGCTTCGGATCAAGAACATAATACTGTCTCTCAACGCGAAATTGAAACAGGCTCTTTTGTGGGTTGTATGTATGAAAATAAACTATGGCTCGGATTAGTCCAGTCCTTTGACTGTGAATATGATGATTTTCTGATAAAATTTCTCCATCCTTCGGGCGTATGTCCCTCATACGTTTTCCTGCACAAGATGATGTTTGTCACGTTCCAACAGAAAATATATTTGGGAGTATTGAAGCAAGTTTACAAGGAGGAACAAGAATACAATACATTTTTCCGCTTCAAGAATTAAATAACTTTTCAAAGAAGATAAAATAAATTCTATCGAATGTATACCATTTAAGATTGTCTATATAATATTTCTAAAATTTTTATCTAAGATTTGTGTATCTACTTAATAGTTATAAAAATCTTTTCAAATTCTTTTTTCTTATTATTATATTATTAGTGTCTAAAATTTGGATTCACTGGATGAGAATACAGGCATCCCCCGTTATACGATCGTTCGGTTTACGATTTTTCGCGTTAACGATTTTAAAAAAGTACCCCCATCTTTCGATTTACGATTGCCTTATTTCGCGTTAACGATCTCCAACTTGAAAGCATGTCTCAGAAAGGAACAAAACCGTGCCTACGTTGAGTCCAGCCCAAATGAGGAGGACGATGAGGACCCAGTCAGAATGCTTGATCTCAAAACCTTGAGAGATTCTGACTGGTTTTGACACGTACATCGAGTTGGTGAAGGACAAGGACCCTAACTACGAACGTAGTGCTGCTGCTGTCAATCATATTGAAAAGGGTCTGAGCGTTTATCGGGAGATCTACCTGCAGAAAAGGAGGAACGCCAAGCAAACTACGATCTCCCGATTTTTCAAGCCTGCAACAGCTGCCGAGGCAGGAGAGAAGTGCGTCGTCAGCAACAACTCCTGCATCGGCAGCAGGCTAGATCTCCAACTTCAACATCTTCGGGGATGGATTCTCCTGCAACTTCAGAAACTCCTCCATCTCCGAGGGACTCTCCCGAAGTCATCGATCCTCCTCCATCGCCCATCGATCCTCCTCCATCGCTGACCGATGCAGGAGCTGGCCCTCCTCCCCCATCACCACCACCCGGTGGCGATGAGTAGGCATCGTTACCTCGGACTGATGCATCATTGACGACTTGGACCGGATTTGAATACGATTAGGTGAGTGTTCATGTATAAATTGTCTTTTATTAAACACAATTTCTTACTTTCAGACACTTTTTGTACATAACAGTAAAATATATAGCAAAATAATAGTGGAATCTGCAAATTTTGGGGGTCTTCCAGAATGTTTGGGGACGTATCCCTATTTTTCCCATAAGGCCTTCAGTTCGATATACGATGGGGTTTTTAGGGACGCATCCCAATCGTATAACGGGGGACACCTCTACTCTCTCTTAATTCATTCTCAAAGACTTGTGTACGTGTAGTATTAGGAAGAGTATTTTATACTCTGATAAGCGCTTTATAAATTAAACATTATTATTGTCAATATATTCTGTCCCTAAATATAAGAGAGGTTATGTATGTACATTAGGGTGCATCAGCCTATAAGGGGTGAAATTTAGAACTTTGGATATTGATTCGGCCCTATGATATTATGGTTACAATCCCCAACAAACCTTCAGTGTCCACGTTTCAAGCTGTTCTGACAATATTTAGTGGGTCCACCTCGAAGATGAAAATTTAACAATTGTGGAATTTTATGGTTTTACTAGAAAATCTTATGTGTAAGCGTTGTAGATTTTGTTTGAAAAAAAAATTGTAAATATAGTTAGTTTTAGGCAAGTTTTAGCCTCAATTCATGAAATTATCTGTCTTTTTAGACTTTTTTTTGTATTATTCTGAGAATCATGAAGTGAGTTACCAGGATGCGGGACGAGGACCCAACTTGCCAAGCATCCCACCAACCACCTCCACCTATTAAAAATGGTATTTCATGATAAAATACTTGTAAAAATTGATTTATTGCTTATTGATATCTTAATTCTTCTTCTTTGTCCTTTTTTCTTTTAAAACAGATGATAAAGAAGCTTGTCTCTTTCTCAGATTAGGAGTGGCTTTTCTGTCAGCTTCTACAACTTGGAGAACATTTTGAAGATGTTCTTCAGTCCTTGCAGCCTCATAAAAGTCACTGCATAGTTTTACTGCCCTCTCAGAGCCATCATTTATGACATTTATAGCCAAAAGTTTTTCTTTGGAAGATATAAATGATGCTGTTGTTTTCCATTCAACAATCTCAACCATTAAAAAATCATAGTCTAACTGTAGTGAAGAGAATATGAACCATGAGTTTTTGTCAACCAAGTCAGCTAGTGTGGTTTCCGATTGTAGATTGGTAGGGAAATTAGGCTTTCCAAAACTAGATCCATGTCTACCTTCTGGAACCACTGTCTCAATCTTGTGTGGTTTATAGGAAAGTAGATGGTTTGTTATAGCACGAAGTTCATTTTTTGGAACCAAATCGCTGAATAATACAAGAGGAATCATCTCTGATGAAAGGTACCAGAGATGACGTTTCAAAGATGTTAGAGCACTTTTTGCTATTTGCTTGTTTACTTCCTCGTATCTAAGAAGCTTTTTGTAAAGCTGCAAATCGTGCCATGGTGCATCAAAAACTGAAGAGCAGGTCATCCACCATGGGTAGTAAATCAGTGAAATGAAGGTTGCAAAGTCTCTTAGTTTCAGAATTTGTTGCTTGTTTGTGATTGTTACTGAAGGTAGTTTCGAGATATTATCTTCTAGTAATGCAATTTTTAGAGCATATATTGCTTTACTCATCCATCTGGCTCTATGTATAGCACCAGGTCGCTGAAGGGTTATATCCTTATCACTAGGTCCTGCATTTAAGTATAACACAACTAAGTCAGAAAATTGTTTGTAGTCATATCGTGTATGTTGCTTTTCTATATTACTTATTTGAATTGCATAATCAGTCCATTCCTGAAGAATCTCCTGGACAGCTTTGGAGTACTGATTGAAGTCAATTTTTTTCAATTTTTCATCCTTGGAAATCCACTGAAACTTTTCTCAAATCTGTTAAAGACATTAATTTCTGGTCCACTCGAAGTTTCTACTTTCATGTCCTGAAACACATGACTCATAATAACTTCACCAACATGATGCCTGCATGCAGACCATAATAAAGGCCGTCCAATCTCTTGTTGGATAGTTATGCATGCAGCGCTCACATGTCCCGTGTTGGTTGCTGTAGTGTCGAAAACCAAGTTCACTATTGAATCGGAGCAGTTCCACAATTTCAGTAGCTTCATAACTTCTTCAGTCAAGTTTTTCCCAGATTGGCCACTGCCACCAGCACTAGGATGATATGATGGAATACCAAGTAGTTTGAGATCCATTGAATTTCCAACTGATACGGCTAATCGTTCTTCTGTAACATATTTATCCTGCAGAGTAGAAATTATTTTCGAATCCCAATGAAGAGAGGCCAATTTAGGAGGATTCCAGGATTTTTTAATGGAACTTGAAATTTTTTGGGCTACTTCGCGTCTTGCTCTATCAGCTGTAGCATATGAAGTTGCCACTGCCTTAGTGTTACCACCACATTCTTCAACAAAAGCTTTTGTGAATGCAGCCTGTTGTGCCGGAGTCATTTTCATTCTTGATGCCAAAGAAACAAGTTTCGGTCTTTTCAGAATGTCATGAGGAATGATAGCTTGAGTACCTAAACAGACTGTTGACTGTGTGGATTTTCCATCTTTTTCAGCTCCATCATTAGCTTCTGACTCACTCTCAATGGTAGTTGTATCGCTTGTGCTACTGCTTTCTAATTCAACATAACTGTAAGAAGCTTGTCTCTCTCAATTCCTTTTCTTTTCTTGCATTTTCGAAAATTAATGCGCTTCATTTTGGATGCTAAAGTTTGATCATGAGCTCCAAAAGAAGCAATTCTATCCCCTTGCATAGATTGAAGAAATTGTATATCTTCTGGATTACTCATAATTTGTTCGGCATTTTTAATCCACAGTGGAAGTGTCATTTTAAGTTGCATTTCCACATCTTCTAGTCTTGTCTTTGTACTTTGTAGCTCTCTTCTTTTCAATGGAATTTCTCTCAGTTTCGCATTCTTTTCTGACAATGAAATTATTTTCTCACATGCTTTTTTCTCAGTAATCATTGGTATGTTGGCTTTATTGTAGAATGGTTGAATTTCTGTTAAAACAATTTTAGCTATATCTCGCTTAGTTCTTCTCTCTTTTAGACCCTGTTGCTGGTGAAATAGGAAACATCTAAGAACTTGTTCACTTGTTGGCAAGCGACATCCTACAATCTTTGCATCATTATTTGTGATGCCAGGACCTAATCCAAATATACAGGTTTTTTTTCGTGTTTTACATCAACTTTATCTGCACCACTTGAACAAGTTTTACCACTAGAAGTGGCTTCACTGGCTTTACCACTATTATCCATTATATCATATATCAACTATTATCACCAACATATATCAAAAATTGACCTGTAATAGAAACAGATTAATATTAAAGTAGTCTACATGCTTGAAAATAAGAAAAAATAGCTATAGGTATTTCATGATGGCAAATGATGTTTATTAATAGTAGCTATGGCTTAAACACAAGCAAATTAAACATACTAGGCCTATAGTACCTTAAGGATCATTCAATTCAATAAAATAAAGGTATATGTGAAAAAAATAATTTAAGGCAATTTATCCCAAAAATTGTCATTTTTGTAAAAGTTTAGGAGCTAGGTGGACCCAGTAGATATTAATCAATTGACCTGAAATTTTGCATGTGAATTTTTTTTAGGGAATGTAACCATAATAACGTAGGGCCAAATCAATTTTTGAAAGTTGCCATTTTTGATGCACCCTAAGTACATACCACCAGAATGCCAAAATACAATTCTCAGCTTTGGGTGTCAAAGGGTTGGAATACACAACTCTTAAGGAGAAAGCATTGTATGATGTCAACAACAGGAATTGCATGATGCAAATATGTAATCTCTGTCCAAAAGAACAAGGTGTTAAGAATTTTTTGCTCACTTTTCACAGTGCTAATGATCTTGAATGTGAGGAAATAAAATATAAACAATGGGTTACTACAGATCGATGCAATATGGTTGAAAAAACAGAATCTGTAGATGATTTTATAATTCATTAAGCACAAAAATTGTCAAATTGACACGTCATCACTTTATAGCAAAGAATCAGAGTGCATTTCTAAAAAACTTGAAGAATAATTTAAATAGCCATACAGCTGTATTTCTTGGTGACTTTTCAGAAAACTACTCATTTGTAGTACAGGATGCAGCCCAAGGTTTTCATTGGGAAAATACCCAATGCACAGTGCATCCCTTTGTGTTACATTATAAGGAACCAGAAAGTAATGAAACAAAACATTCAAATTATTGTTTTTTATCTCCAAATACAAAACATAACACTACAATGGTTTACACTTTTTTAAATACACTCATACCTATTATTAGAAAATCCCACCTTCATATCAAAAAATTACATTATTTTACTGATGCATGTGCAGGACAATATAAAAATAGTTTCAACTTTGTTAACATTTGTAAACATGAAGATTTTGGGCTGGAATGTGAGTGGCATTTCTTTGCCACAAGCCATGGTATGAGCACTTGTGGTGGGATTGGGGGTACAGTGAAAAGATCTGTAGCCAGAGCGAGTATGCAGAGAACATTTGCAAATCAAATATTAACACCAGAAGACATGTTTGAATTTCAAACAATATAAGTGACAGCATAAATTTTTTTTTAATAAATTCTGAAGAAATTGAAGCTATGGAAAAATTATGTGGCTAACAGGAACACAAAAATTCCACAGATTTGTACCTATTAATGCAAATAACAAAAACATTTGAATTATCTTCTGATGAAGTTGGTGAGGTGAGGATTATAAGCAAAGCTTTTCTGGGTGAAGATAATGTTGAAGTTAATCCGAAAATAGGAGAGTACATAGTTTGTACTTACAATGATCAGAAATGGTTGGGATTTGTCTTTCCACAAATTAGAGATACATGCCACATATCAAGAGATAAAATTTTAGGTTTATTAAGCACACCAACTTTAAAGCCAGGAACAATGCATATTCAATATGCTTCCCCAGAAAATGAGTTAAAAAAACTCATGTAATTATGAATCAACTTGATGTAATATGTGTGTTCAATTTGTATTTTTGCTGTTTATTTTCATCCATGTAAATATATCATTTGTAGTTCTCTATTTTAGTCTGCAGGCGTAAAAATGTCAAAATTTCACAATGTACATATTTTTTCAATAATTTTTAAAATATCTTGCAACTTGATACCCACATTTTTTATTGTTTGTATCTTTTAACAATTAATGGAAGTTTAATAAATGAAAAAAAAAAATTTTTTATTTCACTGCCTATGAGGGGTGGGGGTCAAAAATAAAAATAAAAAAGGGGGTAAAATTTTCATTATTGTTCTACACATTTGAATGTGGTATCATTTAATAGATCTCTTCATTCTGATTCTAAAAATGTATAGTTTTATAGGTCTACAACAAGATGTTTGGGAGTTATTGCCCATTAAAATTAGGTGGTAAAGTGGGGCCCCCAAGATTTTAGGGGCCCATATTTCAAAAACTATGGGTCATAGAACTTTTTTTATTTTGACCAGTGAAATCAGCACCCAGAAGAACCCCATATGTCAATTTTCATCAAAATCTGAGTTGGAGTGGTGACATGCATTGGGTGATCTCTCCTGGAATGCCCCATTCATGACATTCCTGAACCTATATTGAAACTTGTTAAAGATAAGATATCTGTAACTTTGGCTAAAATTATCAATCAAAGCATTTCCAAAGGAATATTCCCATCAATGCTAAAAACTAGTTGTATAACACCCCTTTTGAAAGGGGGTGATCCTACACTAGTAACAAATTACAGGCCAGTGTGTTCATTATCTGTGTTCAGCAAAGTTTTTGAAAAAATTGCAAAACATAGAATGCAGCAATATTTCAAATCCTACAATTTATCTCCAAATCAATATGGCTTCCATAATAGTAAAAAAATGAAAATGGCTATTTTAAATCTTATGGGAAATGCAAATATAGCTAAAGAGAACAAAGAAATAATGATATCAATATTTATGGATTTGAGTAAGGCATTTGATGTAATAGACCATAATATTCTACTTAATAAATTATATTGTTACAGCTTTAGAGGAGCAATCAGTGATTGGTTTAAAAGTTATTTGTCCAATAGATATCATTTTTTATCAGTAAATAAGGCTTGCTCAACTAAAGCACTTGTCAAACATGGTGTGCCACAGGGCTCAGTTCTGGGTCCACTGTTATTTTTATTATATATAAATGACCTTCCACATTCATCTCGTATACTGAACTTCATAATGTTTGCAGATGATACAACAGTCTCTTTTTCTTGCAAAGATGTTAATTGAACTAAGAATATATTTAATTCAGAATTCATCAGTGTAATGAAATGGTTGACCACCAATAAACTCTTCCTAAATACCAGTGAAACAAATTTCATGATTTTTACTAATAAAAGAAATGTGTATCTTGATGAACTTAATGTTAATGGAATCGCTATAAAGGAGTGTACTGTAACAAAATTTCTTGGTGTAATGCTACATAAGAATTTGCAATGGAGTGATCATGTAAATTATATTGCAAAAAAGATTTCAAGGACTTTCAAATCGACTTTGAATAGCATTTTTTGTTAATAGCTGGCACCCATGCTAAATCAATGTACCTGTGGGTGAGGAATAAAATGCAGGTGGATGCCACTCTCACTTTTGGCTTTGAAGGTCATTTTTGAGGTCAAACTGTGCAAAAAATCATATTTTCTAATTTTAATTTAAAAAAAAATATTCTGAGCCAATTGGTTTGACCAAATGTTTCATTTTGCCACACTTAGTGATAAAGAAGTATGATGACACACTTATTCCATCCAAATTACCAACTCAAGGTCAAATTCAAGTTAATCATGACCAAAATTGTGCTAAAAATATCATTTTTTATTTTAATTGGCGAAAAAAAAATTGAGCAAATCTGTTTGTCAAAACAATTTATTTTAACATGATTAGTGCCTAATAAGTTTGATGGCATGAATTAAATACTCACAGTAACAGAATTATCACAACTAAATCACAAAGCAGTAAATATAGCCCCATAACTATGCCATTTACACACTAGTAACATCTACAAGTTCACGTTTCTTGATGAACAGCACCAAAATGCTGTACTAACAGTCACAACTGTGTGGATTGCAATCACTTAAGAACAGAGTTATTAGTTCCTTACAACACATTCCAGCTTCTCTCGATTTCAGCCTGGAAGAGAAACATAGATCTACTGTCCAGCTGGGTTACAGCAACCGCTGTCATACACTTCATCCTTTTCCTGAAGCAGTTGCATCTAGCTGTCTTACACTATTTCTTGCAACCACAAGCAACAAGCTCCAGGCAGGCTTCAGGGATTGGAGGAAGTCTTGTCCACACTGGTAGGAGGCTCCCATCTTCCAGGCTGAAGTGTTCACCAGATCTTCAACATCTACGTGCTCTTTGTCAGCCTGGAGCCATATTTTAGCCTGATAGTTTGTCCACTTGGCGTGGAGCTCTAGGGCATCCTTTGTCACTGGGAGCATTTCCAGAGTCTTCTTGGCTTTCCCAAAAAGATGAACTCTGGCGTCATCAACTGTGTGTTGTTCCAGGATGCCATACACATGACACACAAACTTCTCAACATCTGCAATATCCCCATCTCAACCAATGGCATGCAGCAGGAGTGGGTAGTCATTGAACACCTTCCAACACTTCTTTTTTCCACGACCACTGAAGGATGAGACTGTCACACCTGGTCAAAGCATGGAAGCTGACCAGTATGTCCCTGACTGGGGGCAACAAACTCTTGAATACATCATGCACAGGGTAGCATTTTCAGTTCTTGGCCATTCCGCACAGCATCCACACTTCAGTGACCTTGGTGCAAAGTGAATCAGCAGCACCATTACATCAATATCTCTGCACACTACCAATATTCGTTCATAGCCCTGGGATGCTGCATGAGTGAGTGAGTGAGTGAAGGATGAAGTGTCTGCCTCTTCATAGTTGCTATGCAGTGTAACATCATGTTGCCTGGTTGACCGTATTCAGTGGTTTCAGAGAAGCCACCCTGTCACCAGCTGACACCTTTCTTGAAGATCTCTGCCCTTCTCAGTGATGACGTTAGACAGAAACAAGGCTAGGTCAGCCTTGTTTGTTAGCCAGGGCCATGAAGTTTTTCCACACTTCAGGCAGTGGAACTTGTGGGCCATCAATGACTTTCCGAACCAGTTTCTTCTTGCTTGCACACTTTGTCCTGGTAACTGCTTTGATCGATCCTTCCCCTGCATACCGATCAAAGATGACATCAACTCTTTGTTGTGTGTTCACTGAAATAACTCATCACAGCCTTGAAGAACACTTCAGCATAGTTGCTGAATGTCCAACAGCCACCAGGCTTGCCAAGAGCTTGGATGAGTGCATGGCCATCTATCATCATGCAGGTCTTCAGATCAGAGATTGGAACCTCTGAGCTTATGGTCTGATGAGCCATCAGGATGTTCATCAGCTCAGACTTCGATGTCAAATTCATCTCTCCTCCTGCCTTCACCAGACTAAATGGGACTGGGGACAGTTCATGCTTCAAGACGTTGACCATCTCCACCATGCGACCTGTGGTCGCAGCATTCAGGAGCTGCTGTAGTGGCTTTCTGTCAGCTTTGATGGTCTTCAGCATGTTCTGCTTGGTGGAAACTGTAGCTTTGTACACATCAGCGAAGGTTTTTGACCGATGTTTCTTTATCATTTCATGGAAGCCTACTATCTGTTCAATCAGTCTCTCCTTCATGAAGCCGATTACATGCTGCTTTCCTCAATCCTAAGCTGTCAGCAGGTTCTCCACAACATCTGTGGGTGCAGTGTCTTTGGTTGCCAGTGAAACAAGTGGGATGTTAGTGGCAGCATCTGTATCTCCTGCTTCACTCACATGAACTCTGAAGACGTCAAACTGCTTCAACTGCTGAACTAGCTTCATGACATCATGAGCGTCACGCCTAGTGTGAGAAGGCAGACTGTCAACCTGAGTGAAGGTAGCTTCCCCATCATCATCATGAAGATTGAAGAGGCATCTTGTGTCTTGAGAGGTGTGACCGCTCTAACCATATGATGCAGAACCTGTCTCTTGCTTGGTCATTCTTTGTGATGCCAATGATACCATTATGCATCTTGCATGTACAATTTATCATTCGGTTGCCTGATCAGCTGGAACTTGGTTGAAGCGCTTTGCCATCCTCTTGACGACAAAGTTCCCATTACAGAACTCTGCATGAACTTCTGGTGCTGACTTCTCAAGACGTCTCATATCAGCCAAGTAGACCAGCCCCCAATGTGCATAGTTTGTGTGGTCATAGATAGCCAAGGCAGCATTGCAGCAAAGGCTTCTATGTGGAGACTCCACATGCCATCTCTCTTTTCAGTGCTGGTCATTGAATTCCTCCATGAGACTATGGAATTTCTCATCTGCCAAAACATCTGAGAAGTTGTCAACAGCATCGCACATCTCATCTATGTCAGCTCTCTCTTTGAAAAGTAAAGCAACATTGAGGGCAAGCTGTTTGACATTCTCATTTCTATTGCCAGTTGCAGCCAGCCATGACTCAAACATCTCCCACTTGATGTGCCACAGTGCCTCATACATCAGCTAGTGACCTCTCACAGCCTGGTAGTAGGCCTTGCTGCCCAGCATTGTCTCAGTGGTGTTAGCTGCGTACACACCTGCCTCTGTCCATAAGTCATCAAGTCCCACACTTTCCTTGTGCTGACCAATGGCTTTCAGAAAGTTGAAGCAGATATGGAGGCCTCCCATGAGCAAGACCACATTAGGAAATTTTGAGTTTGCCCAGACTAGTTCCTTACCCCTGCTGTACAGAGGCTGATCAGCAGTGATGATGGTGTACTTCTGGCTGACATACTCAGAAATGGCCATGAAGCAATTGATGACAGTGGTCATGGTGTCATTGTCATCTGATGGTGCCTGCAGGATTGGCAACATCCCAGCAGTTGTTACTAGTGGATCTGCAGTGCTGACAGATTGATTGAATGCTCCCCAGCTTGGAATGGACATCGCTTCATCATGGATATGTGACACCACCCAGGCCAAGTCCTTGGCACATGCCTAGTCCCTCTCAGGTTCATGTGACAAGTCATCTATGTTAGTGTCATAGCCGGGAGGAGATGGCCTCTTGCCAGATGGGAGGGTAGCCTGGTCCAGCCTTTGGAACTCCTGTAGGTCATCAGGTTTGATAGATTTCAATCTCTTGTGCTTGCCACCCTTTTGACCATGACTCTGCTATACCATCAGTTGAGTGCTGTGGAAGGTGTTCTTCCCATCTAAGGTTGACTCCAAGGCATCTATGTTGTCACAAGAGCAGTGAATCACTCTCTCTTTGACGATGGTGTCAGGGATGTAGACACATCCATTCTCAGCATACCTCTCCAAGATGTTCTGAGTGATGGTGGTGTCTATCCTTCTTACAGTGTTGATACCAATAGTGTGATTTGCCACATGGAACAGATCTAGGAGTGCTTCTGAGCGGGTGGCTTGGTACAGAGTAAGACCCAAGCCCACATGCTTTGGTGTCAACTTTCGTCAGTTGGAGACTGCATAGACCATGTCCTGGGCAATGCTACACACACACTGCTTCACTTTCTGGTCCTCATCACTTCCCTCATCCACAGCATCCATTTTCCCAAAGAGGAATCGTAGAAACAGGTAGAGACTGTCAGGTATGACGTGATCAACATGTTCCTGATCAAGACCTTGCCATGTCTCAGTGTCCAGGAGTTTCAAGATGATCTTGTTGAACCTTCAGAGCCACATGTACCATATCTTGGAATATGCTGCTAGTGGCACACATGCAGACATCAGCATCTTCATCTTCAATAGACTCTGATTCAGAGATGACAGGACCTTGTTCACAAGACTTAGCCAGTGCTTTGGAGATGATGAATTCTGAGCTCTCCAGGGTAAATCAGCAGCAGGCCCCTTAATAATGGGTGTACATAGCTGGCATTTGATCCAAGCAGCCTTTGAACATCTTCGTAGAACATTGTTCTCCTGGAGTATTTCACAGTGATGCTAGTGTCATTACACATACTCTTGTATCTGTCCCAGATGTCTCCCATGTCATATACATGACTATGAGACAGGCCTACTGTCAAGTCTTTGCACAGCTTTGCCATGCACTCATTTTCAGGCCTTGCTGCTCCTCTGACACTGCTTGTTTTCTAGTACATCAAATGTCACCAAACATGCCAGATGATAGCAGCCTTCAACTGCAATCACATCACTCACTGCTGATAATGGTATGCTCATGACAGGATTGTGTTTGGCATGTTGGATCAAGTCATCTGACTTCTCCATTGTCTCCACCCTGTGCAGTTTCTTTGTGGTCTTCTTTTGGCAAAGCATGCAGAGGGTCCAGTCAATCACTAGTGTTTAACGTCTACGCTTTGGGGGAAAAGCCTGAGAGCCCGCACTTTTTGTGGTCACTGATGCACCCATGGTCTACTGCTGACTTCACAGCCTTTTGAGTTTGCCTTCAGAGGTGAATAAAGAGTAGCATAATTTATGCCACTTGAGTTCCAATGCATTGAAATTATCCTTGGAACAACTTTCCAGTCTTTGTAAAACATCAAGATAGTAGGTATTTCCCAGGTTCTTTCTCTCATCACCCACAGTCATAGTTCTTGCTTTTCCTTCTACTGATGCTGTGCGCAGGTCACCAGTGCTGCTTTGGCAGAAGAAGCAACAATCCTCACTGACATCCTGACATTTCCTCTTGCGCTTGATGACAGCTACAGGGTCCATTGCTGATGAACTCCCTATCTGCAAAGACAAGTGGGAATGGCAGTATGTAGTAGCCACAGATATACTGAAACAATTCGAAACATACCTATCCTTTAGCAGTATTATTATTATTATTTTACCAGCTGGCACTGTCTGCACTCTTTTAATTGCTTATACCAAACCAATGTCTGGCCAGCCAGTGCAATGAAAATATTCAATATGTGAAAGTATGCTATTACTTGTACTATGGTAGTAGTAGGCACATGCGCACTAGGGTGGATCACTTTTCACTTTTTTAAAAAAATTATAGCTGGTCAAAGTTTTTCCCATGATTTGGTTCAGTGGAAGTACAGACACCATTTTTACCAAAATCGATCAATATTTAGGGGTCGCGCATCGACCTTGAAAATTTCAATTTTGGAAATTTGGCCAAATTGACAATTTTTTACTGAATAAAGATAAATCATGAAATTACCATATTTTCTGAATCCTCTCAGTGAAAGAAATCCTCTCAGATACTTACCAAGTTAATCGGACAAGTGGTTTGGAAGTTACACTCACCTAGAAATAACATTAAAATTTAAAATACCGTATTTGTCCCCCATTATGGACGTAATCATAGCATCAGTAGCTGGCACATCCTAAAATCCCAATTACACACACACTATGTCTATGACCAATATCTTTACTAATCACAGTTTGCTTTTTACAGATCAACTGTGTCAATTGATTCTTGTTTGATGTCTAGACTTTAGTACAATGGATAAACTGTTAACAACCAGGAGTGGGAAGACTCTGAAAGTTACTTATTCTGGAAAAGAGAAAGCAGCAACAACAGCACCACCTTCTCTAAGGTCAGCCACGGATGTCTTCTTAATTGGTCAGCTATCTTCCTCGATCGGTAGTGCCAAATTGCCAACCACCCATCAAGTTCTCCAGTACTACTTCTATGCCAAGCAGGAAACTACTGACAGGAAGGCCACCATAAAAGACACGGTGGCCAATGTTCTGGCATTTTGGAACATGGCACGTATAAAGACAATCACGAGGCGTAACTGCAAAAGAAAACTGGAGTTACTGTGAGAAGAGTGGCGCTCGCTGCAGAAGAGCAAGATGAGAGACAGTGACACAGGAAAAGGCAGGGAGAAGTTTTCAGAAAATCTGAACAAGCTCTGGGACATCGGAGCTCCCGATGCTATTGAAGAGATACAGAAAAGTCGACTGCTCTCAGACAACAACAAAGAAGAAGATATTAAATTTTATGAGCATCAACGGGGCCTGCGCCAGGCAACAATGAGTGGGAATGATAAAGTGTTCATTGTCAAGAGAAAATGGCAACTCTCAAGACAACAATCTCGTGATGAGCCAGGCACCTCAAAAACGAAATTAGGAACCAAAGCTGAGAGCGATGATGAATCTATAAAAAGCAGATCATCGAGCAACTCCGAATCACAGCTAGAACCACCATACCGACAGCCAAGAGAATCAACTGTATCAATCAGCCTTCCTCACCGCATCCTCAATGCACCGGCTGTTATTGAAGTGGCTGATCGCTTCCGGATGTCCAATAATCAGGTGTGTATATATCAGTAATGATCTTTCCTTGACAAAGATATAATAGACGTAACGACGGAAAATTGAGTGATTATTTTGTCACATAAAAACCATACGCATCCTTGTCAATTTCCTTTCAATTTCGCACATAGGTGGCAAGTGTCGTGGCGGCAGTCCTACGTTCGGCAGATCCACCCGCAGACCTGGACAAATTCAGTATCTCTGAGGACACGTCTCGCCATGGAAAAGTGGCACATCATTGTGAAGTGTCGACAGCTGTGCAGAAATCCTTCGTATCTCCGAGGCATGCTGTCATCCACTGGGACGGTAAAGTAATCAAGGTCAGTTTTGCCCTCACTGTGGATGACAGTGAATTAACATGTTCCAGTGATGACAGTGAATTGACATATTCCAGTGGACGATTATGGATTGGCATGTATGACATACGTTTCAGGACTCTCTTGGATCATTGGAGCACCGCCAGGCGATTCTCATCTCCGGAGCTCCCCAATGCACAGAAGGAAAGTTGCTGGCCGTTCCGACTGTTGCTGATAGCACTGGTCTGTCCCAGGCCCAGGCGACCTTTCGTGTTCTCAAAGACTGGGGATGCGAGAACAACGTGATTGGACTGTACTTCGACACAACTTCCTCTAATACGGGAAGGTTGCAGGGTGTGGTGGTCCGGCTGGAGAACATACTTGGTAAACTGCTCTTCCAGCTGGGCTGTCACCATCACGTTATGGAGCTCATCGTGGGGGCAGTGGTCATCAACACGTTTGGAAGAACCACAGCACCAACTGAACCTTTGTTCCAGTATCTGAGGAGAAGGTGAATTTCAAGTCTAAGGCGCATTTGTTTTCTCCAATGATTTTTTCCTTCAGAGCAATTGAGATATCAGCGTCCTTCTACTCATGGCCGTAACTACCTATGAGGTCACTGAGGTCCGGACCTCGGTAATTATTTCCTAAAAAAAAAAAGAGCGCACACACACACACACACACAGTGAAATATTGCTGCAGCTTTAATAAAAGTATTTTTGCTAACAGGTCCCTTTGTACAGTATTTAATTATAGACAAGGGTTTTGTGTTTAGTGTATAGCTTGGGTTGTGTTTGTAGATGTCATTTTGGTCTGAATTTTGCTCGTCCCGCCGCGCTCAAAAAAAATCTGGACCTCGCTAATTTCTAAACCCTAGTTACGGCCCTGCTTCTACTAATGATGTTAATAGCAGTCAAAAAGGGAAACTTCAGTCATTTTCATGCAATATTTTCATAACTCCCTTTTCAGGTGGGACAAGCTCGACCTCTCAACTTATTGCGAGCTGGAGATCGAGCATTTGGCGGAGGTGACATGGCTGATGGAGCTCCAAGACGAGGCAGTCAAATTCCTCGGCACCGCTTCTGGTCTTGTCAGAGAAGACTACCGAGAAGTGGCGGAGATTACACTCCTGGTACTCAGGGCCCAGCCACGTCATGGCACACACTTCATGGGCCCAGGAGCCTACCATCATGCGAGGTGGATGGCCAAGGTTGGTATTTTGAATTAGAAGTTAAATATTGTATTGCCTTCTGCAAACAGCCATTTGAAGTCCCTACCAGAAAAAAATAAGATAAATAATTTACCATTAAACAAACTTATATGGAGTGGTATCGGTATTTATACATCACAGTGTGTATTCATTTCAGATCATCTACTACACGAAGCTCCTGATGTTCAGCGGTCAGCTGGAGTTCGACATCGAGCTGGTACAGAAACTTCAGAGAGTGGTACTATTTACTGCACTCCTCTACGCACCTGCCTGGCTGGCGGCTCCTGTCGCAGCTGATGCCCCGCTGAATGACCTTGTGTTGTACCAGCGTCTTCTGCAGTACAGGGCTGTGGATCGCGAGATTGCAGAGGCTTCACTGGCAGTGATCAGGCAGCACTTGTGGTATCTGAGGCCTCTGCAGTGACAAAGTGGAAGACACTGTGAAGTACAAGATGGCAAAGAAGCTGTGCTGCCTCGCTGTGCCCGAGGGCTTCACGTATGACAACGTCTCGGTTGATGACACGACGCGCCTTCCGGACCTGATCGATGAGTCATCGTGGTTCGTGTTCACAGGCCTGCAGGTGTGCGCGTCTACATGGCTCACTCTGCCGGTGAATAAGTGGGATCAAGATAAGAACTACTGTGATCTGAAGAATGTCATCTCGCATCTGAAAGTTACCAACGACGTGGCAGAGAGAGGGATAAAACTGATAGAAGATTATGCGAACACTGTCACAAAAGATGAGTCACAGCTGCAGGGTCTCCTTCAGCTCATGGAAAAGAGCCGGAAAGAACTCGGTGACTTCAAGAAGTCGTCACTTGCCAAGATGACGTAGCACAGAGGGAAAGGGAGTTAGTAGAGAGAGTACATGGCACACGCCTTAAGATGACATGTGTTCTAACCACGATTCATACAGTTTTTGAACCTAGTTAGGGGCACCAGAGTAAGTGCCTTTAGTGATATCGGTAAACCATTTTAATACAAAATACATTTGATCTTTCCTTATTCGTTTTATCTTATCCTAAAAAGCAGACAATGGCAGACAGCATATGGAGGTACGGGGACAAATACAGTATTTTAAATTTTAATGCTATCTCAAGGTGAGTATAACTTCTAAACCACTTGTCCTATCAACTTGGTAAGTATCTGAGAGGATTTATTTCACTGAGAGGATTCAGAAAATATGGTCATTTGATGATTTATCTTTATTCAGTAAAAAATTGTCAATTTGGCCAAATTTCCAAGGTCGATGCGCGACCCCTAAATATTGATCGATTTTGGTAAAAATGGTGTCAGTGTACTTCCACTGAACCAAATCATGGGAAAAACTTTGACCAGCTATAATTTTTTTTTAAAAGTGAAAAGTGATCCACCCTAATGCGCACCTCACCCAGCATGCTAAATGTAGTTTTAATGGAAATAAAGACATCCAGAATCATAGTTACATTCAATTATTATCCATAAAATCACAAAAATATGCTTTATGTGCAAATGATACACCTTTAAACACGTTACATAGAGGCACCACTGAAATGCAAAAATTCAGAATTTTTCAGAATTTGAAATGGGAACTTCAAACCCAAAATTGAGAGCAGGGCTGGCTCAAGGTACCGGCAACTTGGGCAGTTGCCCGGGGTGCCACGTCATGCGTTTGGGATCTTCCAAATACAAAGCGAAAAATCTAAAAATAAATAAATAAAATAAAATGAAATAAAAGTCAAATGTGAAAATTTCCTGATGTGGAGTAAAATTTTCAGGGATTATAACATTATATTAGCCAATAGCATTAGAGACTACCAGTAAAGCTAAGGTCAGTTTGGCCCGACATGGGATGACATGTCACATGGGTTGATGTGGCCGCGTAGGTGAGCATTGAGCACAAATTACATACGCCTGGCAGCACTGCCATCCCATGATATCTCATCAGTGTTGCCACTTTGTGGAATTTTTACATTTTTTTGTGGATTTACCTCAGACAAAAGTGGCAACACTGTCTCTTACATTTTCATACATGGTTCCATTTTGAGAATGTTTAGTTGTACTTTGAGTGAATATCGTTAATTGTAATAAACTCTTTATTCCTACATTTGTAGTTTTTCCTCATTGTGAACAAATTTTAAAATTATACTTGTAAGGGCGCTGAAGTGCTGAAGTGCCGAAGTTCAGCTTGCCCGGGGTGCCAGCAACCCTAGGGCCATCACTGATTGAGAGTGGCATCCACCCACATCTTGTTTGGCAACCTCAATACTACTTATCTAAGGTGGGTGCCTACTATTAACAAAAAATGCTGTTAAGTTTTTTTCTAAAGAACTTTTCAATTTTTGGCTGGCCCACTAGTAAATTTGTTTAAAACCAAGTTGAAATCCCAATTAATAATGGCATACTAACAAAAATCTAGGATTAATGTTCATTACTATTGTTTATTAATTTCTTGTGTATAATCTAGTATTAAAAACGCTACTTTTTTCCTGAAAAATGTCTCCAAAAATCACTTCAGGGCTCATATGCTATTTTTGTTTAATGTTCTTTTAATAAAGTTATGGGAATATATTTTTTGTCAGGCTGATAAATCTTTAATTCAATTCAAAATATATACTGTACATGATCTCTCAAGGAAACACCAAGAATGTTAAGAGAAGAAGGATTGACTTGTGCATTGTTGAAGGTAATTTTCAATCTGTTGAACACCACCTCTCCTCCTCTAAACCTCATCATCTTTTCCTCATTGAAACTCAGGTGTCTGGGACAACTGACAGCAACCCCTTTTCTGTACCCTCCTACTTTCTCTATACTCAATTTCACTCCAAAGGCAGATGTTGTGTATATGTACACAATGACCTTACTTGTTCTTATATTCCTGAAGTTGAATTTTCCAAATTCTATACCTTCTGGCTACAGCTTACATGCCAATCTCAAACTAAATACATCTGCGCTGTTTACCTTTCCCCTAATTCTACTGACTATCCAAAATTCTTTGACTACCTCACTTCCAAAGTGGAATACATTCTTTCTTTCCCACTCTCCCTTTGCTGAAATCTCCATTTTACGAGATTTCAATGTTGACCACCACCTTTGGGCTTTCCTTCCATTTCACTAACATCCTTGGTAAATTAGCTTACAACTTTTCTATCCTAAATGACCAAGCAGATTGTACAGCACCCAACTCTTATCCCTGGATTGCCTTGGAGATCGACCCAACATTCTGGATTTATTTTTTACCTCTCATTCTTCTTCATACTCTGTCAAACGTTTTCTCCATTGGGCTCCTCCAACCACAATCTTATATCTGTTTCCTATCCTATCACTCCAATTTGGCCTTTGGATCCTCCCAAGAGGAGGTGCCTTTGACACTTTGGCACCACTAATTTGAGGCCCTTGGGCAGTACTTCTCTTATTTCCCATGGAATGATTATTGCTTCTGTGGCCAGGACCCTTCCAAGTGTGCTGAGCACATCATGGAAGTGTACATTCCATATTCTATTCTTACTACTAATGCAAAAAACCCTTGGTTTAACTTTACTTGTTCTAATGCTACACAACAGATAGAAGTCTTTCAGAAAGTACCATCACCATCCAACTCCTGACTCTCACTCAGCTTATATTTCTGCTTGGAATCACGCAAAATTTGTTCTTTGAATTGGCAAAAATTCCTTCATCAGACAAAAATGTGAAAACCTATACAATTCTAATTCTTCTTGCTCTTCCTGGCATCTAGCTAAGAACTTCTTCAGCAACTTTACTTCCTCTTCTTTCTCTCCTCTTTTCCATTCTGATGGCTCAGTTGCCATCTCTTCTGGCAAAGCTGAACTCTTTGCTCAAACTTTTGCTTACAACTAAACTCTGGATGATTCCAGTGCTGTTCCTCCATCTCCTCCCCCCTCTGACCTTATGTCTGAAGATAGAATCTCTTCTAAAGATGTTTTTTCTGGCCTCTCTGGGCTCAACTCTAGAAAGGCATACAGTCCTGATGGTGTTCCTCCTGTTGTTATTAAGAACTGTGCTTCCGTGATGACACCCTGCCTTGACAAACTCCTTCATCTTTGTCTCTCATCTCATACTTTTCCTTCCTGCTGCAAGTTCACTTTCATTCAGCCTGTCCCAAAGAAGGGAGACTTCTCTCAACCCTCCAATTACACCAGTACACATTTGAAAACTTGTCAATCGATTTTTACAAACTAGTTGGTGATTCTATATAATTTGAGTGCGCTGATCTCAAAAATATAGTTAGTTTTTCCCTATCACGTATGATTTTCTTACTACAGGGTGTGTCATAAATCCCCCCTTTATCCCCAAATGTGAACCATCTTATCGAGACCAACATTGGATTGCACATGTTAAACCATAAATTTTGTTGTTATAGACTACAGTAACGCTTACATAATAATGTAGGGTAAATATATAACAACCAGTCCCATTCCCAGCAAAATATACTCTCCCCTCCCATCAATGGGTGGTTAACATTTGGGGACAGATGAGGTATTACAACACCCCTTGTAGCATGAAATCTTTAGGTGATAGAGTAAAACCTAATTAAAGCAGAATTAAATAGCTCCCTAGCTCTTGGACAAGCATATTGCTTGTTTATGAAAGAATAAAAAAATAACTGAAAGAAACAAATATATTTACCTTCTTTACTTGCAAACATTTCAGGACTTATTCCAAAGACTTAAGACTATGAAGGTAGATCTGACTAATGATGACTAAACCGGTGCTTCTTTGATGTTTTCTTATGCTGTGCGTTAGGCTGATCTCATTGCAGACACCAGCAGTAATCCGCCATCATATTTGTATGCCATCTTCCTTGATATCTTCTTTCCATGGTTTTGATGTCCTGGTGAAATCGTTCCCCTTGCTCCTCACTGACATCTCCGAGATTTTCGGGAAAATGGTCAAGATGCGAAAATAAGAAGTGAACTTTCAGGCTCATGTTGCAGCCTAAGGTGCAAAACTTTTTAAGCATATTTTCCACCAGTCTTTCATAATTTTGGCTTTTGTAGTTTCCCAAGAAGTTTTCAACAACATCTTTGAAACCAAGCCATGCTTCTTTTTCTTTATTGGTCATTGTGTTCAGGAAATGATCGTCTATCAATAACTTTCTAATCTGAGGACCTATAAAAACACCTTCCTTTATTTTCTTGTAGCTAATCTTTGGATATTTTGAACAAATGTACTTGAAACACTCACCTTCTCTATTCAATGCTTTGACATACTGCTTCATCAAGCCTAACTTAATGTGCAAGGGTGGTAGGAGGATTTTGTTTGGTTCAACTAGATGTTCATGTAAAATGTTCTTTGATCCTGGGGTAAGATTCTCTCTAGGAGGCCAAGTTTTCCTCTTCCAGTGCTGGTCACATGCTCAACTATCTCATTCGCAGATGAAACATGGCATCTTAGTGTATCCTGATTGCTGCCCAAGTAACATGCAAAGGACTTTGAGATCCCCACACAATATCCATGTGATTTTGATATTGAATTTTTTCCAGAAGCAGTTTCATGTTATCATAGGTCTCTTTTAAATGAGTAGAATGGGCCACTGGGATTGATGCATATTTGTTACCATTGTGCAGTAACACTCCTTTTAGACTTGTTTTAGAGGAATCTATAAACAACCTCCAGTCACTGGTTTGGTATTCGATGCCTAGCTTGCACACTAATCCTGTGATGTCCTTGCAAAATATCAAGGGACCATCTTCTTCGAAAAAAGGCACGAAGTCTTTCTCACAATTTCTGTATCAAGCGAAGTATGTGTCGGATGCCAATAAATTGTTCTCCTGCAATCTAGACCCCAAAAGTTCTGCAGAGTGTCTATCGGTGGTGCACAAACTTTTTTGATGTGAGCCAAACCAACCATCTGTTTTATATGTAGGGGCCAGATATATAGATATTCTATTTTTTATAAATATGCATTTTTATAACCAGGGGTAATATTTCAGATTTTTCTTTGGGTAGCTACCCTTTTCATGTGAAAAATGTGAATTGAAAAGACCCGTGGGGGCCACATTTGGCCCACGGGCCAGGGTTTGTGCATCACTGCCTTAGGCAGATTCAAATCCCTGACTAAGTCATTTAGTTCAGCTTGGGTTAATGGTTTAGGAAGATCTCGGTCAGCTGTTGGCTGTTCATAAACATCATCATTGTCTGGATTTGGAGCTGAATCAGAATCTGAATTGTATTGATCCAGACTCTCGGGTGGGCGGGGAATAGGAACTTCTGGACCATGGGGTACCAGCCTTATTGCAGATGGAAGACTTGGGTATTGAAGGCTCTCTTTATTCTTTTACATTATAACCTTTAACATTGCAAGAACAGAAGTAGCAGTCGTCGGTATGGTTTCTAGGCTCGCGCCATACCATATGGATCTCAAATGGCAAACTTTTCTTTTTACCTTTGCTCCAATTCCTTAGTGCCGCAACACACGTAAGACAAACCTTGTGTGGAGCCCAACTTTTGTCTTGATCTCCTAATTTAATTCCAAAATAAGCATGATAAGCTCTCTTAATGAAGGTCATTACATTTGTCCTTTGTTTTACAACAACATACCGACCACAAATAAAACAAAATATGTCTGGACTATGGGTACATCCTCTAGAAGCCATTATTAAAATTTTAAAGACGTAATGTCAGAATTATCTATCTGAAAAATATGAAAAAACGAAATTAATTAAAGATAAAAAAGGTAAAAAATTACAAAATGCCCCAAAATTGTTTTGCTAATAACTTTAAAACTGTGGATGATAGAAAAAAAACTGGTAGCATTTTTTAATTCAGTGCAGCAAACTGCTTCAGAATCATAACTCAAAATAAAGAAATCGATTTTCATGCAGACCAGTGTTATCATCCAATTGCTTTGATTTCTTGCATTTCTAAAGTTTTTTAATCTATCCTCTCTTCTCACAATCTTCTTTCAGATCATCAGTATGAGTTCCCCAAGGACACTCAACTGGCACTCTTCTTGCATATCTCTCCAACTCTCAATCATCCTCCTTTCAGGATTTTGGTGAAACCTTTGCTATTGCGCTTGACATATGAGAAGCTTTTTATGGTCTGGCATAAATCTTTAATTTCCAAACTGCCCTCCTTCAGTTTCTATCCTTCTATCTGTGCCTTCATCTCTAATTTCCTTTCTGGCCAATCTATATCTGCTATTGTAGATGGCCACTGCTCTTCTCCTAAAGCTATCAACAGTGGTGTTCCTCAGGGTTCTGTCCTGTCACTCACTCTTTTCCTTTTATTTTCTTAATGATCTTTTAATTCACACTTCCTGTCCTATTCATTCCTACACCAATGATTCTCCTCTTCACTTCTCCACCCACTTCCCAAAGCATCTCTCACAGCAGTCACTCCATGATTCATGTAGGATGGCTATGGAACACCTGACCTCTGATCTTTCTGCTATCTCTGATTGGTGCAGAGAACACCTTGTGGCTTTCAGTGGCTCAAAAACTCAGTTCCTCCATCTGTCTACTCATCACAATCTTCCACACAACTATCCCCTTACCTTCAACAATACACAACTCAATCCTTCCTCTTCTCTTAATGTTCTTGGTATTTCCTTTTCTTGTGATCTTTCCTGGAAAGATCACATATACTCTCTTTCTAAAATAGCTTCTGAGAGGTTAGGTGTGCTGTACCACCTCTGCAGTTTCTTCACCCCGACTCAGATGCTGTCTCTGTACAGGGGTCTTGGCTCAACCCACACAGCCATACTTGACTGGGTGGAATCAAAGGTTTTTCATCTCATCAATTTCCTGCCTCTTCCTGAGTGTCTTCAATCTCTCTCTCCCTCTATCACTGCAATGTTGCCTCACTGTCTCTTTACTATCACTATTATAACAGACTGCTGATTTCCTTGATCACTCTTGTGCATTATTTAAAGAGCTAAACCTACTAAAGCTCAATGATATAATCAAACTAGCACATTTTATTTTTATTTATAAGTGTAAGAACAAAATCATTAATTTGCAATGGGTAAATAGATATTTTGTAACTCATCAAGAAATCCACTTGTATCAGACCAGAAATAGATCAAAGCTTGTTATACCTCAATTTAAAATGTCTTCATCTTAAAAAATACCTACCCTATTTTCATTAGATTGAAACTATGGAATGACTTAAATGCCGATATAAAAAATATTGAGAATGTAAATTTGTTTAAAACCAAATTGAAATCCCGATTAACAATGGCATACTAACAAAAATCTAGGATTAATGTCCGCTAATATTGTTTAATATTGTAATACATATTTTAACTATTAATAATACTTATTTACTTATTTATTTATTTATTTATTATTAATAAATAACAACTAGCTGCTTATTTTTAATAAGAGCCCAGTAAAGCCTAAAGCTTAAGGGCCAAATTAAATAAAATAAATAGTCGAGCTTCAAAATTATTCATGTCATTGTAAATTGAAAAAATTTATTTATTTTATTATTATTAATAAAGGTTATTCTATTCTATTCTAACTCTTTAACTGCATGCCTCCTCCTTTAAGAACACACACTACCAGACTTTCTGCACTTTCTCATTCCTTTTCTGTCCAACTCTCTAATACAAGGGTTAATCAGTATTTTCAATCTTTCATCTACTCAACTGGTCAACTCTGGAACAATCTTCCTCAATCCATCTTTCCTCCTGTCTATGACCTACCATTTTTCAATTGCAGAGTGTCTAGGCATCTGGGTGATTACAGGACAAGTGGACCAATAAAAATAAAAAATAACACCACCTCTTTGATTTTGCTGAGAATTGGTATATGGGTTGGTTTTAGGTCAAAAAAACCATTTCTGGGTTTTCAGATCAATTGGACCCATAGGTCATGAGTTATGGCCAAGGTCATTTTGAGGACATTGGTTGACCTACCTATATTCAATTGACCATAACTCAGCTTATAATGGTCATACACCAATAAAACTATATATATTTGGAATTGGCATGTTCTGAGGATTCCAAAAATGGTATAATTGTTGTTGCATATAAACAAATAAAAATTTGACCAACAAAATAAATGTTGAGGTCAATATTTGATCTCTTGGGCACCAATTTATATAAAAGTAATAAATGAATATTCCATTCCTTTAACATTTCTCTATCAAGTTAAGAAAAAGTGATGTTTATAGTGTGTTATCTCAGTCACAAATTAGTTTGAGTAGCACCATATATCAAGCTTAGGGCTTAAATTCTTGCTTTTTATTAACAAATTTTGTGGGCTGGAGCCTATGAATTGGTGTTTCATCATAAAATACTGTGAAAAAACTAGTGTATATATGTATATACACAGGAGTGGCACAAAAGTCATGGATCATTGGAATTTTCACTGTTGATTATATTTTTTTTTCTTTTAGGTAGGGGATGGCTGCAAAATTAACAATAGATGAGAGGGTGAGCTTAATTTTAATGTATGGAATACCAGGTACAACTCACCCTCTCATCTATTGTTAATTTTGCAGCCATCCCCTACCTAAAAGAAAAAAAAATATAATCAACAGTGAAAAATCCTATGATGCACGACTTTTGCACCACCCTGTATATATATATATTATATATATATTATATATATATATATATATATATATATATATATATATATATATATAGATCTGTGAAATATTCAAATATTTCTATTAATTGGGATGATTTTATCTTTTGAAAATGATCTCAGATGAAGTTAGCCATCAATGCCCAGGGATGAAAGATTGTAAAACTTATGAATGAGGATGGAGAAAAAGTGAAAATACAAAAGCATTTAATACGGTACTGTCTAACTTCAAAGAACTTTATGTTAAATTCTCACAAGATTCAAGCAATCCTAAAATTGGTTTTAGCAGCTTTGCAAACCTTCAACCTTTCTTGGTGTTTCCTTGCAAGTAGTAGTGGTACACATTCAGTCTGTGTATTAGGGTGGTCCATAATTTCACTTTTTAAAATTTTTAATGGGCCAACAGGCTAATGTTGTGGGCATTGGTGCAAGAAACAACATGGTTACCAGTTTTTGGAGTTCCGGTAATATCAGACCCCCCTCCCTAATTTATATGGGGGCCTAAAAATTTGACTGAGAAAACGAAAGTTTTTCCACTTCTCTGTGAATAAACATATGACTATTATTTTTTGTTGGTAATAATATATTATTTTAATTAATTATATATTCTAGGGGTGTTACCACCACCCTGAAGCATCATCCCAGGCAGCTTCGCGGCGATGGGCTCGAAATTAGACCAGCTTATCAAGCCAGCTACAGTATATTTTGAGTGGGAACAAACCTGGTTCCAGGTCCCCATCATTTTTTTTTTGTTTTGCACTTATTTTTAAACAAAAATGAATTCCTTTTACAATGATTAAAAAATTATACCAAAGTTTAATTAAAAAGATAAATACTTCTGCATAACATTACACAATAAACACTCACTTAACATAATTATACATTTCAGCCAAAGATTTTTTCTTGAAGTCTGGAAGAAGGCATCAATGTTGCTCTATAACTTTTACCAGAAATTGTTTTTGTGATTCATCATTAACAATTCTGTCTTTGAAATCTTCAATCAGCTTGATTGCTCTTTCTTGGCAGGATCATTCACAACTTTCATATTTTTGACAAAGTTCTCCATAACTTGGAAAGATTTGCAATTTTTCCAAGAAGTAACAGGTTCATTTAGCCAGTCACCACTAGTACCCAAGCATTGGAAAACAATTGAAGAACCCTTACCAACTAACTGACACAGCTTAGTTGTATTTATTAGCTTAGGGAAGATTGGCTGACCTTTTGGAGGAGGGTGTTGCGGGTTGATTTGACAGACTTTCTTCATTGACTTTGCAATCAGACTTTTTTCTGCATCTGAAATTTGCTGGGAAAACAAAGCAAGTGGTACTATACTAGTTCCTCAGTCAGATACCATAGCTGACCATTTAATCCCTTAAGAGCACTGGATGCTACATCGTGATCATAATTTTTATATTCAATGAGTTCATTAAAAAGATTTAAATCATTGACAGGTGCATCACAGGCAATGGAAGCAAGCAACCAAGGTTTTATATAGTAGAGGCAATTGAATATGCACATTCTCTCTAGTTTTGCTATCATATTTGAATCATACCCAGCTTGATCAGAGAATGCATACATCTTTGCTGGATACAATACAGATGGCATCCACCTCGCATAGTGTACTGCCTCAGGCTTAGCCTTATCAAGGCTGGAGACGTACATATTCCAAATAGTTCTTTGATCTTCAAGGAATTTTATATCTTCACTTTTGTTTCTTGTTGTTCTCATTCTGTCTTTCATTATTGTTTCAATAGCATCTGCTGCTATATCCAATAGCATATCTAATTTTTTACAAAAAATATCCTTTTCATCTTCGAAAGTATTCCTGTTTTTGTGTTTTTTCAGTGTTTCATACTCATTAACTAAAATCAGAATCTTTTCTTTTGGTCTTCTGCTTTTGGAAATACAGTATCTTTCATTTTAATGCCAGCTAAGTCCCAGAATTTTTTAACTTTATTAAGTACAACTGTTGCAGCCTCTTCTTTATTGTTCATAACCATATCATTTCTTTTTAAATGATAGAAATGCTGAAGTGCATCTGATTGGGATCAGTTCATCTTTAAGATTACCAATAATTGGATCATAACTGCTTTTTCTTAACTTTATATTTAATTTCTTAGGAGTAGCCATGATATTCATTTAAAATAAGATTAGAATCAACCAAGTGAAAAATGCATCATATACTATATACAGGGTGGGCGGAAAGTAGCTCCCTATTTTGGATTGGTAAAAAAATATGTATATTATCCATTTATTTCAGAAGAAATAATATGAAAAGGTAGGCATACATAGTAGGTTTTCTCTAAAATTCAATGTGGGCTCCAACTCTTTCCACCAGCTTCTGGAGCCGCCTAGGAATGGCGTCCACTGACTTTAGCAGGAACTCCGGCGGGATGGAGGACATGACTTCCCGAATTCAGTCCTCCAGTTCTTCCAATGTCCTCGGTTTGGTGCGGTAGACTTCTTCCTTTACCCACCCCCAAAGAAAGAAGTCGCACGGTGTCAAGTCGGGGCTCCTGGCTGGCCATTGATGTGGACCACGACGACCCATCCAACGCCCAGGGAAGTGGGCATCCAGCCACTCACGGACAACAAGAGCGAAGTGCGGAGGGGCGCCATCTTGCATAAATATCAGATCGTCG
The DNA here is from genome assembly GCA_023014485.1 of Bathynomus jamesi. Taxonomy (NCBI): domain Eukaryota; kingdom Metazoa; phylum Arthropoda; class Malacostraca; order Isopoda; family Cirolanidae; genus Bathynomus; species Bathynomus jamesi. The sequence goes on along the minus strand of JAJOZX010002638.1, from coordinate 336,862 downwards.
ATGTTCTCCCATGTGCTGACAACCGGCCAGACCTCGTTTCGCAACATAGCAAGGTACCGCTCAGCACTTCGCTCTTGTTGTCCGTGAGTGGCTGGATGCCCACTTCCCTGGGCGTTGGATGGGTCGTCGTGGTCCACATCAATGGCCAGCCAGGAGCCCCGACTTGACACCGTGCGACTTCTTTCTTTGGGGGTGGGTAAAGGAAGAAGTCTACCGCACCAAACCGAGGACATTGGAAGAACTGGAGGACCGAATTCGGGAAGTCATGTCCTCCATCCCGCCGGAGTTCCTGCTAAAGTCAGTGGACGCCATTCCTGGGCGGCTCCAGAAGCTGGTGGAAAGAGTTGGAGCCCACATTGAATGTTAGAGAAAACCTACCATGTATGCCTACCTTTTCATATTATTTCTTCTGAAATAAATGGATAATATACGTATTTTTTTACCAATCCAAAATAGGGAGCTACTTTCCGCCCACCCTGTACATCATTGGATATCTGAAAAACACAAAATATTGGCTTAATCAGCTGTTATAGAACATTTCTATGTATACTATTACGAATAAATAATCAATTTATACACCAAAATGTGCGAAGTTGATTTCTGAATAAATTGATATGCAATATGTATGGCTTTTATTTAAGATTAAATATGATTAATCTTAAAAAAATGCTTAAAAGATGTTTTTACTCAGTTTTTTACTATGCAATATAAATTGGGGGTGGGGGGTCTGATATTACCGGAACTCCAAAAACTGGTAACCATGTTGTTTCTTGCACCAATGCCCATAACATTAGCATGTTGGACCATTAAAAATTTTAAAAAGTGAAATTATGGACCACCCTACTATGTATATGTACACCACCAAAATCCAAAAATGAAGCTAGCAGCACTTGGAGTAAAGGATATTGATTACAAACAACTTAAGAAATATTCAGTGTGTGATATGAGCAGTGAAGAATGTATGATGCATATATGTACTAATTGCCCACAGGATGCAGGAGAGGCATTCCATGTCAAGTGTACACACTTTTTGGTGATTTCTGCCACTCATCTCACCAATTTTAATGATTTTTGGTGTGGTAGTTGGGTATGATAAGTAATGAAGCGTGACCAAATTTTAGCCACTTGGGTCAAATAGTTTGGGAGTAATGACCCCCCAAATTTGGGGTCAGCAGTGTAACCTCGTGATTTTGAAAGGTTATAACTCAGGATCTAATGGATGGATTTTAATGATTTTGGTGTTAAAATGCTCAGAAAAGATAGCAGAATAACTCATTTTATGCACAGAGTGAGTACATTCCATTAACCCCTTAATGGGCCAACCCAGAAATATCCAGAAATATATTGTGTGTTTTTTCAGAACATCACGTTTTAACACGTGGAAAAAAAAAAATTTTTGACATCGATTTTGGATGGAATCGGATATATTCGTGTATCGTATGGTATTTTTGTGCATGTACGTAAATATCCGGGACATCTTACGCCTGGCAGCGCCGTTCGCCATACAAAACTGGACAACAGAATTGGTAGCTGTGATATTACATCAAAATTTGAGAAGTGTATTATTTATACGTTACTTATTCACAATTTGAAGTGTATTATTTATACACTATTTATAAATAGTATAAATAGTTTATTATAAATAGATTATTACATGTTATTTAGACTACAACTTTACAATGGGAGGAGTTGATATAGTGGATCAACATTTGGCTGACTATCCTTTGCCCAGGAAACGTGGCAAGAAATATTATAAGAAGGTTTTCTTTCATCTAATGGATCTTGCTCTTTGGAACTCTTACCAACTGTATAAAGCAACTGCCAACGAACCAGCAGCCACTAAGAAACACCTAAAATACAGGATGGAAATTGTAAATGACATCATTGAAAAGTACCATCCAGAAATTCCTGCCACAAGACATGGAAGACCCTCAACTTCCCCTCACCCAATTCGCTTTGCACCGGGCCATTTCCCAATGGAAATACCTCCAACCGAAAAGAAGAAATCCTTCAAGACAGTGCTGTGTGTTCCAAGAAGCGTGATAGAAATGGGAAAAAAATTCGCAAGGAGAGTCGATATATTTGTGAAGTATGCAAAGTCACCCTATGTATAACTCCATGCTTCAAATCTTTACCATACAAAGTAACTAAAGTAAAGTAAATTTCCATTTTTTGCCATCTTATATATTTATTTTTTCAATCTAAAGCAGTATATTATTGAAAATAATTTTTCAATGCACTTTTCAATGCACGTGTTAACACGGCTCAGTCCAGAGGGGCAAATAAAGGTTCATTTTTTTTGTCAAAAAATTTTAAAAAGTAAAAAAAAAATAGATTTTCATTATTCCTATATTGCATACTCTTAATTAAAAAAAATAAAAATATGCCCCAGGATGAAACGCTTAGTGAAAAAAATTGATCCGTTAAGGGGTTAAAAAAAGTTGCATTTATATTTCACCTTTGACCTTGACCTCAGGTCAAGGTCATGAAAATTGGCATAAGTAAAAACCTTTAGATGAAGCATATTCAAGCAAAAAATTGGAGTGGGATCGCCATGGGTTTGCTTTCCACAAGCATTTGAAATTGTGCATGTTGAAAATTTTGAGCATTTTATTTAAGATAACTTCACAAATAGTTCATATATATATATATATATATATATATATATATATATATATATATATATATAGCTACATACATAATTTGATATATAGCAATACCTTGCACAGCGCGGTTAATTGGTTCCGGAATTTGTCCGTGCTGTCCAAAAGTTTGTCGAATGAAAGTACCAAAAAGAAATTAGAAAACAATAGGAAAATTGCGCGCTAAATTTAAAAAAAATTTATGAAAATACAAACCATGCTACATCAAAACCTGCGCTAATCAAAACCGCGCTGTTCAAGGTATTACTGTATACCTATGGGTAAGCATCAAGATTTTCACAAACAAATTATTTGGTTCTCTAAAAGTATCAATAATTTTTATCACAAATCCTATATAATTTTTGCAGTTAAAAATAACTTGAAATTTAGGTGTTTGAAGTTTGAACAGTGAACAATGACTAACTTGTACAGGTATTTCTGATGAATTAACACTTCATATTGCCATACTGAACCTGAAAAATGTAAATTTTATACCTATTAAAAATTTAAATAAAATTATCATGATAAGGAGTTGTTTAAAAAATTAATTAGCAAGGTAGGTAGTTAAACCCCTTAGTTACCTCCCAATAGGGCATATCATACTTTTCCGAGTCTGAATTTCACTCTGGTTAATACGTATTTTTATGTATGTAAAATTTAATTCTGAGAGGGGTTTCTTTTCTGCAACTTTTCCCAAAAATTGCATTATCATGTTCAAAATTGCGGTTTTCTGTTCTATGTTGAAATACTGAATATTCAATTGAACACAACCTTATATTTTTAACCCTTCCTCGTAATTTGTTGCCATTTAGACACATTAACTTTGTTTAACTCTTACACAGGTTTAATACATACATACATAAGAAAAAAAATCTACTCCATTTGAATCTTTATAACATGAAGAGCCAAGGGACAGCTTCAGCAGCTTTGAGGTACAGGGTGGCAAATGTTCCGGCAGCTGCAGTTGCCACTGGCTTCCTGAATGACCTCATCAAGGCCAGTCATCTTTCCAAAGACAAGGCTTACTTGGCCATAGATGGCATGAAAGTCTGGAGGGCCAAGGAGGAAGTAATGGCCTCATAAGTTGAAGCTCTCACGCAGAGGTCAGAGGAGAAGATCTCAGATATTCTTTGATGGCAAGCAGGATAGGAACACAAAGGTGCTGAAATATGACGAAGTGACAGGGAGATTTCATCCTGGCAAAGTGATCGAGAAGCATTACACTATCACGTGAGAGCCTCAAGGAAAGTACCTCTTCCATTTCACTCCTGAGGAACCTGAGGAAGGAGAAAAGCCTGCGCATAAGATTGCTTAGTGCCTGCATGAGTGGCTTCTGGATCATGGAGCTGATGAGAGCCTTGTAATGATTGGAGGAGACTCTACCAACACCAACACAGGGTGGTCTGGAGGTGCCATAGCCCTATTGGAGAAGATGCTGGGTCGCAAGTGCCACTGGATGATCTGTCAGCTCCATGTGAATGAGCTCCCCCTGAGGCACTTAATCATCAAGCTGGATGGCCATGTAACTCCCCAGTCAGGCTTCAGTGGGCCTATTGGAAAACTTCTTGAGAAAGTGAATGAACTTGAGGTCAATTTCAACTTCAAACCAGTGGAAGGAACTGAAGATATCATAGAGCTGCCAGTAGAGATAGTCAAATCTCTCTCCACAGACCAGCACAACTGCTATCTTCTGATCAAAGCCATCAAGTCTGGAAGTCTCAGTTCGCAGTTGGCTGGTCTCAAGTGCGGACCTCTGAACCAATCCAGGTGGCTCACTACTGCACAGGCCATCTTGCTGTTGTGGATGAGGGAGCACAGACTGAAGGGGGAGGTGGTGAGGAGGCTCGAGGGGTCCTCGTGAAGTTCTGCCTTAACTTCTACTTCAAAATGTACTACGACACCAAAGTGAAGCACCACCTCAAATTTGGTCCTGCACACGTTTTTCCAAGCCTGAGGCTGCTGAGGAACCAGACTACTGAGGTCAGGAACATCATCTCTGCTGCAGTGATAAGAGGAGCTTACCATGCACATCCTGAGAACATCCTGGCTTCATTTCTGTGCAGTGAGGATGAGCATCATAGAGCTTTTGCTGTGAGCCAGATAGAGAAGATCAGAGAAGGAAGAGACTTTGGTGATATGACAGTGAGGCCCCATAAAAATCCCAAAGTCAATCTGCAAGCCACTTCACCTGACTATCTCATCAACTGGGAATCAGAGAATATTTACGAGCCTATTTTCACCTGCAAGATGACCTTGACTGAGCTTGAGGATCTCAGGAAAACTCCACTCAAAGTGGACGCTTTCTCTGTTCATACTCAGTCTTGCACTGTACAGGATGTCTCAACTGCTTCCCAAGCTGTGTATGGCCACGAGAGGAGAGAGGGGTGGGTGAGAGCCAGGACAGACCATCGAGAAATGCTCCCAGTGTTCAGATCAAAGCAGGACATACTTAAGAGCTTTTCAGGTTCAAGTGGCTGATGAAGAGGCTAAAGCCATCATTAATGCTCATAAGAGCTGAAAGTCCTCATAAGATCATAATATAAGATCTTATGAGGCCACACTTTACAGGGATCCAGGAAGAACAGGCGTGTAAACCTACACGTGGAGGTGGCAAATCTCCCACTACTCAATCAGAGTAGAGCTGGTGAGCCGCGCCTATTCTTTAAAGAAAAACTTAAAATTCTTAAGTTTTACATGAAATCTAAGCATTTTTTCAGCACCCAGAGGTGTTGAAACACGTGAGAAAGCAAGGATGAGGTCAGAAAAGCAGCTTTTAGACTAAATCATATGCAGAACAGCTGCATGCTTTGGTTTGAGTGCCCTGAGGCTGCATTAGGCAGCCTTCAAATCAGAAAATCACAATTTTGACCATGAAAATAAGATTTTTCAGAAAAGTTCCAAATAATACACCCATCTTAGAATTAATTTTTATATAGGAATACATATTAGCCACTTTGTTTTTCCAAAATTTCAACCCTGAACCCAGAGTATGATATGCCCTAACCTCCCAAGGCCTAGGTGTGTACCTCATTCCAACTTCTGAAGGACCTCGGCCTAGATACTATGCAGGGTGCCAAAACAGGTTTTTTTTTCATTCCATATTAGTTTAGAGCTCTTATATATTCTACTGTATTGTAGAAACAAGCATAGGCATCAGGCACACACTTGTGGAGAAAATAAATTTTCTAACCTCTAAGCTACTAGGATTCTAACCCAGGACCATTTATTCACAGTCACAGGCTCTAATGACTAGAGGGTTAGAGGGATTTCCACTATTTAATAATAATTTAATATTAGGAAGCTGTACAATTTAAGATAGACTAATGCTTAGAACTGTATTCATAAGTGTAATTATTAAAATATAGTTAGTTAAAATATAGGCATACATGTCAATAAGCAATTTAAATGGCAATACTCACATTTTCCATGCAGTTGTTAGTTTTTGATTATATGTTTTTGACAATAAGTTTGTATCCAGTTTCTTGATTACTTTTTATGATGATGCTTTTTCAGGATCATATTGGCTTCATTGGTTTCCTTTTTTGTGATTGTATATGTTCTTCCAGTAGCTGTCATTGGGTTTATGATTGTGAGGATGTCGGACAAATCTACTGTAAGTATATCAGGATTTTCAGGATATGTAATGACTTGTTTGGGCCACAAGGGTGAAGGAAGTTTACTTTCACTTCACCCTCACCAGGATATATTTCCATCACACACCCAATCCACCAGGGGTTATCATACTCCACTATTACATATCGTGTGACATTTTCAATTACAGTCGACCCTCGACTTACGTTGTCACCATCTTACGTAATTTTGAGCTACGAGAAGCCCCCCATTGACTGTAATTGATTCATCTTACGTAATTATTTTGTGTTGCGTAATAGTTGCGTAATCGCAAATGCAGTGTGTGACCACTCACTGGCAGGATGCCGGGTATTTCACGTTATTTTTACTGTGCATTATATAATGCGATACTGTATGAAGTGATTAATAATTTGGCAAATTAATAAATGTGAAATTATTAAGGATTATTAAATAATCTAAGATAAAAAAGTGCCTGTGTGAAGTTGAAACATTGATGAAATAACACGCTACAATTTTTTTCTATGATTTCTTAATAATAATTACACTGGTATGCATCAATTTTGCTGTCAAGGGTTTTGTAAGTGATTATTATAGAGTTTTTTCTGCTGATTTCGAATCTGCAATCCGTTTTTCTCAATCAGCTCAGGTTATCCGGCTATGGCCTCATAAGTAAAATAGAATTTTTCATGATTTTGTCAAAGCAGAATTGGAACAGTAACGTCTATCATCACTTGTTTCACTTGTATAATATCTTTTTTACTTTTCAGGCATATAGATAAATTATTTCATGAATAGAGCATGTAAAAATGATCCCAATAGATTCTGCTACATATGTGGGATGGTTACCATGCCAAATAACCAGTCCCAAATCACTAAATTTGTGAAGACTGTATAGAGCATACTTTGGAATTAAGCTAGGGGACCAGGACAAAAATTTCGCCCCTCATATGTGCTGCAAGACGTGCACTGAAAATTTGAGAAGATGGAGCAAAGGCAGAGCGAAATCTTTGCCTTTTGGAATTCCCATGATTTGGAGAGAAGGAAAGGATCACGTGACAGATTGCTATTTCTGCATGACAAACCTCCAAGGTGGGCTTATAAATTTATTTTTCTTAAATATTTCGAAATCCTCGTATGAAACTTGACATAATATTCACCATAATGTAATATTCACCATAATGGTAATCATACATTTACATATACATATTGTTATAGAAAATACATTTAAACATACATATTGTTATACAAGTTACATTTACATATACAATGATTGTATATTTTTTCTTTCTTTTTCATTCATATCGTCCCCGAAGGGACAATATGAATGAAAAAGAAAGAAAATATACAGACTCCATCGACCTATTTCATATCTTACAGACTGCAGCCTTCCCTCACGAGCCGCCACTGTCTGAATGCTTCTTCTATTTCATATGCAAGTTTTATATCCATGTTTCTGTGTTTCTATTTTCAGGAGTTAACAAGAAGAATAAACATATTGTTGTATACCCTGACATTCCTTCTGCTATGAGACCTGTACCCAATGGTCCTGGAATTCCAATACCCGACCCACCTCAAACCCTGGACTTCGATGATTCTGATGATGAATCAATGACCAATGCCAATGACCAGTCCCAGTCGTATATACCTCAAAATACCCCTTCAAATGAGCCGAGGCCTCTCAACCAGGCCAAACTTAATGATCTTACCAGGGATTTAGGACTTTCCAAATTAGCTGCCGAGATCTTGGGCTCACGACTTCGAGAGGACAACTTGCTGGCTCCGGGAACAACATTCTCCTGGTATAGGAAACGAGAGGAAGAATTCCGCAAGTTTTTTGCAGTGCACAAAAATACCTCTTCCTTAGTGTACTGCTGCAATGTTGAGGGGCTAATCGAATCCTTGGGCCTGCCATATAACGCATCAGAATGGTGGCTATTTATAGACTCGTCTAAACGAAGTTTGAAAGCAGTACTTCTCAACATTGGGAATAGGGTTGCATCAGTCCCTGTAGCACATTCTGTACAACTTACTGAGAGCTACAATAACATGAAAATTTTACTGGATGTCTCGTATACGACAAACATAACTGGAGGATCTGTGGAGATTTGAAGGTAATACTAATATCATAAGTAAACTATTGCTATTGACTATGTTGTTTTTCCAAAGGTTATTTGAGAGTGTATAAGAACACTTAACTTCCCCACAGAAGTGATACAGTCCAATGCATAGATTTTTTTATCTGATAGAACAAATTCTCTAAATTCTTTAAATATTTTCATTTTTTTCAGATTGTGGCATTTGTATTGGGAATGCAAGGGGGATACACAAAATACCCATGTTTCCTCTGCAAATGAGAGAGCCAAGCGGATGAGAAGCACTATGCACAGCATGAATGGGCATCCAGAGAGAATTTTGAACCTGGGTCGCATAATGTCGTTTCAGTGCCCCTTGTACCACCAACAAATATTTTGCTCCCACCACTTCATATTAAGCTGGGCTTGATGAAAAATTTCATCAAATCAATGAATAAGGAGGGTTCAGCATTCCGATATCTCGAGAGTAAATTTCCTCATATATCTGATGCTAAACTAAATGCTGGGGTTTTTGATGGTCCTCAAATTTGAACTTTGATCAAGGATACTCAGTTCAAAAACGCAATGACTCCAACTAAGAAGAATGCCTGGCAGGCATTCAAATCAGTTGTCACTGATTTTCTTGGCAAGCGTAGAAGTCCAGAATACGAGTCCGTTGTCGAAAACTTTATAGAAACTTTCAAAGCTCATGGGTCGCGCATGTCCATAAAAATGCACTTTTTGTGGTCCCACTTGGACTATTTTCCTGAAAATTGCGGGGATTATAGTGAGGAACAGGGTGAATGATTTCACCAAGATATCAAAATAATGGGAGAGAGGTACCAGGGAAACTGGGATATCAATATGCTGGCGGACTATTGCTGGTGTTTGAAGCAAGACGTGCCCGAAGAAAAACAGATGGAAAGCCAAAAAAACTTCATTCCTTCCTCAATAAACTTTTTTCCATATTCAATGTATGAATAAAAGTATTTATTCACACAATGTTTTCATTTTTCACGAGTGTTCTTATAATATTACTCGTATCTACAGTGTTTAAGCTAAAAAAAATCAATAAATTTAGGGATAAAATTGGACTTATAATAAATGGCCAATAGAGAAAAAACCTGACCTGATTGAGGAAAACCAATGTCATTTTCGAATTCAGCATGGTCGAATTATATGAGTTGAAAAAACCCTCACAGCAGACAAAAAAATTTCATATGCATACCAGTCAGGGCCGGATTAAGACCTTTAGAGGCCCTAAGCACTTAACAGATTTTGGTGCCCCATATATATGTAATTCAAAATATAAACAAAAATAAACCATAAAATAAAATTTTATTTTTTGAAATGAAACAAAACTTACAGTAAGATGGAAAATAATGTTTATTTTTGTATACTTCCACTTCATTTATATTTGAAAAGTTTTCTCCTACTTTTTTTAATTGCAAAGTCTTTGATCAGATCCTCAAAACTAATCTTACGTAACACATCTGCTTCTATACTTAGTAGAGATAAGGCATCCAGCCTGCCTTGTTGCATAGTTGTTCTGTTGGTATTTTTAATATACTTCAACTGAGAAAATGAACGCTCAGCTGAGCAATTTGTGACCATTAATGTTAAAAATATACGAAAGGCAATTTCTACATTTGGGAAGGCACACTCAATATTGTCTTCTACAATTATTTTATAAAGTTCAGCATGACTGAATCTTGTTTTTACATTTACTATAGCACACGAAAATATTTAATCTATATGTATTTTTAATATGGCGCTCAAAGATTTGATATAAACAAAATAATAACGCAAAGCGTAAAGTGTGTGATTACAACGAAATATATTTATTCTCTCAAAAGGGTTGTTGTTCACTACAAATTCAAACAATGAAAAAAAATAAATACTATATATGAATATATATAATTCAGTTTTCAATAGCTTGTAGGCTATAAGCCGCGATTATAATAGTATAATAAATCCATGGTAAATCCGACAATGGAAAATTTCTGTGGTGCCCCCCTTCCCTTGATGCCCTAAGCACGGGCTTATTTTGCTTAATGGTTAATCCGGCCCTGATACCAGTGTTATTAATTACCATTATAATTCTGTTTATATACACTGTTTTTATAAAAAAAAAATTAATTATTTTATTTTCAATACTTTTTTGGGGTCCTGGAATGGATTACCCAATTTATATGTATTTTGGGGTTCGACTTACGTCATTTTTGAGTTAAGTAACTCATCTCAGAACGGATTAATTACGTAAGTTGAGGGTCGACTGTAATTGAGTGGCTTGTTGGGGGGAAAGCGAATTCCTTTCGACTTTCAACTGAGGTGCTGTACATTTGTACTTGTAAACAATTTTTTGTCAGTGGTATGAATGAATGTAATTTTTTAGTTCCTGGTAAGGTTCTCACTTTTGATAAAATTGGATCTAAAAATTCTCTCATATTTGAATATTGTTCTTGTGTTGTAAAGCTAAAAGACATTTGAGTCAATTTTAAGGAACAGAAATAAGAGATCTTTTGGGGACAGAATTTGATTTTCATATGGCCTACAAAGACTTTCTTTTGATGCTTCCCTTTTGATGGTTCCTCCGACACCATCCGATGGTCCCTTACCATGGCTGGTAGCAAAAAAATGCCACTCAGCCTTAACTCCAAATTCTTCATGGTGGCAGCATAAATTTAAAAAGTTTTTGCAGTTTTTGTATTGACCTGCACATCCATTGGTAAAATAGATAATTCTGTTTAGTAGCTGAAAATTTGACTTAAGATGATTTATTAAAACTTTTATGAATAGATGCACTGCAACAGTATCATGTGTATTACACTCTGAGATAATAGTTAGAGAGCTGTGATTTACTTTTTCTTGCTTTGTAATAATAAACCCATGGATGAAGAGTCACTTGGCAATTATTCCAGTGAAATCTTTGAGCACAATCTTGGACTACAAAGGAATAGTTTTCGGAAGTGTCCCCAATCACCAAAAAATTGGCTTTATCCAGTTCATTTTTTCTTTTTTCTAAATACTTGGCTTGTTGTTTGACAATGAAATCATAATGCCTTAGTCGAGAAATAAAGGTATCTAGGAAATCTTCTAAATTTTAAATAACAGTCCAGCTGAGATCAATCTGTTGTTGTCCACTGTTTGTACTGGATTTCATCAATACCTTTTTCTTCATAACATGTAAGAAGAGTTTCCTTTAGCGAATCAGGTCGAGGGCATTGATCACACACTCCTAAATAGTAAGAAGGTTGACTTTTGTCACAAATAATTTTGGCTAAAGCACAGTGGTAACTACTCAATGGAGTTTCTTCTTCACTGGTAATTTCTGCCATTCTAGAACCTGTCATCATTAACTTAACATTCTGATGAATTGTGCAGACGCACACACTGTCTCACTTGCTCCCACCAAAACACATTCTTTGGGGCGTAGCATCGCAAATTTCAAAAATCCTATAGAGATAGCTGGAAACTTAAACTTAAATTGTTGATATGCTTCTTTTAGATTACATAAAACTAACCTCTTTTGATATTTTTTTTTTTCACCATTTTCTTTTATTGTTACGCAGTCTTTCTTGCCTGCCACTTGTGTACTTATTTCATCATTTCTAAAAAACTCTAACAGTGTTAGTTACTTCCAGTGGCAATTCCTTCCCCATCTTTGGATTCGGTGATGACAATACTCACTTTTCTTTTGCAAGCTGCTGAGCCTGAACAGCCATTCTTTGTGAACAGTTAAATTCTTGAATTAGTTTTCCTACACTCATTGATGGTGCAAAAACAGCTAGAATCATAATTTGGTCATGTTTATCTGAGTTTTGATATTTATCTTTCGATGTTTGGACAACTACTTCTGGCTCGGACAGTTTGTCTACATTTGATGGACCTGGCTCTTGAGGAATTTCACCTACCATATCTAAGTGTCTTCTTACTGAACTTTGTATTTTGGCCATTTTTGTTGGGAGGTATGCTTCATTTCTTTGAATCTTGCGCTTGACAATCGGACTTTCCCCAATCATGGCGATTCTCTCATTCATTGCTGACAATTCAGCCTCCATGTCAACAAAAACATCTGATGACACAGTTTCCATAGTAGTATCAGACGAGCTTGATGATAATATTTCTGGTTCTGCTATATTTCGAATTTGTAAAATAGGTAAGGAAAATTTTTTTCTGCATGATGAACATAACTTTTGGCCTGGCTTCAAATGATTTGGAAATTTTCCTATCAGTGATTGTGAAGCAGGCTGAAGATCAGAAGATTTTAATTTACTGCAGGAATTGAATGGATCACAACAATATTTTGATGACATTTTATCAGCATATAGTCAAAACCTGAACACACAAATTTAACATGATTAAATATACAAATTATATAGGCACTGTGATGAAAATTATTGTTCTTTTAGAGCAGCAAATACCTTAATATTTGCAAAAATCTTAAAACATACAGTTTAGTTATCAAACCATGAATGTAGCTATATTTATACATATACCGTATACATATATTTATATACATACATATATATGAACTATTTGTGGTTATCTTAAGTAAAATGCTCAAAATTTTCAACATGCACAATTTCAAATGCTTGTGGAAAGCAAACCCATGGAGATCCCACTCCAATTTTTTGCTTGAACATGCTTCATCTAAAGGTCTTTACTTATGTCAATTTTCATGACCTTGAATTCTGAACTCTGACCTGAGGTCAAGGTCAAAGGTAAAGTATAAATGCAACCATTTTTTAACAGAATGTACACACACTGTGCATAAAATTAAAGTTATTCTGCTATCTTTTTTGAGCATTTTGACACCAAAATCATTAAAATCCATCCATTAGATCCTGAGTTATGACCTTTCAAAATCACGATGTTACGCTGCTGACCCCAAATTTCAGGGGGTCATTACTCCCAAACTATTTGACCCAAGTGGCTAAAATTTGGTCACGCTTCATTACTCATCATACCTAACTACCACACCAAAAATTATTAAAATCAGTGAGATGACCTGACATAAGGTGTGGACACTTGACATGGAATGCCTCATTATTATTTGTACTAGCTAAAGTGGGCCCTATGGGCCCATTTAGCTACGCCCGTGGTGCTGGGGCCTTTGGCCTCAGTAATTGGGGAACCGCAGGCCCCCCCCAGTTACCGGGGAGTCAATTACTCAGTAATGGTTGCAGCACCAGTATGAAAGTGCATAAAAAGAACTCATTTGGTAAATTTTTGAACTTAGCCGCAGATTAAATTTTGGCTCAAAGCTGAATGCAAAAGCAAATATTTTTTATACTTTTTAAAATTATAATTAAAAGTAGAATTCATTACGCCTTTTTCTAATGCATTAAAATACAAATATCACCCATATATATATCAAGAATCTTCTTCTCTTTTCGAGCGTGACAGACTGACAGACATTCCTGGGTGTTTATAGTATTAATACTTGAATTTTGTGACAATATTACACTGTTAACAATAAAAATGCAATAGCTGGGTAAATGGTTGCTTTACTAACTTAAAAGTACCATTCATATACCATGTTTTCTTTTTTCTGAGTATTCTAAGCTGCTCATTAGTTGCAAAGATTAGGTGATGTCAGTTATCTACCCACAAATCACATTGAAGGAATCCCTCTGGGACAGAATGGCATTGTACAGGAAAATTGATGTCTTCAGGATTGCGAGGGTGATGTTTCTGGCATGAGTAATTTGCATATCTGGCCAAGTATTCAAGCTTAGGTAAGGCTGGACATGGGGTCTGTGTCAATTCTTTCTTAAGAATTTGTTCACTTATAGATGAAGCCGATCGAAAAGGCTCTCTTCTGGCAGTATCTTTTATGGTCTTGACTATTTTAGTTGCAGTACAACTGCCTGGCTGGTGCGCATGGTTATGATCATGGTTGCCTCTAGTAAAGGTTTGTCCACATTGCCACACTGTTGCTCGACACATGATCTTATTTCTTATGCTACAGCACCACAATGTATCATCTTCCTTTTGTCTCTTCACAGTATAGGAATAACCAAGTGAATAAAAGAGTTTGTCCCAGCCTCGTTTCGTGGATGTAGAAACCAACTCGTAATTAATGACTGATTCATTTGCATGCACAGAGATTGGTTCTGTGTCTAAGATTGAAGATTCGTCATGAGAATGTTCAGACCTTCCCTCATTACATTCTTCAGTTGCATGTGCAGAAATTGGCTCTGTGTCTATGATGTGAGATTCATCATGAGAATATTCAGGCCTCCCTTCATTGCAGTCATCAACTTGCATTAGTACAGTATTCCTGCATTCATAGCACTTCCAGGAAAAGTTTTCATGTCTGCACAATTCTCTCTGCACCTCCTGTGTCATATCGGTGTTGCCATTGTGAACACACATCACAGAGCAGTGCCTGCTGTCTGGGATGTACAGTCAGACCACAGTATAAACAATCATCATTCAGCTGCTCCATATTCTTAAAAAAAAATTTGTAGGGTTAATTTTGATAGTTTTGTGGATAAGATGAGAGTAGTGGACTGGGATAACTTATTTATAGGTAATGACACAAATTTGCATTGGGAGGCAGTTAAAGAAAGTTTTATGAATATTGAAAGTAAGTTTATTCCTCATAGGCCCAAGTCTGCTAGAAATCATGGTAGGCCCAAGTGGTGGACTAGGGAAATAGGCGAGTTCATAAACGAGCGTATAGACTTAAGTGCAATGGCACAGCAGCTAACTTTAATAGATATATAGAGCTTAGACGTCAGGTTAAAAGATCAGTTAGGAATGCTAAGCATAATTTAGAGATACTTATAACTGCGGATAGTAAACATAATCCAAAAACGTTTTTTGAATACGTCAATAATCGTAAGCCAATAAAAGATAACATAGGCCCTCTAGTGGATGTTAACAGTGCTTTGGCTTCTGATGCTCAGGTGATGGCAAGTATTTTCAATAACTTTTTTGCGACAGTTTTTACTGGAGAAGACGTAAATAATGTCCCCAATGTGGGCGATATTGTTCCATTTAGTAGCGAGACTATTTTGCATGAAATAACTGTTTATGAGGGTGAGATTGTGCATTATATCGATAGGCTAAAAGTTAGCAAGGCTCCAGGCCCTGACGCATTTTATCCCACACATTTGAAAGATTTGAAACACGTTATCATAGGCCCCTTAACAAAGATTTTTAATCAGTCACTCGAAATGGGGATTATTCCTGAAGACTTCAAATTAGCTAATGTCACGCCCATTTTTAAAAAAAGTGACCGCACAGTACCTACAAATTATAGGCCCATTAGCTTAACTTCAATTGTAGGTAAACTTTTGGAATCCATAGTTAGGGATTGTATTACCGATCACTTAGAAAGTCGAGATTTGATTAATAGTAGTCAGCATGGGTTTCGACGCCATAGATCTTGTTCAACTAATTTGTTACAATTTTATGACAAAATAGTGCGCGAATACAATAGGCATAGAGTGGCTGATGTTATTTCTTTAGATTTTAAAAAGGTGTTTGATATAGTTCCGCACAGAAGATTAATTGCGAAGGTTAAAGCGCACAGTATACGCGGTCAGGTAGCTAACTGGTTAGAGGAATGGCTTCGTTCTAGGAGACAGAGGGTTGTTGTTAATGGTAGTGAATCAGGGTGGTTGGATGTAGGTAGCAGTGTCCCACAGGGTTCAGTGTTAGGCCCACTGCTATTCGTAATTTACGTTAATGATATAGATGTAGGATTGACTGGTAACATATCAAAATTTGCAGATGATACTAAAATAGGCAGTAAGGTTGTTAACGAGGACAATAGAAATAGGCTCCAAGATGATGTAAATAGGATTATGGAGTGGATGGATAAGTGGCAGATGCAATTTAACATAGACAAATATAAAGTTTTGCATGTAGGTTCTCATAACAATAATTACACATACACGATGGATGATAGAGAGTTAGCGAGCATTGACGAGGAAGTAGATTTAAGCGTACGCATATCTAAGGATTTAAAAGTTAAGAACCAGTGCCTGGAGTCTTGCGCAAAAGCTAATAGGATGTTAGGCTTCATAGCGCGTAATTTCGAATTTAAATCGAAGGATATTATATTGCCCCTTTACAAATCCCTAGTCAGGCCTCATTTAGAATATGCCATTCAGTTTTGGTGCCCGTATTTGCGTGAGGATATTGATAGGTTAGAAAAGGTTCAGCGTCGTGCCATGAAACTAATTCCATCATTGCACAACAAGCCTTATGAAGATAGGATAAAAGAGTTAGACTTCACTCGAAACTAGGAGATTAAGTGGGAGTTTATTGAAGTTTTCAAAATCGTTAATAATATCAATAACAAATTTTGACAAGCTGTTCACTTTCGATAATAGCAATACTCGTAATAACAGATTTAAGTTGCATGGCAGACGTTTCATTACTAATATCGCTAAAAACTTCTTTACGTTTAAAGTAACTGATAAATAGAATAATCTTCCCATGTCAGTCATTCACTCTACCAGTGTTAATATGTTTAAGAACCATTTAGATGGGCATTTTAAAAATATTAACGTTGTTTAAAATAAAAAAGCAATTAGTAACAGGAGCTTTGCGGGTGGTGGTCGAGGATGAGTCTGTTGACGATTAATGCCAGCATGTGATGCCTGCAATAAAATTTAAAAAAAAAAATTAGACTAACATGAATGTACATGTAGCTTGTAGAGTAAACTAACCCACTTTTTGTTTAACTTTACCTACTTTTTTTTCTTATCCTCTCCTTCAGTGATGTAGTTGAGACCACCAAGTCCGAGACTGAGACCGAGACCGAGACCGAGATCAAAGGTTCGAGATCGAGATCTACCTTCCGAGATCAAGACCCTTAAAATTCGAGACCAAGATCGAGACCAAGCTCATGCCCTTTCAATTTGTTTTACACTACTATGGAAATTAGACTATGTTAAGTATATTAATAAACTAATAACTACTTTCTCAGATGTAGTGTGTTGAATGCAAAAAGTGTAGCCTATAAATTAACAAATGAATATATAAATGCAAAAAACCACTTTTTTCTACGTGAAGGTCAAAATATGAAAATAAAAACCCACTCTAATAGACAGAGTTTATTTCCACGACAGTTTCGACACCCACTAGCATCCTCCTCGGGTGGATACAGAAACACAAATGAACCAAAACAAGAGGGAAAAACAGTCCAGGGACCGACTGTTAAGAAATTCGCACCTAGGTTAGATCCCATTCTCCCAACACCGGAAGGGCATTTTCATTAAGTACATTCGCGCAAATTTAAAACTATCTTCCTGTTCTAGACATACAGATTCTATTATATTTTTCTTACATAATTATTGAATTTATTATTAATTTTATTACATTTAATATTGCATAATTATTTATTACAGAAATTATAAATTTATTATTACATTGGTTATTACATTATTGTTTATTATACAGAACTTATAAACTGAAAAACGAATGAAAAAAGCCGATTAGGAAACAATCCAGAGAAATTCACACCTAGGTTAGATACCGTTCTCCCGACACTGGAGGGCATTTTATTACAGGGTCCGCTTATAAGTACATTCCCACAAACTAAAACTATCTTCTTGTTCTATACATACAGATTCTAATATTTTGACATAATTACTGCATTTAGTATTACATTTACATTTTTTTAACATTTATTATTATTACCTTTACCCTAATTATTAAATTTATAATATTACCTTTCTTATTACATCTGTTGCATTTATATTTATTTCCACATTTATTACTTCCATTATTACATTTACTAAAGGCGAGTAAGGAAACATTCTAATTCAGACATTTAAGAAATTCACACTTAGGTTCGAACACGTTCCCACGACTCCATAAGGGATTTTTTGACCAAGAATCTCATTAAAGGGTCTAACTTATAAGTACCTTCGCACAAATTAAAATAATCTACTTTTTCTATACACACAAATTCTATTATTTTTCTTTTGACATAATTATTACATTTATAAAGTACCTTACTTGATTCCCAATCTATAGCATGATTATTTTGGCTGGCATGATAAAAAATGGCATTATTAGTATTACAACTTCTGAAGGCATATTTGTGTTCTTTAATACGGGTTTCAATATTTCTTCCAGTTTCTCCCACGTATACTAAATCACAACTTTTACAGGGAATGCTGTAGACACAGGCTTGTTCCTCTTTTGCCACGTTATTCCTAACCAATTTACTTTTCACGGTAGACAAAAAGTGCTTTCAGAGACAAAAAGTGCTTTCAGAGACAAAAAGTGCTTTCAGAGACAAAAAGTGCTTTCAGAGACAAAAAGTGCTTTCAGAGACAAAAAGTGCTTTCAGAGACAAAAAGTGCTTTCAGAGACAAAAAGTGCTTTCAGAGACAAAAAGTGCTTTCAGAGACAAAAAGTGCTTTCAGAGACAAAAAGTGCTTTCAGAGACAAAAAGTGCTTTCAGAGACAAAAAGTGCTTTCAGAGACAAAAAGTGCTTTCAGAGACAAAAAGTGCTTTCAGAGACAAAAAGTGCTTTCAGAGACAAAAAGTGCTTTCAGAGACAAAAAGTGCTTTCAGAGACAAAAAGTGCTTTCAGAGACAAAAAGTGCTTTCAGAGACAAAAAGTGCTTTCAGAGACAAAAAGTGCTTTCAGAGACAAAAAGTGCTTTCAGAGACAAAAGTGCTTTCAGAGACAAAAAGTGCTTTCAGAGACAAAAAGTGCTTTCAGAGACAAAAAGTGCTTTCAGAGACAAAAAGTGCTTTCAGAGAAAAAGTGCTTTCAGAGACAAAAAGTGCTTTCAGAGACAAAAAGTGCTTTCAGAGACAAAAAGTGCTTTCAGAGACAAAAAGTGCTTTCAGAGACAAAAAGTGCTTTCAGAGACAAAAAGTGCTTTCAGAGACAAAAAGTGCTTTCAGAGACAAAAAGTGCTTTCAGAGACAAAAAGTGCTTTCAGAGACAAAAAGTGCTTTCAGAGACAAAAAGTGCTTTCAGAGACAAAAAGTGCTTTCAGAGACAAAAAGTGCTTTCAGAGACAAAAAGTGCTTTCAGAGACAAAAAGTGCTTTCAGAGACAAAAAGTGCTTTCAGAGACAAAAAGTGCTTTCAGAGACAAAAAGTGCTTTCAGAGACAAAAAGTGCTTTCAGAGACAAAAAGTGCTTTCAGAGACAAAAAGTGCTTTCAGAGACAAAAAGTGCTTTCAGAGACAAAAGTGCTTTCAGAGACAAAAAGTGCTTTCAGAGACAAAAAGTGCTTTCAGAGACAAAAAGTGCTTTCAGAGACAAAAAGTGCTTTCAGAGACAAAAAGTGCTTTCAGAGACAAAAAGTGCTTTCAGAGACAAAAAGTGCTTTCAGAGACAAAAAGTGCTTTCAGAGACAAAAAGTGCTTTCAGAGACAAAAAGTGCTTTCAGAGACAAAAAGTGCTTTCAGAGACAAAAAGTGCTTTCAGAGACAAAAAGTGCTTTCAGAGACAAAAAGTGCTTTCAGAGACAAAAGTGCTTTCAGAGACAAAAGTGCTTTCAGAGACAAAAGTGCTTTCAGAGACAAAAGTGCTTTCAGAGACAAAAGTGCTTTCAGAGACAAAAGTGCTTTCAGAGACAAAAGTGCTTTCAGAGACAAAAGTGCTTTCAGACACAAAAGTGCTTTCAGACACAAAAGTGCTTTCAGACACAAAAGTGCTTTCAGACAAAAGTGCTTTAGACAAAAGTGCTCTTAGACAAAAGTGCTCTTAGACAAAAGTGCTCTTAGACAAAAGTGCTCTTAGACAAAAGTGCTCTTAGACAAAAGTGCTCTTAGACAAAAGTGCTCTTAGACAAAAGTGCTCTTAGACAAAAGTGCTCTTAGACATAAGTGCTCTTAGACATAAGTGCTTTTAGACGAATGTGCTTTAGACAGAAGTGCCGTCTCCCGTCAGTGGTGACTCCAAAACTTCCGAACTCAAGGTAGCTAATTCTGACAATTTCGTGGCATTGACGTTTATCGGAGGTACCTTCCTTGTCTGAACAGAGCAGTCTCCCAGCTGGTCATCATCTAGTGATGTTCCTCTAAGCTTTAGAATGATTTCCACAGCCTCAGTTCGCTCTTTGGTACATTGGCTGCAGAGTATTGCTTGCAAAACTGCCTCTGACCTAGCATACCAAGCGGACCTTCTCACCACAGGTAACACGATGTCCACCACTACTTTCCTTTGGGTTCTCAGTAGCTGTAATTGAAACAAGATGTGGTTGGGCCCCTCCATCCACATTGGATTAAGTTTTACATTGAACCAGTGAGAAAGATAAAACCCAATAATAAATTCAACAATCAACATCAAATTCTGTAGCATTTTGCCCTTCAGTGCATGTTTGGAAACCCAAATCCTGCAGGAAACAAGTCGCTGTAGTTAACCAACGACTATGACTTACGGGTCCAATCTCCAAGAGAGCCAGATTTTGAGGCAACTCTCCTGATCTGATTGCTTGAACAATATGATAAGCGTAAGATTGATCCGTGCTGAGGTCTTTGATAACTTCTTCAGACAACACTGGAAGGGGAGGGCCTACTTCGACCTTTGGAAATTTTGTATTTATTTCTAATTCCATTGCTTCATCTAGCATGTTGCCAAGTGGGCCTGACCACTTGTTGTTGCTCTTTGTAGGACCATCAAGTTCCTGGATGAGACAACAAAGAGGTAGTTCTCCTGTGTGCAAATCACATACAAGCCTTCTTCCAAGTTTTTTCTCTAAATGCGTCATAACACCGCCCTGCCATCCAATGTTCACCGCAGTTGAGTCTCCACCAATGGCCTGCAGTGAACTGTCAAGTCTTCTTTCTTGAAGCCAACATATTATTTGATCAGCAATTGCCTCTACATGTTTCTTGCCTTCTACTTCTGCTTCAGGAACAAAGTGAAACAAATAGCAGCCACCAGGTTCGGAACACATACAGTAGTGTTCTTCTTTGATGAGACTGGGAAACTTTCTGTCCATTCCCTCTACCTCTAGGAGAACTTTTGTGTCATCTCTTCTTCCATCAAACAAAAGGCAAGAGAGACCTTCGTCCTTCAGATCTTTTTCATGCTGATCAGATATTTCCTTCATTATTTTTTCTTGTGCTCTTCTTATCTTATTATGATCTATCACTAAGAATGTATCCTCTCAGCTGATGAGGCCTGCATCTATCCAAGCGACAGTGGCAATCTCTGCAGTCTCTCATAGCCCCGTATGTTGGCAAATACTGACTGGCAAGGGCAATGTTTGAGATGTCTTTAGTGTTGTACTTCATTCTCTTTGGCGAAGGTTCAGATGGCATTTTGGAGCTATCATCTGATGTTGCTTCTTTCTGTTCATCTGAAGAGCTTTCAAAGAAGTGAGAAACCTCTTGATAGAGCTCTTCCTCTCTTTGGGTGGCTTCTTCACTCCTTTTTCTTCCTTTCTTTCCTCTCTCGGATTTTCTCTTTTTTCTTAGCAATAACAATCTGTTTTTTGGTTTCTGAATAATCTGCTGAACCAATCTGCATACTTCCTTGGCCTCCTGCCTTTGTTCTCTACGCCTTTATGAAAGCCAGCTCCAAAACAGCAATCTTCTTCTCACGAGGACAACGACAATCAATGTGAGGGTGAGGTTCTCTTCTGCATGAGGGAGAACAATTGGCTTCAGAACACAACTCTATGGGACACTGGCAGTTAAAAATGTCAAGAAGAGTATCAAGTGTGTGCAGAAATTTATTTTTCTTTGCTAGTTTTCCTTTACCAAGTGATGTCTCAATTGCTTTGTGCCACAGCTTTGTTAATTTTAGCTCAATAGTTCTATACTGATTGAGTACAAGTGGTTTGAATAACACATTAGCTTTTTTCCACTGATGCAGAAGAGGGGGAATCATGTCCCTTATGAGCTCTTTCTCTGTGTAGTTCCTTCTATCCTTTGTATTTTGTTCATGAAGGAGTAACTCTAGTCTCAGTATGTCTCGCACTGTTGGTAGTTCTGATACGGGAAGCTCCTTGCCTGTACCGACTAACAGGCTCAAGTGGCATGACGACTGACCTCTTGTCTTCAATTTTGGCATCTTAGGAATATCTGAAAAGAAAGAAAAACATTTAAGTATTTTATATCAATTATGATGTTTCAAAGTTTAGTCATTCGATGTTCTAAAATTCAATAAAAAAATATTTCATGGGATTACAACATAATTAGACAGAAGAATATGATGATAATAAATAATTGTAATAATCAATAATCCATACTTACAGTTAAACTGTAGTATTCGTCTAGTAGAATAACTATGAAGTAGGTACAAGAGCAATAACAGCAAACCACCATCTATGACATCTAAGAGGCAACTGAGGACTGAGAGTGAGGGACAGTTCTATTCATGTTGTGACTTGTACAACAACTATATGACCTTGAAAACACTCCATATGCGATCAGTGGGATAATTCTGTGACAGATGAATAGTTAATCAATTTATGTCCTATTATTTAGTAAGTGTCAATTTCTGAAACTTTAAGGTAAAATTGAAGTAGGTAAAGGTTATTTTATTTCATTTTGGTTGGCCAATTTCAAGTTTTGACATGAAAAGACACTATATTTTCACTACCAAAATTGCTTTGAAAAAAGTTGACAAAATTGACACACCCTAAATTGGCTACTGATGTAGTATTGAAACTGTTGACTCATGTTCAAGCAAGGTTACAACGTCACCTGTGACAATTACTTCATATCACTGGACCTTGCTATACAACTGGCACAGAAAAAAAGCAGCAGAGTTGGTACAATCCGCCAAAATCACAGAGAGCTTCCTGAAGAATGCAAGGCAACCAAGCAGCTGCATGAAACTAAAGTGTTCAAATATACAGGATAGACTGCTGTGACCCTCACTTCTTATCAGTGCAAAGCATCCAAGGCTGTGGTTCTTTTGAGTAGTCTCCATCCCGA
Organism: Bathynomus jamesi; assembly: GCA_023014485.1. Classification (NCBI taxonomy): domain Eukaryota; kingdom Metazoa; phylum Arthropoda; class Malacostraca; order Isopoda; family Cirolanidae; genus Bathynomus; species Bathynomus jamesi. The sequence continues at coordinate 313,674 of JAJOZX010002638.1, read as the reverse complement.
TGTTCAGATACCAACAGAAAACAACCCGAAACAAAAACTGGAGACCATTCTGTTTTATAACAAAAACAAGGTGGGGGTTGATGTGATTGATCAAATATCAAGGTCCTATTCTGTGAAAGCAGCTAGTAGGTGATGGCCAATTCATGTTTTCTATAATGTGCTGGATATGGCCTTGATCAACAGCTGGATCATCTACAAAATGGTGTGTCACTCCAACATTAGCCGCAGAGAGTACATTCAAAGGGTCAGTGAGGAGCTTACTAACAACTCTCCCCTTGGAATTCCCGAGGCTTTCGCAGTAGTGGATGTAGACAATGAAGCTGAGAATGCCACTACTCCAGCCAAAGTGTGTCGTACATGTGGATCCACAAAATGTAGAAACAGAACCGTTGATCTGTGCAGTGTCTGTAGAAAGCCAGTTTGTGGCAAGTGTGCGACCAAAAAGTGTAGAACATGTGCATTATAAACACACAACTGATACATACTTATTAATAATAAATAATTAATTACTGATAAATTGTCATTTTTTTCTTTTATGTAATATATATTATTCCTGCTAACTGCAGTTTTCTAACCTGTGGAAGGGTAAAAAAAAAATCAACTTGCGTCAACTGACGCTTTCCAGTCCTTATAGGCAGTTGAAAACCTCGGTCCTTCTAGTGTTAACTAGGTGCATATTACCCTTCCTGGGTAGAGAGTAGTGATGGATCAAGTGGTCGGTTTTTCACAACCGCGGTTGCGGTTGTGTTTGCGGTTGTCGAATTTTTTCCAACTGCGGTTGCGGTTTCTGTTAATATAATGTTTCAAATCTTAATTTAAAATCTGTGAACACGAAAAATAAAAAATAAGTACTTATCAGTTATCACTGTCAGTAATTACAATACAGTAACAGTTAAGAGCAATAATGCAATCACAGTTGTATCGTTATTCAATAAACTAAACATTACACAACATGAAAAACCGTTGTAGATATGAAGAGCTCATAACATTACACCGATAACAATCAAAGCAGAACGAGGACTGATGTTGTCAACTAGCAGCGAGTTGAGACTGCGCAGGTCCGTTTTAACACAGACCACTTCTTTACCCCCTTTTGGGGGGAGTCATGTTCGAGAAACCACCCCTTTGGCCAACCAAGGCCATTGACCAAGTTACATGAACCCGAGAGGTCCGTCGAGCAGGAATAAGCTTTATTGACTATTGTACTAAAGGCGATTTTAGTTTGAAGAAAATTAAATAAAAATAAATGTTACTTCATGGAGCTCACAGAGTAATAACTTAGAGCGCAGTTTAAACCAATTTTATTACGGCAGCCGTATGACGTCACGTTTAAGCACGCATAAGGAGACCCATCATTTTCTTTTTAAAAAAAGAAATATTTCTAATTAACCTAAAATTAAAATTAACTAAGCTTTTACAACCGCAACCGCACTTATGGAACGGCGGTTGCGGTTACGGTTGTGAATTTTTGTGCGGTTGTAGTGCGGTTGCGGTTATTCGATCCATCACTAGTAGAGAGCACCCTAAATGGAATAATCAATCAATTTTGTTTAACTTACTCATTTTCATACAGAATCCTTTTGCTGGAATTGGTGAGTTTGGCCCAGCATTTATGGGCCAAAGTCACTGGATACCATATGAATTATACTGATAAAAAGAAGGAAATTAGGCCCTAAACTTGATATATGGTGCTACTCAAACTAATTTGTGACCTAGATAACACACTATAAACACCACTTTTTCTTAACTTAATGGAATCCACAGAACATGCTGATTCCATATATATATATATATATATATATATATATATATATATATATATATATATATATATAATATATATATATAGTTTTATGGGTCTATGACCATTATAACCTGAGTTATGGTCAATTGAATATAGATAGATCAACTGATGTTCTCAAAATGACCTCAGTCATGACACACGACCTATGGGTCCAAATTGATCTGAAACTCCAGAAACTGTATTTTTGACCCAAGACCAACCCATGTACCAATTTTCAGTAAAATCAAAGAGGTGTTGGTGTTACCCAATGGTCCACTTGTCCTGGAATCACCCATATCTCAAAAAACCCGCGCCTTGATTTTGCTTCTTTTCTTCTTCTAGTGTTGGGAGAAGGTGTTTTTGCAGGCATTCACCCTTGGCCCCTCCCCTTCCTGCATAAAAAAAAAGTAGGTTGAGGGAGACTCACAATGTTATCAAGCTGTATAAAGAGTCTGTCAAAAATCTCTGGACCATTATTCTACTTCATTTTAAAATATTTAAACTTAAGTTGTTAGCAAGAATATCAGGTTTGACTACAACCTACAAAATTCCTTAATAATAATAATAATAATTACCTGATTTCATGTGCCAAACGTACGTAAAGTGAAGAATCATCCAAGAGAATTGACTTGGATAAGTAAATCACATTAGGAGAAGCAAAACCCAGGTTTGGGAAACATCTTGGCAATATCACAATTTCGAGTCTTGTAAATGGATATCTTCCTAAAAGTTTGTGAGAAGCTATCAAAATAAATTTTATGAACTTCATCAAAACACTTGCTTTAGGCTGAAGCACAGTACTAGTTACTAAATTCACAGGAATCAAAGGTTCTGTGCAACTAGTCTTCGTGTGACATGGATAAATAACATGATTGCATTTGTCTATCAAAATACTTTGCTTTAAGGTTGGAACAGTGTTGATACTTTTATTGAAAACCAAAACATCATCTTCAGATATAATATCTTCTACTTTCCATTTCCCAGCAGCAATAGCTATTGTAGCAACAGGCAGAACCATGGAAGTGTAATAATAATGACATCTTGTTTGTTCCTTCCTTCCAATAGTATTGTTGGAATGAAGAATTAGTGGCTCCTTATCTCCAGTCATTGAAACATAAAAATCCTTCGGAACAGTAACCCAAGCTTGCCATGTAGCCATTGCAAGAGGTCTATCTTGAGAAGGGAGAAGTGATCGATTGTTTATGAATGAACCTGCAGTAAAAAAACATACCTCTCCTCCATCGCATTTTCTCCAATATAAAGAACCACCTTCTTGGTGCGTTACGTAAGTAATACAAATAACTTTCGGGAATTCTGAGGAATGAAAAAGCTCTTTTCCTCGTATCTTTATGCTCCATTTATCTTGACTGTAGGTCAAATTTTCTTTAGTTTTGTCATTCCAGTATTTAAAATCTTCCCTGTTATTTCTCAAATGTTTAGGCGAGATATAGAGTTTAACTTCTTCCTTACTGTTTGCTTGTATTTCTGCCACACTTTTAATGTTCAAATTATTGCATTCAAGAGTGATTGGGAAGAGAGACTTGTCATTCTTTACATATACTTTGTAACCTGAGTCACTTATTTCAGTACATGAACACTTTTCACAACAAAATTCTCCTTTAAGTTCACATGGAGAAGTTACATCAAAAAATATAATGACTGTTCCAGATATAGTACGACTTAGGACATCTGTCTGAAGTTGAATAAGATAGTGTCTTGCTCTGATGTCATTAATATTGGATAATAAAGGCAAATCATTTTCTCCCATTTTCAGAAACACAAAAGCCTGGAAAAAAAAAAAAAAAAAAAAACTATAATTACCAGTACAGTATATGTATGATGTAGGCTATACATGTATCCCTCGATATCCAATCAATCTATCTGATTATTCAGTTATCTGATTTTAACAAATTAACACCCTTATACTGATTTCCAATCACAATTTCTGAGTTATCTGATCACCCAACCAGAAAATTGCCAAAAAATACCTCCCTAGGCGCTCAAGGGCTACATCAAGGAGCACCTTCTGGAAATCAAACCCCAAGGCATGGGTTACTACAACACTCTTCCAGAGCTATGCGATTGGCTAACTCTCTAAGAAGTGCAAAGAATACTGCAAAGCAAACAACCTGACCAACAAGTTTCTGCTGGTGTTAGACAACATGCCTGCACACCATGCAGCCATGGAGGACTGGGCAGACATCATCAAGGTGTTTTTGTGTCTGTGTTGGTAAAAAACACCCCCTTGGACCCCCCTTCCAGACCCCCTGAAATGTATCCTCATTGACCCCATGTTATAATTGCTTCGATATCCAATCATTCACCATCCAATTGGTTTTTTGGGGATGTAAACCTGATTGGATATTGAGGGATGCCTGTATTGTATACAAAGACCTTAAAAATTGCTAATATAGAGGCTAACAACTAAGTTTGAAAAGAATATTTAAAGGATTAAATACTCGTATACCCTAAGGCTCTTAATTTTTGTAACCAAAACTAGTATTAATATATAAAAAGCAAAAAATATATATGTATAATCGGGCACTGATCAGTCAGAGTGACTATTTCTTTGCCTCGTGATTATCCTATACTTATGCAAATATAGTCACACTTATTTCATATGCTATATTTATGTGAAACTTGCATAAGAAACAAGCTTTAATTATCAATGATATAAAACCAACTAAGGCCTAAATAAGTGGTATGGAAATCAATTTTCTATCACTAATTTTTAGACTATTTAGGCCATAGCTTCCATATACTGTATATCTTCAATTTTTCATGAAAAATTTATCTACCATTGTACCAGAGGAGGAACTAGCCCAGGGGTGGGGAACCTGCTGCCTGTGGCCTAGTTTTAAATTGCCCGTAGACAGTTTGATTATTTAAAGTCATACAATATTTACATCTTAATTATGTTCCAAACTATTTTTCAGACTGCAATTTGCCCAGTAGAGAGTATTTTAGTTGAAATTTGCATGCCACACAAAGGTTCCCCACCCCTGAACTAGCCTATATTACCCTTATATATGCAGTGGCAGAGACATTTGCAAATACTTTTGCAATGTTCCATCAACATGGCCACGACTAAGATGAGGATTCACTCAAGGCATGTCCTTATGCCTTGCCTCACACCTCAACCTCGTTACAAAGACTTCTCAAGTAGGATGCTGACATCACACCTCAACTCTCTCTCTCTCCAAAGAACCAGTGACATGAAAGCTACCATTGTGTAAACAATCATAGTGCAGGCCCCATTTTGGCATGGTGTCATTCACTCAACTTTATATAAAGACTAATCATTACCTTGTACATTATTAATATTTAAGTCATTATTCAAGTGCACATTTAATTTCAACTGTAAACAACCAACTTATATTTTGTCTCATTCATAAATCATTTATTTTTGTTTAATAAAGAAAGAAAACTCATTCTATCAATCAACCTAATTAATAACATTATTTAATCTGAAAAGATCATGGTGACCACAGCCTCCATCAATCAACATCAATCACAATCAATTAACCATTATCATTATAGTACTTCCGCTATAAAGTGGTAACTACCCAGAGTGACAAACAAATACCCAGCCAAATCAAAAGTGAAATCAGTGCAAACATTTTTGTAAAGTAACATTTTAACAAACTGTGCATCTAACATTCAGTTTTCTTCTGCAAAGGAAAGGAACCACATCTGAAAATTTTTGCAACATGGGTTGGCATTATCCAATGTTTTTCATCCAATGGTTTAATCTGCAACCAGCAATTCCCTCTGCCTTTCAAGGAGGCAACCCCCAACCCTTACATTCTCCCTGGCTATCATTTGACCCACCCCCATTTCCAAGTTTCCCCACATTCTAAGGAAAATATTCCTGCACATTTTTTCATCAATGTCTTTTTTTCGCCAAACATATCCATGGTCCTCTTTGGCTGCTGTAAAAGAAATCATTTGGCAAGAACCCTTTTGATGACACCCCTACTTCACTGGCAAACCCATCCATAAAGCACAATGTGGTGCTTTCCTCCTATGGGAAGGCTTGAAAAGCATTCTTCAAGCAAACAAGCATGCACATACTCACACATGCATCCATGCAACAGGCACACTGCAAGCACAGACACTCATCAAACTTGGCACAGGGTAGCAGTCCCCTGCCTTCTTCAACTGTCTGTTTGCATCATTCCATGGAATTACTACTACTGCTTGTTTCCATGAACAATGCCTTTTTCTTTCCCTTTGGCAGGAGCGCATTCATCAAGGAGAACTTCCATGCAACAAGTTTTGGGCACCACATGTGGACTCAATACAATTTCTCATGCCCCTTCTCATCTCCTTTTCTCCCCCACTCACTCCCTGTTCCTACCATACCCCAACCCCATTCCCTGTGGATGTAGCCGAGTACCTTCCTCAAGACTCCCCCGATTTCACTCATCTCAGCACCCTCCCTCATGCCACATTTCTCCACACAAGCATCTGCAAGACTTTCACTCCTCAGAATGAAACCATTTTATCACTTGCCTCAAGTGATCTCTTCTTTTAATCACTCACTTTGTTCTCTAGGGAAGACTACTGTAGTGGCAGAGACGTTTGCAAATACTTTCATGACATTCCATCAACACAGCCACGACTAAGATGACATTGTGGTCCCCCAGCCAAGTTTCAAGTCCTATCTGGTTCTTCTAACAAGTTTTTCTCTCCCCACAGGAGTCTAGTTAGTAGGCCTATTAGTTGTAAAAATACTATAACTGCTCTGGATCTTCTTTGATCCTGGAACTTGGAAGATACCAGAAGTACAATTGGAAAGCCTATTAAAAGGTATGATAAATGTTTTAGCTGTAATCCTTGGCCAGTGTACAATAGGAAGAAAGACTTGTTCATAATTCTTGTGGTGTCGTCATTTGTATTTCACCATCATTATTATTATTATTATTATTATTAAAAGTATATATATATATATATATATATATTATATATATAATATATATAATATGTTTTTGAAGTTGTGCCTGAGTATAGATAGGTGTAATAAGTTCAGCCAGGTTAGAATCAGACACCAGACCATGACTCCATATTCCTGGGATCTTGGGAGCATTGCTCCAGTAAATTTGACCATGAGAAAAAGTAAATTTGGGTTTGGGTTTTGTTCATCCGCTAGACGTTATGCAATTTTTTTGCGTATACGTTCTTGTACAAACCAATTTTTTTAAATTACAAATTTAGTTATTTTAAGTTTAGTTGGTAATTCCATATTTAACAATTATTTTTATTTTTTGTTAAGCTTCAATGTTTTGATAATTAAAATTTTATTAAAACGTATATTTTTTTAATATAAAATTATCAGGATTGGACTATGTTCCATTGATCTCGGCCAGGTTTGATAAATTGGCCAGATAATTACTTGTGCGGTTTTAAGTAATCCACCATGACTCTAGAATTGAAAAGTTTAGTTAAGTTTAAACTTACTTTTACTTACTTTAACTTACCTACCTTACTCTTCCTACTTTACTAAGTTTAAAGCACTTACTTTTACTTACTTTCATTGTACTATATTTACTTACTTTTACTCACTTTTACCATACTATATTTACTAACTTTTACTTATTTTGTATTTTTTCAGGTAATCAATAATCAATAATGGATCCTAATATTGATGAAGTTGGAGAGAAAAGTGAGGGTGTTAAAAGGGGTTACTTTTGTGGTCAATGCAAGAACAAATATTCAAAGCAGCAAAACTGGGAGGAACATTTTAATTCCAAAAAAAATATTTGTTACAATACAAGAGGTCCCAGAGTTTGGGCCCACAGCTTAGATATTGCAGTAAAGAAATACCAAGATGAAGTGCAGCAAAGAGATACGGCAAAGCAGTCATTTAGTTTGTTCACAAAATGTGCTAGTGCTAGACCTCAGAAAAATGAACCAACTTCATCAACTGCTAATCTAGAAAATGAAACTTTTTCACTAGATGTTTCACAGACTGAAGAAAGTGCTTCTCCTCCACCTAAGAAACAAAAGGTAAGTGAGAAATCTGCGCATCAGACTAACAAAACTGCTTTAGAGGAATTTGAAAATTCCCAAATCCAGAAGACATTGAATGCAATTTTGCGCCTAACAAAAGAAACTCACCAAGCTGTTGTGGTTAATAAAGAGAAGAGTCAAAATATGCCTTCAAGTTCAAGTGTTGCATCCAAATCTAATAAAGCAAAAAGCAACAAATTTGACATTTCCATAGCCCATTTAAGCAAGTGTAAATCAATACAAGAAATCCTGAACAATGATTTGATCAAATCTACATTCAAATTGGTGGAAAAGAAGGATCTAGGGCATGCTGATGATTCATTTTCAGTACCAAGTGATATAATGGAAAACATTGCAAATAGTGACACTAATATGCCTGATGTAGATATAGCTGTTGAGGATGAAGATGATGATAATCAAGAAGATATTGATGATGCTTCTGATGATAAAATGTTTACATTATATTGCATAGCTTGCACAGACCCCAAAGCATGTGCTTCAGACAAACATTCTAACATAAAAGGTTACTTCAATGTTAAAGATTTAACCTATGTATGCAAACAAGGAAAAAATCAAGAGAGATGGTTTAGAAATCTGAAAACCCACCTGAAGAGACATTTAATTAAACTTCAGCATCATCAAAGAGCTGCTGTTTATGAAGTGATGAAAACATCTTCTCGGAACACTACTAAACGCATAGAAGACTTATGTGGCAACATCTTATACTACATAATGAAAACAAACACTGCATGGGCTCTATATCCAGTACTTCTAGCTGTATTACATAGGTCAGGTTGAGGTTGGAAATTTGAATCATAGCACACATGCGTGCGAGACAATTTGTGAGCTATTAGATAATCAACTTAAAGAACAAACTGTAAAGTGGTTCTTAGAACAAACTTCAGTAACAATAACAGCTGACATTGGAACAATTTTGGGATTAAGCATGCTAGTTGTATTAGTTATGAGTGAAGAAGATAAGACTGTAAAACTTGCTGGGATAAATTTAGTATGCAACAAATCAGGAGTTTATTTGGCCAATGAAATTTTTGATGTGTTGAAGTCTCCTAATCACTTGAAACTAACTGAAGAAGCAATTAAATCCAAGGTATCTGGAATGGTTGGAGATGGGGCTTTTTGTAAGGACAACGAGCCATTTAAAAACGAAATGAAAAAGTTGTTTGGAGAAAATTTCAAATTTCGATGGGACTTAATGCATCTTGTGAACAGAGCCCACGTTGATGCATTGAAGAAAATTTGTAAACTAAGTGAGCTTTTAGACTTTATTCAGAATCACTCTTCAAATCTGAGATCAGGCCTTGACTATACCAATATGGTTCTTGACAATATCATTGGTTTTAAGAGACCAAAACTCAAATCTGATACTCGCAGGGTTAATTACAAATTTGATCAATTTGACAAATTTGTGGAAAATTGTTTTTTTTTTTATCATCCACAAGAGAAAGAAATTAGTGCCAAGTTCTATGTATTGATTTCCTATGTAACAAAGATTATGTTGCAAGTAGCTCAAAAAACCACAGTTAGTGCAGAATTTGTAGAAAATATATTTTATAAAGAAGGAGGGAAAACTGTTATGTTAAGAGTGATGGAAACAATTTCCAAATTAGCTAATGGAGGAAATGCAAATGATGTAGTTTCTGAATTTAAGCACGATACCACAGGGCAGCAAAAGGAACTAACAGCTGAGGATTACATCCTAAATGAAGTTTACAAATACATCAAGAAACGTTCTGATTACTACCAGGTTGCTGAAGTTGCTAGACCATCCAGAACCAGATCTGAAAGTAGTTTTACAAGAGACTCAGTGATAAATTGGCTGACAGAATATATAGAACGAACAGCTGTGGAAAGGAATCACAGAGAGATTAAAGCATTTTGATAAAGATGGATCAACTGCCTGGAGTGAAGCACCAGCTGAAGGGACATTCTCCATTCTTGGTTACATTGTTGAACACAAAGGATCCATTAAGCCATCTCATTTGACTAAGCTGTGCAGAATTGTGAAGGAGGGTCCAGCTCCAGGCACTAGATCTGCTGTAATGATCACACAGAAAGCCATTGATCAGTGGCCAAGCATACATGGTGGTAAATTCACAACAAATGCCTACATGCAAGGTCTAACATCGTCCACTGTTGCTGCTGCAATGAATAAATAAACTTAAGGTGAGTTATAAACTGTACATTATTGTATTATGTTTAGCTAAAACAATTTGTAATTGGTATGTCGTCAATTCAAGAGTTTACTATCATTAACCTATCTAGTGGTGTAAGGGGAAAAAAAGTAAATTCAGAGCTGTGCTCCAGTAAATTTTTTCAAATCTGGAGTCATGCACCAGACCTTTACTTATTGCCCAGTTTGCAGTGTATGCTTGAGCCCTGGAGTTTCCTTTAGCCAAATCCAGTTCTTCTGTGATCCATTCCTTTAACTAGCTACAGAACCTATTATCATTATTATAGGACACCAGTCACATTATTCCAGAGTTTTGGTTTTGCCCATGCTTGTGTGGCACTGATTATAGGTTAACGGTGCTCTTCCAATATGTGCTCTACCGCGAAACTGTGATCTACCATATTCCAATACGTGCTCTACCGTGAAACTAGCCTTATAAGGCTAACTAACGAAAATATCATGACTTAACCTAACCAATCGTTAGGTCAACTATACGCCCTTGACGATTGGTTAGGTTAAGTCGTGATATTTTCGGTAGTTAGCCTTATAAGGCTAACTAATGTATCTGCTGCTAATCCGAATAATCTAAGGTAGATCACATATTGGAATGTAAATTTTAAGGTAGAGCACATATTGGAAGAGCACCTAGGTTAACTAACTTACATGAAATAGGTTTGCCATAATTGTCAATGTTTTTATTTATTATTTTTATGTTGGTTATTTATTATGTGTGTCTTCATTTCACGAGTAAGTTATGTTTTCCAGTGATCAATTATGAAGTCATGATTCCAGTTAATGTTTGTTGATTAATTGTCTGTTATTTTATTATTGTGATTAATGGTGCCTAGTGCATGTAACTAATAATCTTGTGTTGTCTAGGCAACCAGTTGAGACTCAACTCAACTGGTACAGACTCATCAGGCTTGGATTGTGGATTCAATCCAGTTGGAGCTATGAAGTCCATTGAGGTTGTGTCAACCACTGTTGGCTGCTGGGATCTGCCCTGGAATCAGGCTTGTGATGGCTAATGAGATAGCTGCCTTGTATAACAAAAATCAGGATCAAGTTTGGAGGGAACTGGGTTGGGACAAGGGTTCATATTCTGTAAGAGTCATTTCTGGTACTTGTCTCCCACTTGCTTTCAATCATTTCTGCTGAATCTCACTAATTGTTATTTGTTTTCCAGAGGCTTTTGTTAATTGTGATTCATTGCCAGTTTTTGTTGTGTTTATACTTTTATGCTGAATAATTATGTTTATTCCAGATCTAATAAAGAAAAAAATAGAGTAGTTTATTTCTATTAGGTTTACCTTGGAATTCCAGTCCTTTTCTTAGACTCTGAGTGGCTGGGTCTCTTGCTCAGTGGAGATGAGAATTTAGTTAACAGAACTTTGGGAAGTGTTTTACAGTTAATGTGTGAGCTGGACCTGAATAATCTCCCAGAAAGAAAGTGAGGATTTAGTGAACAGAAATTTGGGAAGTCTTTTACAGTTAATGAGCGAGTTGGACCTGAATAATCTCCTAGAAATAAACAAGTGACGAGAGAAGCATTACTGGATACCTGAGGAAACTATCCCCTTACCCAGTCTTTGACTATCACAAACCCAGAAATGTGAAAGGGTGCTGGGTGGCTTGATGATACAGACACTTGGGGACTATGGCCTTTGCAGCAGTCTTTCACCTAACTTTATATAAAGACTAATCATTATCTCACACATTATTAATATTGAAGTCATTCAAGTGCACATTTAATTTCAACTGTAAACAACCAACTTATATTTTGTCTCATTCATGAATTATTTATTTTGTTTAATAAAAAAAACTCATTCTGTCAATCAACCTAATTAATAACATTATTAGATCTGAAAAGATCATGGTGACCCCAGCCTCATCAATTAACATCAATCACAATCAATTAACCATCATCATTATTACTATTATTATTATTATTATAGTACTTCCACTGTATATAATTAGCCTATCTGTAAAATAAGTAGCTAGAATCAAAGTTTGACATTAGGAGAGTAATCACCATTCTGGTATTTTTTCTCTCCTACAATTAGGAAAACAGGACATCAGCTTCCCAACTATAAGTAAAACCAAACTATGAAAGTCCAAACAACTTTTTAACACAAAAGGTTCATAACTCAATATTAAGGGGAATATTTGTAGAGTGTATAATTCTTATCTTCAGGCAATGCAAGATAACCAACTACTCCTTCGGCTAAGAGAATTAGAATATAAGGAAAGATTAAAGAAATTAGGGATCTTCAGCTTCAGAGTATGATACTAGCGTCCTAGTTATTCTTAGGTTAAAAAAAATTTAGCTGTGAATAACTTTTTCTTATTAGAGTCTGATAGCAGAACTAATCAACATTAGGAAATTAAAGAAGAAAATTAAAAACAAATACAAAACCTGCATATATGGAATCCTTGTGTTTTGCTGATTCCAAATACTATATTGGCCTGAATGCAAGATGAAGTTTTTGTTCAATATCATGACCTTAAAAAATGCAACCATCTTATATTCACAGACAATATTTGAGTTAAGTCATAATGTGTCATATTTATGGTATTTACTAGTTAGCTACTATCTGGTGACTGAAGATGCCAGGATTGAATGTTTGGCGAGCCAATATGGTATATACACTTTGCTATGTCTATCACTATTATGACCTAAGCCAGGGGCCTTCAACCTTTTTTAGCTTACCACCCACTTTTTTTATTTTTTGAGAATTAAAAAAACTTATCACCCACCTTAGGGCAAAAAAAATAAATCATCATAATTAATAAAAGAAAAAAGAAAATAAATGTTTAATTACCTTTAATGAGGGCCTTGTGGTTGATGCTTGCTAATTAAAACTAAGTTGGGTTTTATTTTAGTAAGAAACAAACGAAGATCTCCTCTCTCTGCTATATTCAAACAATTTCTTTCTTTGGTAAGAATGTGGTTCACTACACTGAATCCTGATTCAACCAGATATGAGGTAGGGAAAGCTACTAGTAGAGTGGAAATCTTATTCCATAAATGTGGATACAGCATGGGTATTTTTTTTTTCTGCCAAAGTTGTAAGTATCCACCTTCTTTGAAATTTGCTTTGCACTCAGCGTCATATTTTAATTGCAATAATTCCTCTTGACAGGTAACCTCAACATCACATACGTTTATAATAAAAGGAGTCTCCATCCACGCATCGACTTTAAGGTTGATAATGTCTTGAATGTGATTTTCCGTGTCAATTTTTAGTGCATCAAGATGACTACTATATTTTTCCAAGTCACTAGCTGTGAGATCATCTTTGATTGATAACAATCAATTCAATTTTCTTTTATTGTAGAATAGATGTAGATTGTAGAAGAAAACGATTGTGTTTGTGTGTGTGCGTACGTGTGTGTGATCTTAGTACTAACTATATTTTTCTTTGATTTAGATCGGGTCTTTTGAAGTCTAAATTTTTATATTTACCACACCCTTAAGTGAATCTAATTACAGTTTTCGTGAAAATTTTCTACCACCCACCTAAAATCACAATTCGCCCACTAGTGGGCACTACTGCCCAGGTTGAAGACCCCTGACCTAAGCTATGAGACTTTAAAGAGGTAGAGGTCAAACTATAACCTCAAAATAACTTCTGCCATATCTTTTGACTCATTTATCTAATTGAGTTAGAATTTGCAGGAATGAATTCAGAGCCAAAAACACCCCTATATACCAAATTTCATCATATTTATAGAAAACTGGATGGTAAGCACTAACTGTCTTGTCCTGGAATGCCTCAAGTAGAATATTAGCCTTAATTGATAAAATAAAGAAGCTGTGTAATGAAGAAGTTAACAGATTCATGGGGTAATTTTAATGATAGGAAGAATCTTTACAGTAAGGATGGATTACATCTCACCAGAAAGGGAACTACTTTGTATGGCAGACCTTTAGAGGACAATCTGAGTTCTTTGGAGTTTTGAAAGATAGCTTTAGACTAACAGAGGGCATAAAGGTAAAGCTTTAATATCCAAAAGTGTTCAGAGACAGTCCATAGGGCTGTAATTACTAACTAAACCTAACCAACCTAATCTAACATATCAAGTTGTTATGAATTCTATCTCTGACTTGTGTTTAAATAGTAAAGTTTTGCTGGTATAAATCATCAAGGTATATGTAAAGTTAGCAATAGCTATTGTTGAGGTTTAAGACAAATTATGGTAAATTTATAGTATTACACCCATCTCCCTTTGGAGGTGAAATTTATGTTTTTCCTATGGTTTTTGATGTGTTTTGAATGAATCTGACCTTCAAAACCGTCGGAAGTGACTCGTTTTTTAGATATCCCCCCCACCCCCAGCCAGCAATGTGGGGGAAATCACAGAAAACGAGTCATTTCCGACGGTTTTGAAGGTCAGATTTGTTCAAAACATCAAAAACCATAGGAAAAACAAATTTCACCTTCAAAATTGACCTGACCTAACCTATCCTAACCTAAAAGAAAAATAGGAATTACCTTTAAAATCTAAGACAGAATAATCACAGTACCGTCTTAAGCACAACATAACTTTTTTTACAACGCCACAGTTTCTGGTCTTGACGATATGTGCACTCCATTTTACAATGTGGACACTTCACTACTGTCGGTAGAACACTGTGAGCACGCAGAAACTCACACTTTTTTTCTAAATTTTCGTAGAAAGCGACAATACAGCGGTAATAATCAAACAAGCATGTGTCACACAAAGCCACTCCAGTAGCAAAGTAATTCAAATTCAAAATGGATGGAGCGCAGTGATTGGGCAGACATGTAACAGTCATACAAACGAACACACAAGCGAACACACAAACACACAAACGAACGTACAAACACACAAACGAACGTACAAACACACAAACGAACGTACAAACAGCAAAAAAAAATTTATATCTCGAAAATGAAGCATTTGCGACAGAAACGCTATAGAAAGAAAGTGTCTTAGAATTTAAAAATCTACTTAATGAACAGTGGCAACTCGTGGTATAAATGTATAGGGGTGCGATTTCATAAAATTGTACGACAACACGGACTCACAATAGGCTAGCGCGAATCCAACTGCCGCTCACAAGAGTACTTGTATTAACATATGCGGCTATGCCAGACGTACAATTCTAGTTAATTACAAATAAGTAATAATTTCAATAAAATACATATAAATGGCTTATATCATTATTACTGAAGTAACTATTAGTAAAAATAAAGTTGTTATTATAAAAAAAATTCGCGATTGTACTTATATTTTCATTACAACAGTAAAATATAATTTATATTTACTTGAGCAAAAAATCTATCGCTCCATTCGGCTGCAATATTATTTTGTATTCATCAGCAGTACGCTGTTTGAAGCTATGCTATAAGTTTAGAATATTATGTACTGTATGAAGGCTTACTCAAAATGCCTCATGAATCGTGATATGCCACATGAATTTTTAAAATATATTTCAAGAATATTTATTTTAATATCTTAAAATTAATATATTTTTTATCTGTTAAATTAATATTTATCGTTTCAAGCAAGGGGGAGCGACCGCTCCATCGCTCCTATATGCCAGTCGCCACTGTTAATGAACATTAGGGTGCATCAGCCTATAAGGGGTGAAATTTAGAACTTCGGATATTGATTCGGCCCTATGATATTATGGTTACAATCCTCAACAAACCTTCAGTGTCCACGTTTCAAGCTGTTCTGACAATATTTAGTGGGTCCACCTCGAAGATGAAAATTTGACAATTGTGGAATTTTATGGTTTGACTAGAAAATCTTGTGTGTAAACGTTGTAGATTTTGTTTGAAAAAAAAATTGTAAATATAGTTAGTTTTAGGCAAGTTTTAGCCTCAATTCATGAAATTATCTGTCTTTTTAGACTTTTTTTGTATTATTCTGAGAATCATGAAGTGAGTTACCAGGATGCGGGATGAGGACCCAACTTGCCAAACATCCCACCGACCACCTCCACCTATTAAAAATGGTATTTCATGATAAAATACTTGTAAAAATTGATTTATTGCTTATTGATATCTTAATTCTTCTTCTTTGTCCTTTTTTCTTCTAAAACAGATGATAAAGAAGCTTCTCTCTTTCTCAGATTAGGAGTGGCTTTTCTTTCAGCTTCTACAACTTGGAGAACATTTTGAAGATGTTCTTCAGTCCTTGCAGCCTCATAAAAGTCACTGCATAGTTTTACTGCCCTCTCAGAGCCATCATTTATGACATTTATAGCCAAAAGTTTTTCTTTGGAAGATATAAATGTTGTTGTTGTTTTCCATTCAACAATCTCAACCATTAAAAAATCATAGTCTAACTGTAGTGAAGAGAATATGAACCATGAGTTTTTGTCAACCAAGTCAGCTAGTGTGGTTTCCAATCGTAGATTGGTAGGGAAATTAGGCTTTCCAAAACTAGATCCATGTCTACCTTCTGGAACCACTGTCTCAATCTTGTGTGGTTTATAGGAAAGTAGATGGTTTGTTATAGCACGAAGTTCATTTTTTGGAACCAAATCACTAAATAATACAAGAGGAATCATCTCTGATGAAAGGTACCAGAGATGACGTTTCAAAGATGTTAGAGCACTTTTTGCTATTTGCTTGTTTACTTCCTCGTATCTAAGAAACTTTTTGTAAAACTGCAAATCGTGCCATGGTGCATCAAAAACTGAAGAGCAGGTCATCCACCATGGGTAGTAAATCAGTGAAATGAATGTTGCAAAGTCTCTTAGTTTCAGAATTTGTTGCTTGTTTGTGATTGTTACTGAAGGTAGTTTCGAGATATTATCTTCTAGTAATGCAATTTTTAGAGCATATATTGCTTTACTCATCCATCTGGCTCTATGTATAGCACCAGGTTGCTGAAGAGTTATATCCTTATCACTAGGTCCTGCATTTAAGTATAACACAACTAAGTCAGAAAATTGTTTGTAGTCATATCGTGTATGTTGCTTTTCTATATTACTATTTGAATTGCATAATCAGTCCATTCCTGAAGAATCTCCTAGACAGCTTTGGAGTACTGATTGAAGTCAATTTTTTTTAATTTTTCATCCTTGGAAATCCACTGAAACTTTTCTCGAAATCTGTTAAAGACATTAATTTCTGGTCCACTCGAAGTTTCTACTTTCATGTCCTGAAACACATGACTCATAATAACTTCACCAACATGATGCCTGCATGCAGACCATAATAAAGGCCGTCCAATCTCTTGTTGGATAGTTATGCATGCAGTGCTCACATGTCCCGTGTTGGTTGCTGTAGTGTTGAAAACCAAGTTCACTATTGAATCGGAGCAGTTCCACAATTTCAGTAGCTTCATAACTTCTTCAGTCAAGTTTTTCCCAGATTGGCCACTGCCACCAGCACTAGGATGATATGATGGAATACCAAGTAGTTTGAGATCCATTGAATTTCCAACTGATACGGCTAATCGTTCTTCTGTAACATATTTATCCTGCAGAGTAGAAATTATTTTCGAATCCCAATGAAGAGAGGCCAATTTAGGAGGATTCCAAGATTTTTTAATGGAACTTGAAATTTTTTGGGCTACTTCGTGTCTTGCTCTATCAGCTGTAGCATATGAAGTTGCCACTGCCTTAGTATTACCACCACATTCTTCAACAAGAGCTTTTGTGAATGCAGCCTGTTGTGCCGGAGTCATTTTCATTCTTGATGCCAAAGAAACAAGTTTCGGTCTTTTTAGAATGTCATGAGGAATGATAGCTTGAGTACCTAAACAGACTGTTGACTGTGTGGATTTTCCATCTTTTTCAGCTCCATCATTAGCTTCTGACTCACTCTCAATGGTAGTTGTATCGCTTGTGCTACTGCTTTCTAATTCAACATAACTGCAAGAAGCTTCAGTGTCTCTCAATTCCTTTTCTTTTCTCACATTTTCTTCACATTTTCAAAAATTATTGCGCTTCATTTTGGATGCTAAAGTTTGATCATGAGCTCCAAAAGAAGCAATTCTATCCCCTTGCATAGATTGAAGAAATTGTATATCTTCTGGATTACTCATAATTTTTTCGGCATTTTTAATCCACAGTGGAAAAGTCATTTTAAGTTGCATTTCCATATCTTCTAGTCTTGTCTTTGTACTTTGTAACTCTTCTTTTCAATGGAATTTCTCTCAGTTTCACATTCTTTTCTGACAATGAAATTATTTTCTCACATGCTTTTTTCTCAGTAATCATTGGTATGTTGACTTTATTGTAGAATGGTTAAATTTCTGTTAAAACAATTTTAGCTATATCTCGCTTAGTTGTTCTTTCTTTTAGACCCTGTTGCTGATGAAATAGGAAACATCTAAGAACTTGTTCACTTGTTGACAAGCCACATCCTACAATCTTTGCATCATTATTTGTGATGCCAGGACCTAATCCAAATATACATGTATTTTTTTGGGTTTTTACATCAACTTTATCTGCACCACTTGAACAAGTTTTACCACTAGAAGTGGCTTCACTGGCTTTACCACTATTATCCATTATATCATATATCAACTATTATCACCAACATATATCAAAAATTGACCTGTAATAGAAACATAGATTAATATTAAAGTAGTTTACATGCCTGAAAATAAGAAAAAATAGCTATAGGTATTTCATGATAGCAAATGATGTTTATTAATAGTAGCTATGGCTTAAACACAAGCAAACTAAACATACTAGGCCTATAGTACCTTAAGGATCATTCAATTCAAAATAAAGGTGTATATGTGAAAAAAATAATTTAAGGCAATTTATCCCAAAAATTATCATTTCCGTAAAAGTTTAGGAGCTAGGTAGACCCAGTAGATATTAATCAATTGACCTGAAATTTTGCATGTGAATATTTTTTAGGGAATGTAACCATAACGTAGGGCCAAATCAATTTTTGAAAACTGCCATTTTTGATACACCCTAATGAACATATAATAATTGCTGGACGTTAGACAGGTGTAATACTATAATAATACCCAAATTATGACAGATGAATAGAAATTCAGTAGTAGTTAAATGAAGGCATAGAGAACTGATTAATAATTTAAAAAACAAGCAGAGCAAAGTGTTCTGTTGTGGGTGCTTTAGAGCAAGTGTTGGGGTACACATGAAATTTACAAGTAAAATTTTAGCCTAAAATGATAAAATATGGATAAATAATGATGCGATAGTTTAATATATGGGTAAAACTTTGCTGTCCAGATTGTGTTTGGTAACAGAGACCATGGGGCCCTAATTACTAACTTTACTGAACCAACCCTAATCAACCATATCTAACGTAAACTGAACTAATTTAATATATTACCAAGCTTTTATAGACTCTTTGTCTCTGAATGCTGTCTGGATGGTAAGGTTTTACAACCTATGCAGCATCTTGTAAAAAGTAAAATGCAGTGATAGCTAGAATCCTACAATCCTATCCACTCCTATGCCAATGATTCCACTCTTCACTTCTCCACCTGCTTCACAAAGCATCCTTCTCAGCAGTTGCTCCATGATTTGCATAGGACAGCTATTGTAATGGTAAACCTAACCTCTGATCTTTCTACTATCTCTGATTGGGGCAGAGAAAACCTTGTGGCTTTCACTACTTCAAAAACTCAATTTCTCCATCTGTCTATACAATCTCCCACATGACTATCCCCTTACCTTCAATGTTCAATACACAACTCAATCTTTCCTCTTCTCTTAATGTTCTTGGCATTTCCTTTTCTCATGATCTTTCC
Source organism: Bathynomus jamesi (assembly GCA_023014485.1). NCBI lineage: Eukaryota > Metazoa > Arthropoda > Malacostraca > Isopoda > Cirolanidae > Bathynomus > Bathynomus jamesi. The sequence goes on along the minus strand of JAJOZX010002638.1, from coordinate 293,965 downwards.
TGGAAAGATTACGTATACTCTTTCCAAAACAGCTTCTGAGAGGTTAGGCATGTTGTACCAGCTCTGCAGTTTATTCACCCACTCAGTTGCTGTCTCTATACAAAGGTCTTCTCCACCCCTGTTTGGAGTATGCTTCTCATGTGTAGTGTGACTCAACCCACACAGCTCTACTTGTCCAGATGGAATCAGACTTTTCATCTCATCAATTCCCTGTCTCCCTTAATTCCCTGTCCCTCCCTTAATTATATATTCATTTAGCATAAAATTGTGTTACAAGAACCTGTTTCTGCGTTTCAAGAACAATTTTGCGGGTTTTCGCAGGTGACGGCACAATAAGCACGCGGTAGACCTACGTTGTAATTTATTAATTTCCAAACGCTCGTTTTTTGTTTTTGTTTTTTTGTTGTTCAACTAATTAAAAGCATGGCACCCCCGTCAAGTACTTGCAGTCGCTGTGAAGGGAAATTTGCCGCTTACGCATTTACAATGACTAATAATAATGAACAGTTAGTTTGCAGGTGGTGCTCAAGCATGGAAGTCCTGAGGAACGAATTAGAACGTGAGAGGGAGGCCAGGGTGAGGCTTCAAGAAAGCGTGATGCTTCTGACGACAAAATTGGATTCCCTTGAGACTCTAGTTACGACCCCTCCTGCCTCAGTTTCTACTAATAATATAAATAGTACTAATAGCCCTCTCTCTTCCCCTAGTTCCCAACCCTTCGTTCGAGTGCGAAATGGAGCCCCATTCAGAAAAGCAAAGACCTGTCTACCAGTAATAACAAGCAATAAGTTTTCTGTTTTAAGTTTCGAAGATGCTGATGAACCGGGAATACGACTCGTTGGCGACTCCATTGTTCGAGGGCAACTCGAGAAATTCTGTGGGAGAAACCCTCGTCGTAGGCGCCGTTACTGCTACCCTGGTGCAAGGGTGGAGGATATAACTAACAGTGTTGACCGTTTTACAGACGGTACCACCGAGGACACAACGTATGTTATTCATGTCGGTACTAATAACGTTTTAAATTCTAGATCGGAAGAACTGCTGGCTAGGTATAGGGACTTATTAGAGCGACTAAAGGAGAAAACTAATAAGATTGTTTTAACAGGTATACTTCCTCGAATTATCCAACGAAGCGATTTCTACAGCAAGGCGACCTATATTAACAATAACCTAAAGTCTCTTTGCCAACAGGAAGGAGTGTATTTTGCAAATTTTTGGAAGAGTTTCTAGGGCAGGAGGGACTTGTTCCTCGAAGATGAACTTCATTTTAATGATGTTGGAGCTACGTGTTTAGGAAGACTATTTCATAATACTGTCTCTTCTTTTCAGGATGCCGTAACTCGAACGGTCCCAGCGTAAATTCTACAAATTTCCCCTGCGCTCGCGAAGGTGTCGCAGTTACGAACAATTTGAAGGTTCTATCCCTAAATGCTCGTAGCCTACGAAATAAAATAAACGAATTTTTTTCTTTAATTGCTTGTAAAGACTATGATGTAATTGCGATAAGTGAGTCGTGGCTTAGCACTGAAACACGTGACTTTGTAGGGGAGTATCAAATTAAAGGTTATAGACTTTTTGTTAAAAACAGAATAGGTAGGCGAGGAGGCGGTGTTATGTTGTATATCAAAGATAATATTGCGAACGTTATAGCAGTAAAGCAGACAATTCCAGAACCAATAGATTCGACTATAGCAGAACTTAAATTGAACGATTTCAAACTTGTTGTTGCGGTTATATATAGGCCCCCTAATCAAACAGCTGATACGGACGAAGCGTTATATCGTGAACTAAAGAGAATAATAGGTAGTGAGCAGGCTTTAGTTATGGGTGACTTTAATTGAGCCAACGTGAATTACGATACAATGCAGGGAGACGGGGAAGGTAATCGTTTAGTTAATTTTCTCGAGGATAGCTTTCTTATTCAAAAGGTTGGGGAACCTACGAGGTTGGACAGTATTTTAGATTTAGTAATAACTACGGATGATAGGCTAATTACTGATCTTCAAGTAATAGAACCGTTAAGCAATAGCGATCACAATATGGTAGCATGGGCGTCCGGAGGGGGGGGCAAGAGGGGGCAGTTGCCCTCCCTTGAAAATTTGTGTTTGCCCACACAACGACTTCTATAATTCTGCTGCAGCTCAGTCAGTGTTTCCACATTCAAGGAAATGTCGTTTACTTTACCTTTACCGAAGTGCCGTGTCGTTGAACTTAGAAGTGTTAAATAAACTATACTGAAAGATATAGTAATGGAATTATTTGCAAAGATCATTATATTGAGTGTTTTATTTATTTTTTTCTCTCGAAAACCTTTTGGTCAATTTCATTGAAACTTACACGATTATAGTTAATCATAGTATCATATAACATATAAAAAATGGACTAGATTGGTAGAAAAAAAATGCACTGCGACCACTACGAGTAAAAACCGTCATCTCCCCTTATCATAGCCTGCTTTCGGTGCTAAATTTATGTACTTAGTGCATTTTTTTTTCTACCTAATGAAGAACTAATAAGAACTAAGAACTAATAAGTTACTTTTGCCCCCCCTTGCGAAAAATCCTGCGGACGCCCCTGTATGGTAGAGTTTGTCCTCTCAGTAAGTCACTCGAAACCAGCTAACTCGACTAAAATTCCTAACTTCCAGCACGCAGTCTTTAGTAAATTTCGAAATAAATTGTCACACGTCAATTGGGAAAACATAATGGGGAATTCCAACGCAAAAATAATGTGGGAATCGTTCGAAACAGTATTTAGGACTATAAATGAGGAATGTGTACCGTACAAAATTAAGCGTGCGAAAGTAAACAATAAGCCCTTGTGGTTTACTTCTAGAGTAGGAGATATTATAAAGAGTAGAGATAGGGCTTATAGGCTACAGAAGTGCGATAAAGACAATTTGTGGTTACGAAACAACTACATCTCTCTAAGGCGTGAAGCGAAAAGTGTAATAAAAAAGTCCAAGCGCGAATTTGAAATCTCCATCGCTCGTGACGGTAAAGAAAACCCCAAGCGATTCTTTCAATACGTCAATAATAGAAATCCAGTAAAAAGTGTCTTGGGGCCTTTGAAAAATGTAAACGGAGATCTAGTTTCTGAAAACAAGGAAATGGCTACCTTGCTAAACGAATTGTTTACGTCAGTTTTTACTATAGAAGATGTAACGAATATCCCTACGGTCATAGACATAATACGTTTTGATAATGGTAATATTTTGGATAATATTGTCGTTAGTGAAGGGGTGGTAATGCGCTATATTGATAAAATGAAAACGCGTAAATCACCGGGGCCGGATTCCATATATCCCATACAACTAAAAGAATTAAAAGATAGCATTGTTGTGCCGCTAACAAAGATTTTTAATGCGTCTATTTCTGAGGGGTGCGTACCAGATAATTTCAAGTTAGCAAACGTAACACCTATCTTTAAGAAAGGCGATAAAGGTGCGGCTGGAAATTATAGGCCAATCAGTTTAACGTCTGTTGTAGGTAAGCTACTGGAATCAATAATTAGGGATCGTACAGTCGAACACTTAGAATTCCATAAGCTAGTTAGAAATACGCAGCACGGATTTAGGCGAAACAAATCTTGCTTAACTAATCTTTTAGAATTTTTCCAAAGCGTGGTTGACGTTTACGATAGACATCGGGCGGTTGATGTAGTGTATTTAGATTTTCAAAAAGCGTTTGACACCGTGCCGCACAAAAGACTCATTGAAAAAACTAAGGCTCATGGAATAAGGGGTGTAGTAATAAATTGGCTAGAAGAGTGGTTGCGAGGTAGGAAACAGAGGGTGGTCGTTGATGGAGCGGAGTCGTGTTGGGCTAAAGTAGCGAGTGGCGTTCCTGAGGGTTCAGTATTGGGTCCCTTGCTTTTTCTTATATATATTAACGATTTAGATGTCGGCCTAGTCAGTACAGTTCCAAAGTTTGCGGATGACACGAAGCTGGGTGGTAGGGCGATTAATGACGAAGATAGAGGTAAAATTCAGGAAGATCTGAATAAAATCGTTGATTGGTCAGTCACATGGCAAATGAGATTTAACGTTCATAAGTGCAAAATTTTGCATATAGGTTCGCGTAACGGTAATTTTGCGTATAGTATGTCAGGGAAAGATTTAGCAAGCGTAGAGCAGGAAAAAGATTTAGGAGTTATAGTCACTGGTGATTTAAAAGTAGCGAAACAAAGTATAGCAGCGTCAATAAGGCGAACAAAGTGTTAGGTTTTATAGCTCGAAATTTTGAGTACAAATCGCGTGATATTATAGTTCCTCTTTATAAATCATTAGTTAGACCCCATTTGGAGTACGCGATCCAATTTTGGAATCCGCATATGCGCAAAGATATAGACAAAATCGAAAGAGTTCAAAGACGAGCAACTAAGATGATTCCGTCGCTTAGGTCAAAGTCGTACGAGGATAGGCTTAAGGAGTTAAAATTGACAACACTCGAGACTAGGAGGTTAAGGAGTGATCTAATCCAGGTTTTCAAAATTATGAATGGGTTCGATAACGTAGATAGAGATAGCTTTTTCGAAATATCTCAATATAATAGGACTAGAAATAACGGGTGTAAGTTGACAAATAGAAGATTCGAGACAGCAGTTGCGAAAAACTTTTTTACGCATAGAATAGTAAATAGCTGGAATAGTTTGCCGGTAGAAGTAATTAGTAGCACGTCTATAAACATGTTTAAAAATCGATTAGACGCATATGTTGATAGATTGGGTATAGTTTAAGGTAGTAAAATTAAGGGTTTAAGGTGATAGATCCCACAGCTCAACACAAGTGTTATGGCATATAGGGAGGCAGCGTCTTGGGTTAGGGGATACTCTCTGTCCTTACACACCCCATTTAAAGAGATTCCTCTGCCGAGCGGTGTCCCCCATTGTACTGTGAGGTATTGAAAAACTCATGATCTTCACTTGCCCCACAAACACCTTTAAATGGGAGACCCATAATGGGTGCACACACATTTCTACATTACTGTACAGTCTTTACAGCCACACCTACACTTTTCTTCGTAAGTGTATATATTGTAATGGATATGGTTGTAAATTTTGACTTGGTCCGCAATCGATATGGACCGTGACTTGATGGATACCGTAATGAAATTGACTGGATTCTTTGGATCTGATATATTTGTATGTCCGTTATAAATAGATATAGAGTGTAACATTTGTGGATAGTAGTCTATTATGACTTGATCCTCTGGATCCAGAGATTCTATCTTTATTTTTAAATCGATAATTAATTAGTTTTAAATTGATAATTATTTAGTTTCGTGGAAATTGGTCGTTGCCGATTTACCGGCGGTTTTTACATAAATTTCTTATGTTCTTGTGGTTCGGAACCCACGTAAAATTGTAGGTCCCCTCCGCCACCACGGAGGACATACACAATACACGATTACGAACACAGTTTGGTAGACCAGCCATGAGTGGATCCTAGGGTCTTTGTTGGTCTGAAACATTATATCATTATAACATTATAACATATAATATATATATCGGGTGGTCCGAAAAAAATGACGCATTTTTTAAAAATTAATATCTCAGTAACCCCCTTCCTTATCATGACAATTTTTATATGCAAGATACTTTCAAACTTCTTTTTTTGAATGCAAGAAACGGAATTCTGATATCTTTTATAGTTTTCTCGCAATTAACAAAAGTAACAACATGGGTCAAAAAAACGAATATCATGAGAAAGGAAAAATTTAATCAGAAATTTAACTAATTAATTTACAGTAAATGATCGATTGGACCACCACTCTGTTGACACACTAATCTAAGTCTTTTCTTCCACACAAAAATAATACTTCTTACTTCATTAATGCCAATTTCTTGCCAAGATTCAAGTATTTTACTTTTTAATTCTGATTCGGTGAATTTTTCTCGTCGACCTCGGTAAACCTTCTCTTTTAGTAACTCCCAAATTGAGTAGTCCATAGGATTACAATCTAGGCTTTGTGGTGGCCACTCATTTTTCGTTATTAATTTTGGTGTATTGCTAATCAGAAACGACTGTGTGGCGTAGCTTGTATGCGACGGTGCTCCATCTTGTTGAAATATGAAATCATTTTCTTGATACAGGCGACGACAATCCGGCAACAATTTTGTTCTTAAAAGTTCAATGTAATTTGCAGAATTCACCTTTGTCTTTTCAGTTTCAATAAAATGAACATCTGTCTTGCCATTCCAAGAGACCCTGCAGATATCATAACCTTTTTGGAGAATCTTGACGTTTCATGATACAATCTGTTTATTGAAATGTCACACTTTTTACCACGCCCGTAGACAACATCATTTTGACGGTTTCGCGGAATTTCTAGAGTGAAATTTTTCATCATCGTGAAGACTATCTTTTTAATATCAACGACAGAGAAATTATCAAGTAACTTTCTGCACCTTGTTTTTCTTTTATCCTTAACAGTATCACTTTTTCTAGAAGATACTATTCTTTTGAAGGCTTTTAGTTTTTGTGCTTTAATTATTCGGTGTACAGAAGTCTTTCCAATATTCAAATGTTTAGCAATTGTTCTTTGTGACAAATGACTTCCTGGTTTATCTTCTTGAGAGCAGATTTTATCGTTGATGTAATCCACATTTTCTGGAACCGAAGCTGTTTTAGGTCTACCGCTTCCTGGTTTTCTGGCAGTACTTCCCGATTCGCGAATCTTCTTTAAGAGTCTTTCCACTGCACGCCTTTTCCACTTTTTGCCGGGAAACTCTCGCAATAACCTTCCAGTCTTCCAGCCTTTTTCACAGTAACAATTTTTAATGAGAATACGATCTTCCTCTGACAACATCATTAAGGGTACTGACGAATTGTTAAAAATAAAAATATCCACAATTTGACTTGTTCATTCCTGTAGAGTTTTGTAATAACTTGCAAAAATATCGCATGATATCGTAAAAAAACGGATATTATATTGCGATTTTTGTTTTTTTGACCCATGTTGTTACTTTTGTTAATTGCGAGAAAACTATAAAAGATATCAGAATTCCGTTTCTTGCATTCAAAAAAAGAAGTTTCAAAGTATCTTGCATATAAAAATTGTCATGATAAGGAAGGGGGTTACTGAGATATTAATTTTTAAAAAATGCGTCATTTTTTTCGGACCACCCGATATATATATATATATATATATATATATATATATATATATATATATATCGTTTTTCAGAAAGAGGGAGGAGCATGTTATTACGTACAAGAGTGGAGGCAGAACATCGCAAATTGATTTCATACTGTATAGGAGGGCGCAATTGGCCGAGGTGAGGGACTGCAAAGTTATTCCAGGAGACCATGTGACGCCACAACACCGGTTGATAGTCATGGATTTGATGTTGAAAAGAGGAAGAAAGACCCGAGGAACAACAGTGAGGAGAATTAGGTGGTACAAACTGAGAGAGGAGGGGTATGGAAAAACTATACGCGCTCACAACATGGTATCATATGTGGTACATTTATTTCATAATTAAATATAAATTATTAATTAATTGAATTAAATATCTATACAAAATTGCCTCGGGATTGGCGACATAGCCTATTGGGAATGAAATAATTGAATTGCCATACGTACAAAGAACCTGTATGTATGAATCAGCCCACATAGCAACAAGAAAACCCAATTTATTGTTTAGTCTACCAAAGAAAAGTAGAAACAAAATTTGCTAGAACGGCAAAAATACAAGCGAACCAAGGAACGGCTCTCAGGGCTGTTTATTCCAAGCGAAGCTTTAAACGCGGAGGATGTCTTTGTCCCTCAAGTCCTGAGTGAATTCCTTATAATATAAAACCTAATGACTATAAAAGGATAGGCCTATTCCTTCAGGGGTTTATATAGTGACTGCCTATATTAATTACCTTAAGTAAATTCGCCGCGTAACCCCATCGTGGCGACCCTACACCGAAAATGACCGTCACGCCCTACATCGAAACAAACAAAGACCCAGCAAAAATAAGGTGAGCAATTTCAGTTTTTCATTAACATAAGGCTTTCCCAACTCCCGATGCTAGAATTACCGTAATCTAAATATAAAGAGGTCCTTTAAAGACCTACATATTTATAACTCTCTAACGAAAAAGCATAGGGCTTTTGTCGGTAACCCTCCACTGAAGTCTGTTGGAAATTTCCAACGGATGAGGGCACAGGCAATCAACCCATAGCCCTATATAGTTTTTTCATGGTGGCCCTGTGTATGGGGAACTAACCCCTCTAAAATTTACACTGACACACGCAGTGGCTAGGCTTAACTCAGTAGGCCTAACCCCAATTTCAACCGTAACCCCACTATAGTTTTTCATATGGTGGCCTAAGCAACTGGGAACCGATTCCTTTACCTTTACACTAATCGAAAACAAAGGCTTGTTCATTTAACAGGCATAACTTATTTTAGGTCCTAAAAATAATAGGCCCGCAACATTAAGCCTATTTAATAGGTCCTACTCTTCAAATTCAAAACTAAGCCTTGTTAATTTAACAGGCTTAACTCATTTGAGGTCCTATAAAATAATAGGCCCAAACATAAGCCTACTTGGTAGGCCCAACAAATAGGCCTATTTAGTAGGCCCACCTAACTTTACCTTACATAATAGGCCTACCTCTTAAAGTAGGCCTTACTCTTTACACTCAAGGCCTATCCTAACTAAAAACATTGTGAATTTTTAATTTAACCTGTGGCGCAGGTTATATAAAAAACTTATTACTGTACAGTAATTTAACTTGCTCAACATCATAAAAATTAAACTCAGAACTTTAACACTAACAACAATTATGGAAGACTTGGACAAAAGGGTAAGAAACCCAGACCAAGAAAAAAAAACACAGACCTTGGGGCTACGGCACCATCTCAAAATCACAAAAAATTAATGAGGAAAAAATCAGCACGTAAAGGTGTCATCACCAAACTGTACAATGATTTCAAACAAAAGGAACCTACAAGATATGATCTTGAAACAACATTAAATTCTATTACTCGTTACAAACAAGAAATTTTCATACTAGATGAAGACATAATTACAGAAATTGATGACACAATTGAACTAACAGATGATGAGTATTCTACTCTCCTACTTGACAATGAAAATTACATTACAAAAATTAACAACTATATTTCTGAAATTCAAAACCAACTTGATGAGTGCAAAAAAGAAGACACATACGAAAGCTTCTTAGAAGCTACAAGAAATGCTTCATTTAGCCCTCCCAATGTGGCTGAGGGCAATGAACTAAAATCAAAATTGCCTACACTTGCAGTACCCACTTTTGAGGGTGACAGAGCCAAATTTCAATCTTTTATTGAAAAATTTCATAGCCTTATAGGTAATAAAAACTACATTACAGATGTTGATAAATTTAGTTATTTAGTGAACTATCTGAAAGGCCCAGCCTTAAGATTAGTGGAATCACTACCAGCCATAGGTGCTTCTTATTCTGTAGCAATAGAATTACTTAACAGAAATTACATGAATAAGGATGAAATTATACATGATTTGGCTCTTAAAGTCATGAACATGCGAACCCCAAAAGACAACTATGGTGACCTCTTTGATTTTTACTGTGAGTTTGAATGTCTCATGGGACAACTTAAAAACAATAATTTAAACATTGCAGAAACAGCTTGGATCATTCAAGCTGTTGTTTTTGAAAAGCTCCCTTCTAAAGTCAAAGAGATATTTCATCAGAGGACAACTGACATATACCCTAGCCTTAATAAACTAAGAGAAGATTTCCCAACTGTACTAGCACTTTACAAATCAAGTTACACACCCAAAATTTAACACAGAACAAGAAAAAACCAACAATGCAGAAAACCAAAAACCTAACAAAAGATTTCAACACTTACCAGTTACATCAAAACACAACCGCAAAACTCAATTTGCAGAAAATAAAGTGACAGAAAAAGACTCAAAGACTCCTACTCTGCAAAACTTTAATGTAGCTACTTTTGAGTATAATCCCACACCATGCAAATTTTGTTTTAGCAGTGAACATAATTCTACAAATTGTCCCAAATACAAAGACTTTACAGCAAGGTCAAAACGTTGTGAACAACTAAACTTATGCAAAAAATGCACTGGATCAGGGCACCAAAAGTCAAATTGCAAATCAAATTTGATATACAATTGTAAGTTTTGCAACAGTTTTGACCATGTTACCCCTATGTGTAATACACACACAGACATTGGAAAAACTGACAAACATTATGAACAAACACCCAAATCAAACCAAAACAAACAGAAACAAACCAAAAATGCTATGAATGGACATATCAGTTCATCTAGCATTAACCACAATTCAAAAATTCTTTTACCAACCACAACTTTGGAAATCCAAAACAAAAGAGGACAAATAGTACAGGTTAGGTGTCTTTTAGATACCTGCTCACAACAAACATTTGTAACTAAACAACTGATAGAAAAATTGGGACTTCAAAACCAACAAGGAGATGAAGATCTCTCTATTTCATCATTTATCAATAAAAACCCAGTACAAGCCAGTTTTAAAACTGCAAATATAACTTTAACTCTTGATGAAACATTTGAAACCCTTAAGGTTGTTGTTGTGGACAAAGTAGAACAAGAAAAAATACAAATAGCTGGGTTAAAACAAGCTTTGCTCCAACTTCAAAATAAATACACGATAGCTGATAAAACCCTTAATGCAGATGTAGTTGATGATATACATATGCTCATGGGGGCTGACTATCTTCATCTGGTCCATAGAGGCATCATTAAAATTGGAGATGGAATAGCCATACAAACTCCCACAGGTATTGCTCTTTTGGGTGACATAACTAAATACCATGCCACTACTGACTGACACAGAAAACACAGAACAAGAACAAAATTTACGCAAAACAAAATCACCACAGTCACAAATTTCTGACTATGTGACAAACTCGAACTACAAAAACACTGTCATAATCCCACATCATTTGAATGAAAATGATTCCACATTGGATGAAGGGTTACAGCAGTTGTGACTATTAGAATCAGTTGGCATAAAGGACAGTACTATTACACATGAAGACCAATTGATGACAGAACAATTTAAGGATACATTACAACACAGAGACAATCAATACTATGTGGAGCTGCCTTGGAAAACACCTTGTCCAGAAATAATGGACAATTTGAAAGTAGCTAAGGCACATCTGTATAAAAATTACAGAAAACTAAAAAATGACAATCTTTTAGAACAATACAACAACATATTCAAGGAACAAATAGAAAGGGGCTTCATTGAAGAAGTTACTGATGAACCCTTTAAAAAACGAGGTTGTCATTATTTAACACACAGGGGAGTTTACAGAGAAGACTCATCCACAACTAAACTAAGAGTAGTATACAACTGTAGTTTAAAAGACACAAATTCTGTTAGTTTAAATGATTGTCTCATGGAAGGCCCAAACCTTGTCTCAGATCTTGTAAAAATTCTCCTTTGCTTCCGTTTAGACAATTATGCAGTACAAAGTGACATAGAAAAAGCATTCCTCTGTATAAATTTGAAGCTTGAGTATGATAAAAATCATCTCAGGTTTTTGTGGTTGAATGATCCACATGACCTTAACAAAGGTTTCAAAACCTACAGATTTAAAGTAATTATTTTTGGAGCAAATTGCTCTCCAAGTATTCTTGCTTTAACAATTAGAAACCACCTAAACTTATTTCAAGAGGACTTAACAGTTCAGTTTTTAAAACAAAACTTTTATGTGGATAACCTCATTGGTTCCACTGTAACTGAAGAGGAATTGCTTGAAATTTACCAAATGTCACAACCCATAATGAAGCAAGGAAATTTTGGATTGAGAGAATGGGTTTCTAATTCTCCTAAATTAAATGAACAAATAACAAAAGACAACAATGGGAACATTGAACCAAACAATTACACGAAAACACTTGGAATGCTTTGGTTTTTAAAACAGAATTCTGAACACGATGACACTCTTTGCACGAAGAGTTATAACTTAAATCCAAATGCCAATACAAAAAGACAAGTGCTTTCAGAATCATCCAAAATTTTTGACCCCATTGGATTATATTTACCAGCAACCATAAGATCCAAAATCCTTTTGCAAGACTTATGGAAAAAGAAAATTGATTGGGATGAACCACTTTCAGTGGAAGACCAACTTCATTGGAAAAAATTAGCCACAGACTTGAACAAAGTTCAAGACATCTACGTACCAAGATGTGCTGGCTACAGATTGAAATCGCAAACACTACACATTTTTACAGATGCCAGCACACAAGCTTATGGGTGTTGTGCCTATTTAACAAGTGAAAATGAAAGTAACTTGGTTTATTCAAAGGCAAAAGTGGCACCCTTAAACCAAAAGAAAACTGTACCACAACTTGAATTATTAGCTGTCTCATTGGGAGTTAAAACAGCAAACTTTCTTTCACAAGTGTATAAAGAAGTTGACATAACAAACATTTACTTATGGACAGACAGTCAAATTTGTCTAACATGGGTGACCAACACAGATACAACTTCTTGCAAAAATATATTTGTGAAAAACAGACTAACAGAAATCAAAACTGCAAACACAAACCTTGGTATCAAATTTAGGTACATAAAAACAAAGGAGAATCCTGCAGACTTTTTGACAAGAGGGCTCTCTTACAAGCTGTTGAAAACAAATAAAATCTGGTATGAAGGGCCCGAATGGCTAACATGTGAGGATCTTTGGCCAGCCAAAGTAGTTAACCTCACACTCAACTCTACAACAACTGAAAAGATCACTGAGGACAAACCTATATTTGACTATCACCTTTATTCAGACCTAAACAAACTCTTGAGAATTACAGTCTATTGCTGCAAGTTTGTCAATAGCTACCTTCTCAAACACTGTCCTCAGAAAGCCTTTTCTAACTTAACAGAAACTGCAACAAAATACTGGCTCAAACAGATACAAGCTTCAGAATTTGACAAGGAGTTGAAGTATCTTAGGTCCAGTAGCACATTAAACAAAGGTATTCCTTCACTTGTCATGGATCTAAATCTGTACCTGGATACAGAGGGTCTGATAAGGTGTAAAGGAAGGCTTAACAAGTCAACTTTGACTTACAACTCTAAGCACCCAATTCTTCTTCCAAGGAGAAATCACTTCACAAAACTCATCATCAGGGATACCCACAACAAAATACACCACATGGGAGTCCCACAAACCCTGACAGAGCTGAGAAAAACTTACTGGCTACCAAAGGGTAGAACTGAAACAAAGAAAATTTTAAACACATGCATTCCTTGTAAACGTATCCATTCACGACCCTTTAAGACCCCAAGCCCTCCAGACCTACCTGTGGAACGAGTAACATTTACTCGGCCATTTGAAACCACGGGTATTGACTACACTGGAGCGGTAAATGTGAGTTTTGGAGACAAAATGGATTCAAAGGAATACAAAGTGTACATTGTACTCTTCACCTGTGCTGCCACACGTGCCATATGTCTAGACATAGTAGAAGATCTGACAGCAGAAGCTTTTATTGCTGCTTTCAGACGATTTTGTGCACACAATTCTGTACCCAAAACTATATGGTCAGACAATGCCACATACTTCAAATCTGGTGAAAGAATTATTCATCAGATTTGTGACAGTGAAACAGTACAAACTCATTTAACCAAACACAACATAACCTGGAAGTACATTCCTGTTAATACACCATGGTATGGTTCAATTTGGGAAAGAAACATACAAACTGTAAAGAACTGCCTTAAAAAGACTATTGGGACAAAACATCTACAACTTTTTGAACTCATGACTATTCTGTCAGAAATTGAAAATGTTGTCAACAACAGACCATTAACTTATGTGGGAGATGGTATTAATGAGCCAGAACCTCTCACACCAAACCACCTAATTAAGGGAGAAACAGTAAACATGTTACCAGAATCTGAACATAACAGTACAGAGGATCCAGATTGGGAAATAGGACACAAAGAACTCAACACAAAATACCAACATTTGACACAAATCAAAACTCAATTTATAACAAAATGGAGAGAAGAATACTTAACAAGTCTTAGAGAAAGACATAAACAATTAACAAAACAAAGTTGGAATGATTCAGTCAAAATTGGGGACATTGTGTTGATACATGACAAGACACCAAGACAACATTGGTCAATGGGAAAAGTCTTGGAACTCAAAACTGGTGAAGACGAAGTTACCAGGGTTGTAAAACTGAAAACAGCAACTGGTGAGACCACCAGAGATATCACATTACTATATCCTTTGGAGTGTGGGGCTAAATTAGAACCATTACCCCAAAGGATGGATCAGGATACTATTGGGGAGGAATCTCTCAATGTGCCTGATGTAACTCAGACTAAACCAGACAGGCCTCAAAGAAAGACTGCTTTGAAAGCCAGAAAACTTTTACAAGAAAAAATTAAGACTGGTGACTTATAAAACTTACACAAACTGAGCAAAGTTAAAATGCTTAATAACTTTACTTTAATCCCATAAATTTCCTATACCTAAAGGGAGTCAAACTGATTGACATAACTTTAACTAAACTTGAGAAGTTGGCCTCTTGAACTTTAATATTTAAATAGGTCTTGAGTAACCTCTCTCTCCTAAATTTCTACTTTATTCTTTTCAATCCATTTCACATGGTTTAAACACAGTTTATCAAAAAATTTGATCTATAACATACAAATTTTTCTCCGGCCCCCCCCAGTATATGGAAAAACTATACGCGCTCACAACATGGTATCATATGTGGTACATTTATTTCATAATTAAATATAAATTATTAATTAATTGAATTAAATATCTATACAAAATTGCCTCGGGATTGGCGACATAGCCTATTGGGAATGAAATAATTGAATTGCCATACGTACAAAGAACCTGTATGTATGAATCAGCCTCACATAGCAACAAGAAAACCCAATTTATTGTTTAGTCTACCAAAGAAAAGTAGACTAAACAAAATTTGCTAGAACGGCAAATAATACAAGCGAACCAAGGAACGGCTCTCAGGGCTGTTTATTCCAAGCGAAGCTTTAAACGCGGAGGATGTCTTTGTCCCCCTAGAGTCCTGAGTGAATTCCTTATAAATAAAACCTAATGACTATAAAAGGATAGGCCTATTCCTTCAGGGGTTTATATAGTGACTGCCTATATTAATTACCTTAAGTAAATTCGCCGCGTAACCCCATCGTGGCGACCCTACACCGAAAATGACCGTCACGCCCTACATCGAAACAAACAAAGACCCAGCAAAAATAAGGTGAGCAATTTCAGTTTTTATTAACATAAGGCTTTCCCAACTCCCGATGCTAGAATTACCGTCAATATAAATATAAAGAGGTCCTTTAAAGACCTACATATTTATAACTCTCTAACGAAAAAGCATAGGGCTGTTGTCGGTAACCCTCCACTGAAGTCTGTTGGAAATTTCCAACGGATGAGGGCACAGGCAATCAACCCATAGCCCTATATAGTTTTTTCATAAGGGGAAGAAAAGGGAATTTAGAGAGAGAGTGTTGAGTGAAATCCATGTTGATGAACAGAATGTACAGGATTGGTGGGTACATAATGCGAATGTCATGAGAACGGCAGGTAGAGACATATTGGGGGAAACGTCAGGTAAAGTGTGGGAAGATAAGGAAGGATGGTGGTGGAGTGATGAGATCCAAAAAGCACTACGAAGTAAGAGAGAAACTAAGAAGTTATGGGAAGAATCGAGGAGTGAAGAGTGTAAGGTGGTATATAAAGAAGCAAAGAAACAGGCAAAGAGAGCAGTGGCGAGAGCAAAGGCGGAGGCATATCGGCAGATGTATGAGGATTTAGAGGATCGTGAAGGACAAAAGAAGATATACAGATTGGCTAAGAGCAGAAATAGAGCGATAAAAGACTTTACACAGGTAAAACAAATTAAGGGAAGGGAGGGGGCGGTGCTGCAAAGAGATGAGGAGATAAAGGATAGATGGAAGGAATATTTTGAGGAATTATTAAATAAAGAAAACCCAAGATCTTTCTATGAGGATGGATTACCAAATGTAGCTATGACAGAACAAGTGGGGAGGATGGAAGTGAGTCGTGCTCTGAATAGGATGAAAAATAACAAAGCGACTGGCCCAGACGAGATACCAGCCGAGGCATGGAAGGCACTGGGAGATGGGGGTGGATCTGGTGTGGGGTCTAATGCAGAAGTTGTTTGACCAGGAGGTGATTCCGGTTGAGTGGCGGACCAGCATCATAGTGCCTATATTCAAAGAGAAGGGAGATGTACAAGATTGCACGAATTATAGAGGGATCAAGCTAATATCACATACAATGAAGATATGGGAGCGAATAGTGGAGAGTAGGTTGAGAGACGAAGCGGAAGTGTCAGTGGAACAGTTTGGATTTATGCCGGGAAGGAGAACGACAGATGCAGTTTTGCATTGAAACAGTTGGCAGAGAGGTACAGAGAGGGGCAGAAGGCGTTGCACATGGTTTTATTGACTTGGAGAAGGCATATGATAGGATACCACGGCAGGAAGTTTGGAGATGCTTAAGGGAAAAGATGGTACCGGAGAAGTATGTTAAACTGATCAAGGGGATGTATAGGGGAGTAACAACTAAGGTGAGGAGTAGTGTGGGTGTGTCAGAGAGCTTTGGGGTGGAAGTTGGTCTGCACCAAGGATCAGCTTTGAGCCCCTTCCTTTTCAATGTGGTATTCGATGTGTTGACGGACAGGATTAGAGGGGAGGCGCCGTGGTGCATGATGTATGCAGACGATGTTGTGTTAAGTGGGGAGACGAAAGAGGAGGTGGAGCAGCAGTTGGAAAATTGGAGAGAGACGTTGGAAAGTAGGGGGATGAGAATTAGCCGAAAGAAGACCGAATATATGAGATGTGATGTGCAGCAGGACCGAGGAGGGGAAGTGACATTGAGTGGAGAGTGTGTTAAGACGGTGGAGTATTTTAAATACTTGGGGTCAACAGTGGATGCAGATGGGGGAGCAAAGAGAGAGATAAACTGTAGAATACAGTCGGGGTGGAAGAACTGGAGGGACGTATCAGGGGTGCTCTGTAATAAGAGGGTCCCAGTGAAACTGAAGGGAAAGGTATTCAAAACAGTGGTGAGGCCGGCAATGTTGTATGGAATGGAAACTGTGCCAATGAAGAAGAGCAATGAAAGAAAAATCGACGTGGCTGAAATGAAGATGTTAAGATGGATGTGTGGAGTGACGAGGAGGGATAGGGTCAGAAATGAGCATATAAGGGGAACAGTGAAGGTGGCGGAAGCATCTAAGAAGGTGCAGGAGGCCAGGCTGAGGTGGTATGGACACGTCAGGAGAGGAGAGGAGGAGTGTGTGGGGCGCAGAGTGCTGGAGATGGAGTTGCCAGGACGGAGAAGAAGAGGAAGACCGAAGACGAGATGGAGGGACTGTGTGGTGGCGGACATCAGGGAGAAGGATTTGGAGGAGGACGCGGTATACGACAGAGGAGAGTGGGGAAGACGAACCAAAAACAGCGACCCCATGTAAAGATGGGATAATAAGCTGCGGAAGAAGAAGATACACACACACACACACACACATATATATATATAATATATATATATATATATATATATAACACACACACACACACACACACACACACACATATATATATATATATATATATATATATATATATATATATATATCATAAAAATAAAAAACTTAGGGAACCATTCTGAGTTCATTCCCATATATATATATATATATATATATATATATATATATATATATATATATATATAATTATTATATATATAATATATATATATATATATATATATATATATATATATATATATAATTAATATATATATATATATATAATTATATATATATATATATATATATAATTATATAATTTATATATATATATATATGTTTAATGTTTAATGTTTCAGACCAACAAAGACCCTAGGATCCACTCATGGCTGGTCTACCTAACTGTGTTCGTAATTGTGTATGTCCTCCGTGGTGGCGGAGGGGACCTACAATTTTACGTGGGTTCCGAACCACAAGAACATAAGAAATTTATGTAACAACTTCCTGTACATTGGCAACGACCAATTTAGCAAAACTAATTAATTATCGATTTAAAACTAAAGATAGAATCTCTGGATCCAGAGGATCAAGTCATAATAGACTACTATCCACAAATATGTTACACTCTATATCTATTTATAACCGACATGCAAATATATCAGATCCAAAAATCCAGTCAATTTCATTACGGTATCCATCAATACTAGTACCTTGTCACGAAAAATAAGTCACGGTCCATATCGATTGTGGACCAAGTCAAAATTTACAACCATATACATTACAATATATACACTTAGGAGGAAAAGTGTAGGTGTGGCTGTAAAGACTGTACAGTAATGTAGAAATGTGTGTGCACCCATCTTGGGTCTCCCATTTAAAGGTGTTTGTGGGGCAAGTGAAGATCATGAGTTTTTCAATACCTCACAGTACTATGGGGGGCACCGCTCAGCAGAGGAATCTCTTTAAATGGGGTGTGTAAGGACAGAGAGTATCCCCTAACCCAAGACGCTGCCTCCCTATATCCCACAACACTTGTGTTGAGCTGTGGGATCTATCCCCACAAAGCCTTAATTTTACTACCTTAAACTATACCCAATCTATCAACATATGCGTCTAATCGATTTTTAAACATGTTTATAGACGTGCTACTAATTACTTCTACCGGCAAACTATTCCAGCTATTTACTATTCTATGCGTAAAAAAGTTTTTGGCAACTGCTGTCTCGAACCTTCTACTTGTCAACTTACACCCGTTATTTCTAGTCCTATTATATTGAGATATTTCGAAAAAGCTATCTCTATCTACGTTATCGAACCCATTCATAATTTTGAAAACCTGGATTAGATCACCCCTTAACCTCCTAGTCTCGAGTGTTGTCAATTTTAACTCCTTAAGCCTATCCTCGTACGACTTTGACCTAAGCGACGGAATCATCTTAGTTGCTCGTCTTTGAACTCTTTCGATTTTGTCTATATCTTTGCGCATATGCGGATTCCAAAATTGGACCGCGTACTCCAAATGGGGTCTAACTAATGATTTATAAAGAGGAACTATAATATCGCGCGATTTGTACTCAAAATTTCGAGCTATAAAACCTAACACTTTGTTCGCCTTATTGACCGCTGCTGTACTTTGTTTCGCTACTTTTAAATCACTAGTGACTATAACTCCTAAATCTTTTTCCTGCTCTACGCTTGTTAAATCTTTCCCTGACATACTATACGCAAAATTACCGTTACGCGAACCTATATGCAAAATTTTGCACTTATCACGTTAAATCTCATTTGCCATGTGACTGACCAATCAACGATTTTATTCAGATCTTCCTGAATTTTACCTCTATCTTCGTCATTAATCGCCCTACCACCCAGCTTCGTGTCATCCGCAAACTTTGAAACTGTACTGACTAGGCCGACATCTAAATCGTTAATATATATAAGAAAAAGCAAGGGGCCCAATACAGAACCCTGAGGAACGCCACTCGCTACATTAGCCCAACACGACTCCGCTCCATCAACGACCACCCTCTGTTTCCTACCTCGCAACCACTCTTCTAGCCAATTTATTACTACACCCCTGATTCCATGAGCCTTAGTTTTTTCAATGAGTCTTTTGTGCGGCACGGTGTCAAACGCTTTTTGAAAATCTAAATACACTACATCAACCGCCCGATGTCTATCGTAAACGTCAACCACGCTTTGGAAAAATTCTAAAAGATTAGTTAAGCAAGATTTGTTTCGCCTAAATCCGTGCTGCGTATTTCTAACTAGCTTATGGAATTCTAAGTGTTCGACTATACGATCCCTAATTATTGATTCCAGTAGCTTACCTACAACAGACGTTAAACTGATTGGCCTATAATTTCCCGCCGCACCTTTATCGCCTTTCTTAAAGATAGGTGTTACGTTTGCTAACTTGAAATTATCTGGTACGCACCCCTCAGAAATAGACGCATTAAAAATCTTTGTTAGCGGCACAACAATGCTATCTTTTAATTCTTTTAGTTGTATGGGATATATGGAATCCGGCCCGGTGATTTACGCGTTTTCATTTTATCAATATAGCGCATTACTCCCCTTCACTAACGACAATATTATCCAAAATATTACCATTATCAAAAGGTATTATGTCTATGACCGTAGGGATATTCGTTACATCTTCTATAGTAAAAACTGACGTAAAAAATTCGTTTAGCAAGGTAGCCATTTCCTTGTTTTCAGAAACTAGATCTCCGTTTACATTTTTCAATGGACCCAAGACACTTTTTACTGGATTTCTATTATTGACGTATTGAAAGAATCGCTTGGGGTTTTCTTTACCGTCACGAGCTATGGAGATTTCAAATTCGCGCTTGGACTTTTTTATTACACTTTTCGCTTCACGCCTCAGAGATATGTAGTTGTTTCGTAACAACAAATTGTCTTTATCGCACTTATGTTGCCTATAAGCCCTATCTCTACTCTTTATAATGTCTCCTACTCTAGAAGTAAACCACAAGGGCTTGTTGTTTACTTTCGCACGCTTAATTTTGTACGGTACACATTCCTCATTTATAGTCCTAAATACTGTTTCGAACGATTCCCACATTAGTTTTGCGTTGGAGTTCCCCATCACGTTTTCCCAATTGACGTGTGACAATTTATTCGAAATTTACAAAAGTCTGCGTGCTGGAAGTTAGGAATTTTAGTCGAGTTAGTTGGTTTCGAGTGACTTACTGAGAGGACAAACTCTACCATATTGTGATCGCTATTGCTTAACGGTTCTATTACTTGAAGATCAGTAATTAGCCTATCATCCGTAGTTATTACTAAATCTAAAATACTGTCCAACCTCGTAGGTTCCCCAACCTTTTGAATAAGAAAGCTATCCTCGAGAAAATTAACTAAACGATTACCTTCCGCGTCTCCCTGCATTGTATCGTAATTCACGTTGGCGCAATTAAAGTCACCCATAACTAAAGCCTGCTCACTACCGATTATTCTCTTTAGTTCACGATATAACGCTTCGTCCGTATCAGCTGTTTGATTAGGGGGCCTATATATAACCGCAACAAGAAGTTTGAAGTCGTTTAATTTAAGTTCTGCTATAGTCGAATCTATCGGTTCTGGAATTGTGCTTTACTTCTATAACGTTCGCAATATTATCTTTGATATACAACATAACACCGCCTCCTCGCCTACCTATTCTGTTTTTAACAAAAAGTCTATAACCTTTAATTTGATACTCCCCTACAAAGTCACGTGTTTCAGTGCTAAGCCACGATTCGTTTATCGCAATTAAATCATAGTCTTTACAAGCAATTAAAGAAAAAATTCATTTATTTTATTTCGTAGGCTACGAGCATTTAAGGATAGAACCTTCAAATTGTTTGTAATTACGACACCTTCGCGAGCGCAGGGGAAATTTGGAATTTACGCTGGGACCGTTCGAGTTACGGCAGCCTGAAAAGAAGAGACAGTATTATGAAATCTTCCTAAACGCGCAGCTCCACGTCATTAAGATGAAGTCCATCTTCGAGGAACAAGTCCCTCCTGCCGTAGAAACTGTTCCAAAAATTCGCAAATGCACTCCTTCCTGTTGGCAAAGAGACTTTAGGTTATTGTTAATATAGGTCGCCTTGCTGTAGAAATCGTTACGTTGGATAATTCGAGGAAGTATACCTGTTAAAACAATCTTATTAGTTTTCTCCTTTAGTCGCTCTATAAGTCCCTGTACCTAGCCAGCAGTTCTTCCGATCTAGAATTTAAAACGTTATTAGTACCGACATGAATAACATACGTTGTGTCCTCGGCGGTACCGTCTGTAAAATGGTCAACACTATTAGTTATATCCTCCACCCTTGCACCAGGGTAGCAGTAACGGCGCCTACGACGAGGGTTTCTCCCACAGAATTCCTCGAGCTGCCCTCGAACAATGGAATCGCCAACGAGTCGTATTTCCGGTTCATCAGCATCTTCGAAACCTAAAACAGAAAACTTATTGCTTGTTATTACTGGTAGACAAGTCTTTGCTTTTCGCAATGGGGCTCCATTTCGCACTCGAACGAAGGGTTGGGAACTAGGGGAAGAGAGAGGGCTATTAGCAGTGGCGACTCGTGGTATAAATGTATGGGGGTGCGATTTCATAAAATTGTACGACAACACGGACTCACAATAGGCTAGCGCGAATCCAACTGCCGCTCACAAGAGTACTTGTATTAACATATGCGGCTATGCCAGACGTACAATTCTAGTTAATTACAAATAAGTAATAATTTCAATAAAATACATATAAATGGCTTATATCATTATTACTGAAGTAACTATTAGTAAAAATAAAGTTGTTATAAAAAAAAATCGCGATTGTACTTATATTTTCATTACAACAGTAAAATATAATTTATATTTACTTGAGCGGAAAATCTATCGCTCCATTCGGCTGCAATATTATTTTGTATTCAAACAGCGGTACGCTGTTTGAAGCTATGCTATAAGTTTAGAATATTATGTACTGTATGAAGGCTTACTCATAATGCCCCATGAATCATAATGCCACATGAATTTTTAAAATATATTTCAAGAATATTTATTTTAATATCTTAAAATTAATATATTTTTTATCTGTTAAATTAATATTTATCGTTTCAAGCAAGGGGGAGCGACCGCTCCATCGCTCCTATACGCCAGTCGCCACTGGCTATTAGTACTATTTATATTATTTGTAGAATCTGAGGCAGGAGGGTTCGTAACTGGAGTCTCAAAGGATTCTATTTTTGCCGTCAGGAGCATCACGGTTTCTTCAAGCCTCACCCTGGCCTCCCTCTCACGTTCTAACTCGTTCCTCAGCACTTCTATGCTTGAGCACCATCTGCAAACTAACTTTTCATTAATATTAGTCATTGTAAACGCGTAAACGGCAAATTTCCCTTCACAGCGACTGCAAGTACTTGACGGGGGTGCCATGCTTTTAATTAGTTAAAATACAAACAAAAACAAAAAACGAGCGTTTGGAAATTAATAAATTACAACGTAGGTATACCGCGTGCTTATTGTGTCGTCACCTGCGAAAACCGGCAAGAATGTTCTTGTAACACAATTTTATGCTAAATGAATATATAATTACAAAGCTACCGACGAAAGATCTGTTAAAGAAAAAGTATTAAATGGCACTTATCTGTCGCTCTTCGACCGACTTAATTCCTTTTTTCCCCACGGTGATTGACCCTTCGGGAGGTCAGGTAGTGTGTTAAGGGAAAATGAACCTTAAGAAACCGCGTTTCTGATAGATTTGAAAAACAAAAAAGGCAAACCAAGGGAATTTCAACCTTATGAAACCTCGTGTAGTAATAGATTCGGAAACAAACAAGTACTAGCCTTGGTTTAGTCAAGTAATATAGTAATGAATAAAGTCAATAAATGAAATATATTCGTTAATTAATGATTAGTAACACGAAGTAATTTAGTTAAGAATGCACCAAACACTATTTTTTTTTTTAAAGACACTTGAACGATAACCACTTATTCAATTGGTAACACTGGACACTCGATAAAACACGTCTGTTCACAAGGAAAGACTGATGCACATATATATATACACATATATATATATAATATACAAAGGTGGGCACCCGGGCCTCAAAAAGTACCGACGGTCCCGGTCCCGGTCCTTGCCTCAAACTGGACCGACGGTCCTGGTCACGGTCCTTTCTGAAGATAGGACCTAGGAACGACTCGGTCCTCGGTCCTTATATATAATATAAGTGAAAAATTTGATTAAAATGAAAAATGAAATTAAAGACACCGGAAATCTTTAATTTTATTAACGTAAATTATAATTAATACAATACATAAATGATGAAAAAAAGTACTCCAGGTTCTGCTCAGCCTTGGGGCCCAGGTATTCAAAGTATTTGTCCAGGTACGGCCAGGGATTGCCGGGTTCAGTTCTTCCGCTAGGAGCTCCAGTTGCTTGACTTGAAGTTGAAGCACTAACATCAGTAGATTCTTCGTCTCCTCCAGGTGTTGAAACAAGTTTCAGTTCAGTCTCAGTCTCTTTCTGAGTCTTCTGGAGGAAACGATCCATCTTCTTTAGAACTTCAAATAATCACTAAACACACTAAAATCACTAAAAAAGACCGTCCGGACCGGACCGTCCGGAATTGCTTAAAAATGGACCGTCGATCCTCATTTCGGTCATCACTGAGAAAAGGATCGACTTTCTCGCTCACGGTCCTTAAAAAGGACCGAGTTCCTGGAGTTCGGTCCTTTTGGAACTCGGTCCTGCCCACCTTTGCATAACCTTACAACCTTACAAAGGTTCCACGTGATGATTTCTCATTTCGCGAAGGTCAAGCGTGTCGCCCCTCCTCTCGAGTTGGCCTGGTGAAGTAGTGAGTTGGATTCTTGCGCTCTCCATCTCACATAGCCAGGTACGCCCGGCTCATCGGGGATTGTTCTGAGCCAGGCGTCAAGTCTTCTTTTGAAGATTTCCACTGCAACTCCCTTCGTGTTTCTTAGGTCTTTGGGCAACTGATTAAATAGTTTTGGTCCTCTCACTACAAAACTATTTTCTTTCAGGGTTAAGGATGTTCCCTGTCTCGCCTTCAATTTGGGAATACGACACAGTCTACCGCTTCTACTTTCCACCGTTGTTTGGGGAGTTATGGGATTCAGAGTAAGATTAGGGACTAGTTTCTCCATTATTTTCCAAGTGTAAATAATGGTGTATCTCTCTCTTCTCCTTTCCAGTGAATATAGGTCTAGTTCTCGTAACCTTTCCCAGTAATTTAGTTCTTTGCACCCATTGATCTTGGCTGTGAAACTTCTTTGAATCCCCTCCAGCTGTCTAATGTCTTCTTTTTTATATGGGGATGTTAGGACTGAGCAGTATTCCAGTTTGGGTATTATCAGGGTTTTCAGTAGAGGGATCATTACATTCCTATCCCTTCGTTTAAAAGTTCTCAATATCTGACCCGTTATTCTCTTTGCTCTGTTTACTGCTATCTTATTTTGTGTTTCAAATTTCGCATCATCTGTCATTACAACCCCTAAATCTTTTGCTCTGGAATTTCTCTGGACTTCCTGTCCATTTGGGGTATAATATTCCATGGACTTTAGGTCTTCTCTTTTTCCGTACCGAAATAGCTGAAATTTCTCGGTGTTAAACTTCATATTGTTGTCTTCCGTCCACTTGTAAATTTTGTTTATGTCGGTTTGTAGAGATCCTATGTCTTCTGGTTTTCGTATTTTTCTACTGATCTTTGTGTCATCTGCAAAGGATGTTACTGTGCTGTCTCTGGTAACGTCCTCATCTATGTCAGTTAGCATGATTATGAAGAGTAGTGGAGCTAATACCGTTCCTTGTGGTACTGAGCTGAGGACCTCTGATTCTGATGAAGATACTCCTTGTACTGTAACGACTTGCCTCCGCTCACTAAGGAAATTATATATCCATTTCCCTACTTTTCCTGTTATTCCCATATATTTCAGTTTATGTATTATGATTCCATGGTCATACTTGTCGAACGCTTTAGCAAAGTCTGTGTATAGTACATCATAGTTTTCATTACTTTCAAGTGAATCAATAATGTTGTTGTAGTGTTCCATTAGTTGTGACAGGCATGATCTGCCTGACCGAAACCCGTGTTGGTTATCATTGAATTTTTTCTGAGTTTCCAAAACGTCATAGATTTTCTGTCTAACAATTCTTTCAAATAATATATATATATACACAAACTCAGAATGGTTCCCTGAGAACATTATATGTTAAACACAGACCGTGCATGGAACAAGGAACTCTTCTGGGAAAATTAAATCCACTATAGTCCGAATAAGTAATGGTAAATGACAAATACCATAGTTTTTTTCCTTTTTCATGATTTTAGCCCGACGTGGGCAACGGGTCTCTCGCAAAGAGATCCCATAAATATAGCTTCCCTCACCAGCTATCTGCAAAGCAGACAGGATCCAGCTTTGGGACGTGGATCTAGGGTTTAAAGCAAACCTAGATCCCTACACTCAGAACCTCTATATAAGTAAAAGACTCGTTGCATTCACGTCGTGTTGAATAAATCAAAGAAAAAGGGGGTAACTATTGTATTTTTAGCCAAAAAAAACCAAAACTTAAACCTCAACCGGGACATTGAGCGTCCACTTTTCAAGGCACGAAACACGTCCGTTTAGTATACACAAACTCAGAATGGTTCCCTGAGAACATTATATGTTAAACACAGACCGTGCATGGAACAAGGAACTCTTCTGGGAAATTAATCCACTATAGTCCGAATAAGTAATGGTAAATGACAAATACCATAGTTTTTTCCTTTTTCATGATTTTAGCCCGACGTGGGCAACGGGTCTCTCGCAAAGAGATCCCATAAATATAGCTTCCCTCACCAGCTATCTGCAAAGCAGACAGGATCCAGCTTTGGGACGTGGATCTAGGGTTTAAAGCAAACCTAGATCCCTACACTCAGAACCTCTATATAAGTAAAAGACTCGTTGCATTCACGTCGTGTTGAATAAATCAAAGAAAAAGGGGGTAACTATTGTATTTTTAGCCAAAAAAACCAAAACTTAAACCTCAACCGGGACATTGAGCGTCCACTTTTCAAGGCACGAAACACGTCCGTTTAGTATACACAAACTCAGAATGGTTCCCTGAGAACATTATATGTTAAACACAGACCGTGCATGGAACAAGGAACTCTTCTGGGAAAATTAAATCCACTATAGTCCGAATAAGTAATGGTAAATGACAAATACCATAGTTTTTTTCCTTTTTCATGATTTTAGCCCGACGTGGGCAACGGGTCTCTCGCAAAGAGATCCCATAAATATAGCTTCCCTCACCAGCTATCTGCAAAGCAGACAGGATCCAGCTTTGGGACGTGGATCTAGGGTTTAAAGCAAACCTAGATCCCTACACTCAGAACCTCTATATAAGTAAAAGACTCGTTGCATTCACGTCGTGTTGAATAAATCAAAGAAAAAGGGGGTAACTATTGTATTTTTAGCCAAAAAAACCAAAACTTAAACCTCAACCGGACATTGAGCGTCCACTTTTCAAGGCACGAAACACGTCCGTTTAGTATACACAAACTCAGAATGGTTCCCTGAGAACATTATATGTTAAACACAGACCGTGCATGGAACAAGGAACTCTTCTGGGAAAATTAAATCCACTATAGTCCGAATAAGTAATGGTAAATGACAAATACCATAGTTTTTTTCCTTTTTCATGATTTTAGCCGACGTGGGCAACGGGTCTCTCGCAAAGAGATCCCATAAATAGCTTCCCTCACCAGCTATCTGCAAAGCAGACAGGATCCAGCTTTGGGACGTGGATCTAGGGTTTAAAGCAAACCTAGATCCCTACACTCAGAACCTCTATATAAGTAAAAGACTCGTTGCATTCACGTCGTGTTGAATAAATCAAAGAAAAAGGGGGTAACTATTGTATTTTTAGCCAAAAAAAACCAAAACTTAAACCTCAACCGGGACATTGAGCGTCCACTTTTCAAGGCACGAAACACCCCCTTTTTCTTTGATTTATTCAACACGACGTGAATGCAACGAGTCTTTTACTTATATAGAGGTTCTGAGTGTAGGGATCTAGGTTTGCTTTAAACCCTAGATCCACGTCCCAAGCTGGATCCTGTCTGCTTTGCAGATAGCTGGTGAGGGAAGCTATATTTATGGGATCTCTTTGCGAGAGACCCGTTGCCCATGTCGGGCTAAAATCATGAAAAAGGAAAAAAAACTATGGTATTTGTCATTTACCATTACTTATTCGGACTATAGTGGATTTAATTTTCCCAGAAGAGTTCCTTGTTCCATGCACGGTCTGTGTTAACATATAATGTTCTCAGGGAACCATTCTGAGTTTGTGTATACTAAACGGACGTGTTTCGTGCCTTGAAAAGTGGACGCTCAATGTCCCGGTTGAGGTTTAAGTTTTGGTTTTTTTTTGGCTAAAAATACAATAGTTACCCCCTTTTTCTTTGATTTATTCAACACGACGTGAATGCAACGAGTCTTTTACTTATATAGAGGTTCTGAGTGTAGGGATCTAGGTTTGCTTTAAACCCTAGATCCACGTCCCAAAGCTGGATCCTGTCTGCTTTGCAGATAGCTGGTGAGGGAAGCTATATTTATGGGATCTCTTTGCGAGAGACCCGTTGCCCACGTCGGGCTAAAATCATGAAAAAGGAAAAAAACTATGGTATTTGTCATTTACCATTACTTATTCGGACTATAGTGGATTTAATTTTCCCAGAAGAGTTCCTTGTTCCATGCACGGTCTGTGTTTAACATTATATATATATATATATACACACACACACATATATATATATACACACACACATACACATATACACACACACACACACATATATATATATACACACACACACATATATATATATATATATATATATATATGTATATATATATCCCCGCAAGGGGGTTCTAAGCTCGTGCTCTTGAGTGCTCTTTGTGCTCGTTTGTACGTGCTTGTTCCTGGAGGTTTCACGTGCGCCCTCCCGGCCCTAGCACCCAAGGATGATGGGGCTCGACCCTGCAGTCCTTGTCATCCTTGGTCTTTTTCCACTTCGACTGTCCCCTCCACCCTTTCTTTTTCCTTTGTCTTTCCTCTCACTTTTTCTTTGTTTTTCCACTGAGATATGCCCTTTAAATAGAGGCGAATCGGTTCTTCCCGAACTAAAAAAAAAAAAAAAAATATATATATATTATATTATATATAGAACTGGGACCCCTTTCCATATAGAATTTGGCCTACTTTGAAAATATGACAAATGAGCAGTTTAACACTTACATTAATATTTAGTTATGTTGCCCTTGGCCTTGATGACCATTTGGAGATGTTTCGGCATGCTATCACTCAGTTTTTCAAAATAATCCAAGGTCATGTTCTTAATCCACAACGACTTGATCTCGCGCTGCAGACTATCGAGTGATGTGGTGTCGATGTTTCAAAGCTTCTGCTTCATGACATTCCAGCAGTTCTCGATCGGATTCAGGTCAGGGCTATTTCCTGGCCACTTCAGCACGTTAATATTATTGTCAGCAAGCCACTTCGACACTTTTTTTCGCCTTATGACAAGGCGCACTGTCGTGCATGAAAACACTGGCGCCGTGTATTTTGTAAAAATTAAGCTGCCAGACACCGCAAGATTATTCCGTAACTCGTATAGAGCCACTCTGGCAAATTAAACTAGGGCAGCTTGACAATGGAGCTTATATGGAAAGGTCCCAGTTCTATTTGCCGAGAATATATATATATATAATATATATATATATATATATATATATATATATATATATATATATATATATATATATATATATATATATATATATATATATATATATATATACACACACATATATATATATATATATATATATATTATATATATATATATATATATATTTTTTAGTTCAGGAAGAACCGATTCGCCTCTATTTAAAGGGCATATCTCAGCGGAAAAACAAAGAAAAAGTGAGAGGAAAGACAGAGGAAAAAGAAAGGGTGGAGGGGACAGTCGAAGTGGAAAAAGACCAAGGATGACAAGGACTGCAGGGTCGAGCCCCATCATCCTTGGGTGCTAGGGCCGGGAGGGCGCACATGAAACCTCCAGGAACAAGCACGTACAAACGAGCACAAAGAGCACTCAAGCACGAGCTTAGAACCCCCTTGCGGGGATATATATATATATATATATATATACAGGGCGTCCCAAAAAAATGTATACACACTTTAAATACTTATAAAGGCAGTGTTTATTAAAATACATTTCATTTTCAAAATGTAATAGAATCTACAGACATTATTTAATTGTTTTGTCAACGCCTGTTTTCAAACTGACGTCCGTTCTGGTCCAGGCACTGCTGATAACGCGAAGCAATGGAATCGCAAACATCACGAAACATTTCGTTTGGTATTTGTGTGCATTCTCGTTCAATGGCTGCTCTCAATTCAGCGACTGTTGCAGGTAAATAATTAGGGTGATGCAAAAAAGGGGTCAAATTTTTTTTTTTCAATTTTCAGGGAGACACCCTCCTATTTTATTCATATTCCTAAGAAAGCATTGTATGCGAAATTTGGGGTTGAAAAAGAGAAAATTAGAGGTTGCTACCAAGCTTTAAAAATAAATGTATATCAGTTTGTGCTCAAAAATATTGTTTTGTTGATATTTTCGCCGGAGCCGGTTTGATATGTACCTAGTTAACCTAGTTTGAAAAAAAACGATGACATTCTAGACTATAGTACGTAGTGAGCTCATAAAATAGTAAATAATAGGCACGCTGATTTCCGCACCACCCTCTGAGGTACAGTGTATAGCGCGTTAACTTTTTTTTATGTGGAAGTTTCCCCAGTAGGCATATCATAACCACTTATGTATGTTTATTTTCGTTTTTTGTGAAGCAAGAGTAATGTTTTCTTGTTTTTGTTTGAGAGTGACGACCTGTAACTTTTAACAATTTGAAGAAGGTATTGTTTCTGCTCTTCATCATTGGTTATCAGTTTGTTGTATTCCTCCATCAGTCGTACACCTCTTTCCGCAATGTCGTTTACCACTTTGAGTCCATATGCGATATCTCTTGCATTCGCATAACTTTCATCATCATTCCATTCTTCAGCATCTTTTTCAAGAAAAGTGCAAGGCACCTCTAGGATTTCAAAGAATCTTTTTGTGTTCGCAGTAACGAAATCCTGCAGTTGTTTCTGCCCAGCTGATTCAGGATTTATTGATGCTCGTTTGCTCGGTTTTGAGTCAACTGGTTTCTGCAGAGCATGCTTCATTTTGTTTTTTGTCTCATGCGAAACAGCTGAATCAAAAAATGCAAGCGCCACAAGCTCCTCAGAGAGGTACCACAAATGTCTCAAAAACTTATTGAGTGCAGCACTTGCAATTTTGTCATCCTTTTGCTTGTAGAGCTACAGACTTTGCACAAAATGCAAATCTGAACGGGGGGGCATGAGGGTATGGGTGCCAG
Organism: Bathynomus jamesi; assembly: GCA_023014485.1. Classification (NCBI taxonomy): domain Eukaryota; kingdom Metazoa; phylum Arthropoda; class Malacostraca; order Isopoda; family Cirolanidae; genus Bathynomus; species Bathynomus jamesi. Next base: position 262,905 of record JAJOZX010002638.1, on the reverse strand, counting down.
GTACCACGATCTGATGTATATCGCAGCTGAAAAGCAGCAAACATCTCTCAGTCCTTTTTCCTCTCTCTCAGTTAGTTTAAACTGAGATTTAAACATCCAAATTTTAATGCAGTAAATTAGCTTGCCCATCCATCGTGCTCTGTGATAAGCTCCGGGTGCTTTAAAGCTGATTCCTGACTTGGGGGCACTACCGATGAAAATGAGCGTTAGCTCGAGCAATTCCTTGTAGTCATCACGAGGCTGCTGTTCATCAAGCTGAGCTTGAGCAAATTGAATGAGTTCTTCAGCATCTGAGATTTTCTCTGCAATGTTAGGGTCATCTGTTGCTGTTTGGTAATTGTTCTTGTCAATTTCCACCCACTTTGCTTTGAATCTCTTAAACAGTTGTATGTCAGGGCCACTAGAAGATGGCAAGGAGACAGAAACTGCAGCTTCTAACACTATTTCGAAAATATGATGTCGGCAAGCCAGCCACAGCATATCTTTATCCAATCTTTGCTCTAGTAACATACAAGCACCACTCTTAGAACCTGTGTTGGAGGCAGTGGTGTCAAAACACATGCCCTTCACTTGGTCAGATATATTCCACTCCAATACTAACTGATGGACAGCATCTGCAATGTTTTGACCAGTTCCTCTGGCAAGTTTGGGAATACCAAGAAGCTGATCAACTCCTTGGCCGGAAATTAGAACTGGCAGTCGATCAACATTTTCATGACCAGTAATATCTTCCAGTAGTTTGCCGTCCCAATGTATTTGGAGAGGGCAATTTGTTTCGAAATCCTGCTTCAAATTTTCTGCCATTGTCTTGCGGTTCCTTTGTCTTGCTCTCCGTATCGATGAATAGCTAACATTGTATTCTTCAGGGTTTTGCCCAAGAGCATTGATTGTTGGGATCAAGATTTCCGAAGCAGCTCTATCACTTACTTTTGCAGCATCAAGAGATACAATCATTGAAGAATCCATAAGCTTTGCACTCTTAGACTTTGATCTACTTTGTCTCGAAGTTGATGGCTGCTGAGGGTCAGCAACAAATTCTTCTTCTGATTTTGAACTATCTTCATTCAAACTTGAAGGACTTGAACTTGAGAGCACTGCTGCTTCGAAAACGGCTGTTTCCCTCTTTCTTTTCTTTTCAAGCAATGTTTCCTTTTCTCTAGCAATCTCTTCCATTTGTGAAAAAACTTTATCCACTCCAGACATTTTGCCTTTTCTTCCTTTTTGTCGTTGCAGCATCAAAAACTCACGATCTTCATCTATCTTTATCATGTCAAGAGCACTTGCATGTGCAATGTCAAACAGATCTTGCAAGTCATTTTGCCAACTCTCTTGTTTTTGAAGTAGTGCAGGTAATTGCTTCTTCTTATTATTTCTGTTCTTCTTTAGTTTCTCCCACTCGTTGAAAAGTTTCTTTACTCTCTCCACGACATGACATTTCAACACTGTTGGGATGCGTGCCTTTTCCCACACATCCATAACATCTCTAGCAGTCAACAAAGCCGCTGTTTTCACCTGTTGCTTTTTATTGATCTTGTAGTTCATAAACAATGCTAATGTTTCCTTTTAGATGGAAGCTGGGTTTCTTTGAAGGACTCTATAGGATGTCCTATGAGCCAAACAACTGTTTTGTGACGCGTATGCCGCTCCATGAGTGCAACTCAGCAACTGCTATACAACCACTCTCAGCGAAGGCAGCAAAGATACTGAGTCAGTGACGCCGCACTTACACTGACGCGGCCGCCACAGTGACGTCACAGCAAAGAAATGATTCTAGAATGTTCGGCCACGGCGTCTATAGCAATGAAAGGGATGAGAAGGTTTACGGAAAGAGGTTCAGAGTCTGTTATGACTGCTATATGTTGCTGACTACCATTTTTGATGAAATCTGCAAAATAAATAAATGTACAATAAATACAAACTGAAAAATAACAATATACAAAATGTTCAATGGATGGTAGCAACCTCTAAAATGTCTTCAATTGTGCTGAAATTTTGCATGTTCAGATTTTACACTAAATTAAATAAAATTAGAGGGTGTCTTCAAGTTTTTGAAATGATAAGTTATTTTGCATCACCCTAAATTATATATATATATATATATATATATAATATATATATATATATATATATATTATATAATATATATATCATACATATATTTCGCTTTCACCAACAACAATAGTATCAAATCTTACCTCAACTATAAAGAAAAAACACCCCAGCCACTTGCTTCGTCCATTATCTACGCTTTTAATTGTGTTCGCTGCAAAGCGAACTATATTGGCAGTACCATCCGTCAATATACAAGAGTGGACGAGCATCGTGGGATTTCTACAAGAACTTCACAGCCCTTGAACAAACCCTCCAAATCAGCAATAAGGGATCACTGCCACCTCCACAACCACCCGTTACTTTCCTCCAATTTCAAAATCATTAATTCAGCCAACCAACTAATCGACTTCCTCATACTTGAGTCCCTTTATATCCTCAGTATCCAGCCAACCCTCAACCATTACAGTTCCGCTTTCAATTTAAACATTGCGAAATAAACTCTCAAAAGAAATCCACCATCACTCCTCCCGGCTCCATCTTCCTAATATGGAATTCTTTCAACAGGCAACCATCCCCAATCTTCTGTATAATTAGTCTCTCATTACGTTAACAATCTGGTAAGAAACCCTTCAGTTCTGTTTCACCTAAACCGTTTTATATTTTACTTATTGTCCATACTTTTATACTTTATATCATTTAATTTTTAATCGTTTAATTTCTCGCTAATTGTTGCGCCATTTTAATTTATTGTTCGTTTCTATTTATTATAATTATTTGTTTCTATTTGTTTTTAAACTTTTTAGCACTGATGATGGAAATTGAATTTTTCGGAAACGTCTGTTAATAAACATGTACCATCTTTTCGTCCTCCTATTCCTCGCTATATATATATATATATATATAATATATATATATATATATATATATATATATATATATATATATATATGGGTGGGCGGAAAGTAGCTCCCTATTTTAGATTGGTAAAAAAATACGTATATTATCCATTTATTTCAGAAGAAATAATATGAAAAGGTAGGCATACATGGTAGGTTTTCTCTAAAATTCAATGTGGGCTCCAACTCTTTCCACCAGCTTCTGGAGCCGCCCAGGAATGGCGTCCACTGACTTTAGCAGGAACTCCGGCGGGATGGAGGACATGACTTCCCGAATTCGGTCCTCCAGTTCTTCCAATGTCCTCGGTTTGGTGCGGTAGACTTCTTCCTTTACCCACCCCCAAAGAAAGAAGTCGCACGGTGTCAAGTCGGGCTCCTGGCTGGCCATTGATGTGGACCACGACGACCCATCCAACGCCCAGGGAAGTGGGCATCCAGCCACTCACGGACAACAAGAGCGAAGTGCGGAGGGGCGCCATCTTGCATAAATATCAGATCGTCGATGTTCTCCCATGTGCTGACAACCGGCCAGACCTCGTTTCGCAACATAGCAAGGTACCGCTCAGCATTCATGGTGTTGCGCAGAAGGAACGGGCCCACAACCTGATCTGAGGTCATACCACACCACACCGTTACACTGAACCGATTCTGCCGTTTTTCAGCGGTAACCATGGGATCCTCTCCTGCCCAGTAGTGGCAATTGTGGCGGTTGACAAAGCCTCCGACGTGGAACACCGCCTCGTCGCTCCAGAGGATGTTGCGGAAGAGATGGGGCCAGTCTTCATGCCAAGCCAGCATGATTTCCCCGAACTCCATGCGAATGTCGCAGTCCTCGTCCGAGAGAGATTGGCAGTAATGCGGCTTCCACGCACGCCAGTTCAGCTCCTTCTTCAGCACAGTTCGCACTGAGTAGCGGGAGAGTCCACTTTCCCGAGCTGCCTGGCGAGTTGACTTTCGTGGACTCCGTGCGAACATTTCCTGAACTGCCTGCACCGTCTCCTGGGCCCTGGATGTCGAAGGGCGACCACATCTTCGAACATCTGCCACAGACCCCGTGGTCATGAGCTTCGAGTGGCAGTTCTTGATTGTTTTCGGGTCCACTTGGGCACGTGGTCCGTGAATGGCCCGCCACCATCTTTGAACTCGAACGACAGATTGCCAAACTTCGTACCGTGCCGCCAACTGGGCACGCTCCTGCAGTGTTAAACGCTCAGTCATGTTACCCTTCAATCTGAAATGAAAAAAAAAAATGAACGTTACAATTGTACCACTTTAGAGAACACAAAGAGAACACTTTAGAGAAAAAAGATTACCGTTACAATTGTACCACTTTAGAGAACACACCATAACAATATAACAATACAATCACAATTTATACATAATTTATATGTAATTTAAATTAGGGAGCTACTTTCCGCCCCCCTGTATATTATATATATATATATACACACACACGCACACACACACACATATATATATATATATATATATATATATATATGAAAATTATTTCACGAAAGTAACACGTGAAAAATATTTATGATGAATAAAACCACGAAGGAAAGGAAACACAAAAAGGTGCTCAAGCTCTTTCGTCTAATGACATCCTCAGGAACACTGAAGTACATAAAAGGTTACGGCCTATATATAGGTTACAGAAAGGAAAAAAAATAAATAAATAAATAACATACATACACACAAACATATATATACTGTATATATATACATACATATCTACACACACATATATATATATATATATATATATATAAAGCTTTCGATAAATGTGACCATGGTATAATAGGACATAAAATTAAAGACATGGGAATAACAGGCAAAGTGGGAAAAAGGATCTACAACTTCCTTAGTGATCGTCTGCAGGTCGTCAAAATTCAAGGTATATCATCATCAGAATCGGAAGTACGCAGCTCAGTACCACAAGGGACAGTACTGGCCCCACTCCTGTTCATTATCATGCTAACAGACATAGACAGCGGAGTAAACAGCAATAGTATAGTAACATCCTTTGCAGACGATACAAAGATCAGCAGAAAAACAGCGATGTACATGACGTGGAGGCCTTGCAGAGGGACACGAACAAAATATACAAATGGTCAGAAGACAACAACATGTCATTCAACGCCGAGAAATTTCAACTCTTGAGATATGGTAGAAAAGAAGAACTTAAACAGACTGCATATTATGCTCCAGATAGACAGGAAATTCAGAGAAGCATGAAAGCGATTGATCTCGGGATAATAATGACAGATGATGCGAAATTCGAAACACAAAATCAGATAGCGATAAATAAGCAAAAAGAGTCGCCGGACAGGTTCTAAGAACGTTCAAGAGAAGGGACAGGACAGTAATGATTCCCCTGCTAAAAACACTGATTATACCAAAACTTGAATACTGCTCAGTTTTGACGTCCCCATATAAAAAGGAAGAAACTAATAAACTAGAAGAAACGCAAAGGCATTTCACAGCCAAGATTGATGGCTGCAAGAACTCAACTACTGGGAAAGACTACGTAAACTAAATCTGTACTCACTGGAAAGAAGAAGAGAGAGGTACATCATAATCTACATATGGAAAATGATCGAAAAACTGGTACCAAACCTAAAACTAAACCCAATTACCATTCAAACAACACTGGAAAATAGGAAAGGCAGAATGTGTAGTGTTCCCAAATTAAAAGCACGACAAGGGACCTCCTCAACCCTGAAGGAAAATAGCTTGGTTGTCAGGGGGCCAAGACTTTTCAACCAGCTTCCTAAGGACCTCAGAAACGTAACGGGGGTCAAAGTTGAAGTCTTCAAGAAAAGACTGGATGCCTGGCTCAGGACAGTACCAGATGAGCCGGGCGTGCCTGGCTATGTACGGTGGAGAGCGCAAGAAAGTAACTCGCTCCTCCACCAGGCCAGACCTAGAGGCGGGGCCACCAGCTTGACCTCCGTGTGAAGAGAGACCAACACACGAAACAACATAAGGTAAGGTAAGGTATATATGCAATAAACGGAGAAGTAAAAATAAAAATTAAAAATTAAAAATTAGAGGATTAACAAAGAGGCATACAGATTTGTAAGGAAAAATATCGATTTTTAGCACAAGATCAAATGAATTATAAAAATACAAATTTATACTGGAAATCTGCCCGGGTTTTAACACTTTGCTTTTTAGAGTCAAGTTTCGATATATATAAAAATAAAATGAAGATTAAAAGTTAATAAAGTAGCATACAAGTTTACCAAAGATTTAGCGTCCTACCCTTTTTATCTAAATTTGTTTTGAAGGAATTCAAAACAACAGGATCGAGTTAATTCCGCTTTTCATGTCCACTTCACCTTCTCTGCCCTACCTTTACGGTCTTATTAAAACCCACAAACTTGGCAACCCTATGCGCCCTATTATTAGCTCGGTGGGCTCTATTACTTATAAACTCTCCAAATGGCTTGTCAAAGTCTTGTCCCCCATTCTCGGAACTATCTCTGATTCACATGTAAAAAATTCCATGGATCTTACTGAAAAATTGAATAATGCACGTACTGAAACTAACGATAGATTGATCAGTTTTGACGTTTGTTCATTGTTTACAAAAGTGCCGATTGATGATATGCTTGACTTTCTCTCCCAAGAATTACATAAGTATGACCTGCCACTACCTTCACACATTGTTTTGGAACTTATTAAGCTTTGCATCAAAGACTGTAAATTCACTTTCAATAACGAGTATTATCAACAAGTGTTTGGGATGGCCATGGGCAACCCCTTATCGCCCCTCCTCTCCAATATTTATATGGAGTTTTTCGAAATTACTTACATTCCGAGAATCCTGGGGGTTGGCATCCCTTGGTTGCGGTACGTACGTCGACGATATTTTGTGTATCTGGCCCATGAATCGTGACCTGGATAACTTCCTCCTTCAGTTAAATGATCAAGTTCCCTCCATTAAGTTTACTTTAGAAGTGGAACAAGACAACTCAATCCCATTTTTGGATGTGTGTACATAGGGAAAGCCCAGGTTTTAAGTTTAGTATCTATCGGAAAACAACAAACAATTTGTCCTACGTACACTTTTACTCGGGACATGACACCCCCACTAAGAAGGCCATTTTTTCATCAATGTTTCTCCGCGCCCTTAGGATCGCCAGTCCGGAATACATCGATGCCGAATTGGAAAAAATCAACGGTATTGGAAGTGATCTGTGTTACCCATCTGCGTTTATGGAATCTTGTCTCAACAAGGCAAAACGAACTTTCTATCGTGTCAATAATAACACTCGTACTTTGTCAAAAAATATTTTAGTACTTCCATTTTTCCCGGGCTTTTTAGGCATTGCTAATGTACTTAAACTTTTGGATATTAATGTAGTATTTTCATATAACAATATTGTGAAAAATATCATAGTAAAAAATAGCCCTACCAATAATTCAGGCATTATCTATAAAATTGGGTGTAAACAATGTGATTCCTTTTACATAGGTCAGACAGGAAAGGATTTGCACACACGTATAAAACAGCATCAATATTCCGTTAGAACAGGACAGTTGTCCAGTGCTCTTTTTGTCCATTTGTCAGAGTTATCCCACTGTATTGATTGGAATAATGCTTCAGTTTTATTTCATTCTAGCAACATTGTTAATAGAAATATTCTTGAGTCTGCCATTATCCAACTTTCAAATAACTTCAACATAAGCAAAGGTCTTTTTCAACTCGATCCTGTTGTTTTGAATTCCTTCAAAACAAATTTAGATAAAAAGGGTAGGACGCTAAATCTTTGGTAAACTTGTATGCTACTTTATTAACTTTTAATCTTCATTTTATTTTTATATATATCGAAACTTGACTCTAAAAGGCAAAGTGTTAAAACCCGGGCAGATTTCCAGTATAAATTTGTATTTTTATAATTCATTTGATCTTGTGCTAAAAATCGATATTTTTCCTTACAAATCTGTATGCCTCTTTGTTAATCCTCTAATTTTTAATTTTTAATTTTATTTTTTACTTCTCCGTTTATTGCATATATATATATATATATATATATATATATATATATATTATATATATATATATGTAAGGATTGTATACAAAGTTTTGTCCGATAAATAAAATTTATTCAATAAAACCAAACATAATTAATCTTCAGTGGTAGAATGATGTTCAAAGTAATCGCCTTTATTTGCAATACATTTTTGCCATCTTCCTGGCAATTTCCTGATGCCATGTGCAAAGAATGTCCGTGGTTTAGCGGTAATCCAGGCATCTAGAACAGCGTGAATTTCTTCCGCAGATGAGAACTTCCTACCACGAATTGAAGATTTAAGTGACGGAGAAAAGGTAAAAATCAGACGGTGCGAGGTCTGGTGAATATGGGGGATGTGGCAATACTGTAAAACCGAGATCGCGCAGTTTCTGAACAGTTTTAGCAGCTGTATGAGGCTTCGCGTTATCATGGAGGTAGTGAAGATGGTGGTATCCCCCATTAACTAGTCGCCGACGTTTTTGCTGAATTGCTACCTTCAAGCGATCTAAATGCTGACAGTAAATATCAGCATTTATTGTTTGTCCACGTGGCATTACCTCCAAAAGGAGAACACCCTTGCAGTCCCAGTATACCGAGAGCAGATGTTTACGAATGGTCAACGTCCGTTGAACTTCCACATTTGAGATATCACCATCTCCTCTCCAACTCATATGGTGATAGCTGCCATCATTGTCCCAATAGATCCAAACTTCGTCCATTGTAATTAATTGTCCCATGAAATCATTTGCAGCATATTTCTCCAACAACTCTAAACATATTCGTTCACGGTTTGTCTTGTGTTCAACAGTTAAATAATGTCGAATCCATCGATTAGATAAATAACGTTTCCCCATCTGAATAAGATGCTGCTGAATTGTTCTGTGACAAACTCCCAGTTCTAATGCAATACTCCTAGTCGTAGCATACTCTCTGTATCCAGAAAGTTTTGTATACCTGTATTCAAATCCAGTGATGGTCGACCACAACGTGGTTTATCATCGACATTGAAATTGTTTTCCTTGAATTGAGCCACCCACCGACGACATGTACGTTCATTTGTTGTTTCAGCACCAAGTGTCGAATTTATCTCTGCTGCTATGATTGCAGGTGACATTCCACGTTTCCAGAAGAAATAAATCAGCTTACGAACGTCTCTTCGTTCAAATTCCATGCTTAAAAATAAGCAATAAATGATAAATGCAGCGAGAAATGAATGAAGAGAAAATGATGATGGCTGACGGTTGGGTAGGCTAGGCGCTATGTAGCGCCTAGCCTACGCATAGCCTACGCATAGTGTTCGAAGCACGAGAATTACATATATATTAAATAAATCAACCGAATTTCAGCAGCCATAGACCTCATAATTACAAGAATATCAGCGTTTATTCATCGGACAAAACTTTGTATACAATCCGTATGTGTGTAGATATGTATATATATATATATATATATATATATGTTTGTGTGTATGTATGTATTTATTTATTTATTTATTTTTTTCTTTCTGTAACCTATATAGAGGCCGTAACCTTTTATGTACTTCAGTGTTCCTGAGGATGTCATTAGACGAAAGCGCTTGAGCACCTTTTTGTGTTTCCTTTCCTTCGTGGTTTTATTCATCATATATATATATATATATATATATATATATATATATATATATATATACACACACACACATATATATATATATATATATATATATATATATTTATATATATATATATACACACACACACACATATATATATATATATATATATATATATATATATATATATATATATATATATATATATTATACAGGGTGGGCGGAAAGTAGCTCCCTAATTTAAATTACATATAAATTATCTATAAATTGTGATTGTATTGTTATATTGTTATGGTGTGTTCTCTAAAGTGGTACAATTGTAACGGTAATCTTTTTTTCTCTAAAGTGTTCTCTAAAGTGGTACAATTGTAACGTTCATTTTTTTTTTTCATTTCAGATTGAAGGATAACATGGCTGAGCGTTTAACACTGCAGGAGCGTGCCCAGTTGGCGGCACGGTACGAAGTTTGGCAATCTGTCGTTCGAGTTCAAAGATGGTGGCGGGCCATTCACGGACCACGTGCCCAAGTGGACCCGAAAACAATCAAGAACTGCCACTCGAAGCTCATGACCACGGGGTCTGTGGCAGATGTTCGAAGATGTGGTCGCCCTTCGACATCCAGGGCCCAGGAGACGGTGCAGGCAGTTCAGGAAATGTTCACACGGAGTCACGAAAGTCAACTCGCCAGGCAGCTCGGGAAAGTGCTCTCCCGCTACTCAGTGCGAACTGTGCTGAAGGAGGAGCTGAACTGGCGTTGGATGGGTTGTCGTGGTCCACATCAATGGCCAGCCAGGAGCCCCGACTTGACACCGTGCGACTTCTTTCTTTGGGGGTGGGTAAAGGAAGAAGTCTACCGCACCAAACCGAGGACATTGGAAGAACTGGAGGACCGAATTCGGGAAGTCATGTCCTCCATCCCGCCGGAGTTCCTGCTAAAGTCAGTGGACGCCATTCCTGGGCGGCTCCAGAAGCTGGTGGAAAGAGTTGGAGCCCACATTGAATTTTAGAGAAAACCTACCATGTATGCCTACCTTTTCATATTATTTCTTCTGAAATAAATGGATAATATACGTATTTTTTTACCAATCCAAAATAGGGAGCTACTTTCCGCCCACCCTGTATATATTCATCAGTCTTTCTTTGTGGACAGACGTGTTTTATCGAGTGTCCAGTGTTACCAAGTGAATAAGTGGTTTTCGTTCAAGTGTCTTTAAAAAAGAAAAAGTGTTTGGTGCATTCTTAACTAAATTACTTCGTGTTACTAATCATTCATTAACGAATATATTTCATTTATTGAATTTATTCATTATTATATTACTTGACTAAACCAAGGCTATTGCCTTGTTTGTTCCCGAATCTATTACTACACGAGGTTTCATAAGGTTGAAATTCCCTTGGTTTGCCTTTGTTGTTTTTCAAATCTATCAGAAACGTGGTTTCTTAAGGTTCATTTTTCGTTCACACACTACCTGACCTCCAAAAGGGTCACCTACCGTGGGAAAAAGGAATTAAGTCCGTAAACAGCGGACAGATAAGTTTCATTTAATACTTTTTCTTTAACATATCTTTCGTCGGTAGCTTAATTATATATTCATTTAGCATAAAATTGTGTTACAATAACCTGTTTCTGCGTTTCAAGAACAATTTTGCGGGTTTTCGCAGGTGACGGCACAATAAGCACTCGGTAGACCTACGTTGTAATTTATTAATTTCCAAACGCTCGTTTTGTGTTTTTTTGTTTTTCAACTAATTAAAAGCATGGCACCTCCGTCAAGTACTTGCAGTCGCTGTGAAGGGAAATTTGCCGCTTACGCGTTTACAATGGCTAATAATAATGAACAGTTAGTTTGCAGGTGGTGCTCAAGCATGGAAGTCCTGAGGAACGAATTAGAACGTGAGAGGGAGGCCAGGGTGAGGCTTCAAGAAAGCGTGATGCTTCTGACGGCAAAATTGGAATCCCTTGAGACTCCAGTTACGACCCCTCCTGCCTCAGTTTCTACTAATAATATAAATAGTATTAATAGCCCTCTCTCTTCCCCTAGTTCCCAACCCTTCGTTCGAGTGCGTAATGGAGCCCCAATGGAAAACCTAAGACTTGTCTACCAGTAATAACAAGCAATAAGTTTTCTGTTTTAGGTTTCGAAGATGCTGATGAACCGGAAATACGACTCGTTGGCGATTCCATTGTTCGAGGGCAGCTCGAGGAATTCTGTGGGAGAAACCCTCGTCGTAGGCGCCGTTACTGCTACCCTGGTGCAAGGGTGGAGGATATAACTAATAGTGTTGACCATTTTACAGACGGTACCGCCGAGGACACAACGTATGTTATTCATGTCGGTACTAATAACGTTTTAAATTCTAGATCGGAAGAACTGCTGGCTAGGTACAGGGACTTACTAGAGCGACTAAAGGAGAAAACTAATAAGATTGTCTTAACAGGTATACTTCCTCGAATTATCCAACGTAACGATTTCTACAGCAAGGCGACCTATATTAACAATAACCTAAAGTCTCTTTGCCAACAGGAAGGAGTGCATTTGCGAATTTTTGGAACAGTTTCTACGGCAGGAGGGACTTGTTCCTCGAAGATGGACTTCATCTTAATGACGTTGGAGCTGCGCGTTTAGGAAGACTATTTCATAATACTGTCTCTTCTTTTCAGGCTGCCGTAACTCGAACGGTCCCAGCGTAAATTCTACAAATTTCCCTGCGCTCGCGAAGGTGTCGCATTACAAACAATTTGAAGGTTCTATCCTAAATGCTCGTAGCCTACGAAATAAAATAAACGAATTTTTTTCTTTAATTGCTTGTAAAGACTATGATTAATTGCGATAATGAATCGTGGCTTAGCACTGAAACACGTGACTTTGTAGGGGAGTATCAAATTAAAGGTTATAGACTTTTTGTTAAAAACAGAATAGGTAGGCGAGGAGGCGGTGTTATGTTGTATATCAAAGATAATATTGCGAACGTTATAGAAGTAAAGCATACAATTCCAGAACCGATAGATTCGACTATAGCAGAACTTAAATTGAACGATTTCAAACTTCTTGTTGCGGTTATATATAGGCCCCCTAATCAAACAGCTGATACGGACGAAGCGTTATATCGTGAACTAAAGAGAATAATCGGTAGTGAGCAGGCTTTAGTTATGGGTGACTTTAATTGCGCCAACGTGAATTACGATACAATGCAGGGAGACGCGGAAGGTAATCGTTTAGTTAATTTTCTCGAGGATAGCTTTCTTATTCAAAAGGTTGGGGAACCTACGAGGTTGGACAGTATTTTAGATTTAGTAATAACTACGGATGATAGGCTAATTACTGATCTTCAAGTAATAGAACCGTTAAGCAATAGCGATCACAATATGGTAGAGTTTGTCCTCTCAGTAAGTCACTCGAAACCAACTAACTCGACTAAAATTCCTAACTTCCAGCACGCAGACTTTAGTAAATTTCGAAATAAATTGTCACACGTCAATTGGGAAAACGTAATGGGGAACTCCAACGCAAAACTAATGTGGGAATCGTTCGAAACAGTATTTAGGACTATAAATGAGGAATGTGTACCGTACAAAATTAAGCGTGCGAAAGTAAACAACAAGCCCTTGTGGTTTACTTCTAGAGTAGGAGACATTATAAAGAGTAGAGATAGGGCTTATAGGCTACATAAGTGCGATAAAGACAATTTGTGGTTACGAAACAACTACATATCTCTAAGGCGTGAAGCGAAAAGTGTAATAAAAAAGTCCAAGCGCGAATTTGAAATCTCCATAGCTCGTGACGGTAAAGAAAACCCCAAGCGATTCTTTCAATACGTCAATAATAGAAATCCAGTAAAAAGTGTCTTGGGCCTTTGAAAAATGTAAACGGAGATCTAGTTTCTGAAAACAAGGAAATGGCTACCTTGCTAAACGAATTTTTTACGTCAGTTTTTACTATAGAAGATGTAACGAATATCCCTACGGTCATAGACATAATACCTTTTGATAATGGTAATATTTTGGATAATATGTGGTTAGTGAAGGGGAAGTAATGCGCTATATTGATAAAATGAAAACGCGTAAATCACCGGGCCGGATTCCATATATCCCATACAACTAAAAGAATTAAAAGATAGCATTGTTGTGCCGCTAACAAAGATTTTTAATGCGTCTATTTCTGAGGGGTGCGTACCAGATAATTTCAAGTTAGCAAACGTAACACCTATCTTTAAGAAAGGCGATAAAGGTGCGGCGGGAAATTATAGGCCAATCAGTTTAACGTCTGTTGTAGGTAAGCTACTGGAATCAATAATTAGGGATCGTATAGTCGAACACTTAGAATTCCATAAGCTAGTTAGAAATACGCAGCACGGATTTAGGCGAAACAAATCTTGCTTAACTAATCTTTTAGAATTTTTCCAAAGCGTGGTTGACGTTTACGATAGACATCGGGCGGTTGATGTAGTGTATTTAGATTTTCAAAAAGCGTTTGACACCGTGCCGCACAAAAGACTCATTGAAAAAACTAAGGCTCATGGAATCAGGGGTGTAGTAATAAATTGGCTAGAAGAGTGGTTGCGAGGTAGGAAACAGAGGGTGGTCGTTGATGGAGCGGAGTCGTGTTGGGCTAATGTAGCGAGTGGCGTTCCTCAGGGTTCTGTATTGGGCCCCTTGCTTTTTCTTATATATATTAACGATTTAGATGTCGGCCTAGTCAGTACAGTTTCAAAGTTTGCGGATGACACGAAGCTGGGTGGTAGGGCGATTAATGACGAAGATAGAGGTAAAATCAGGAAGATCTGAATAAAATCGTTGATTGGTCAGTCACATGGCAAATGAGATTTAACGTTGATAAGTGCAAAATTTTGCATATAGGTTCGCGTAACGGTAATTTTGCGTATAGTATGTCAGGGAAAGATTTAACAAGCGTAGAGCAGGAAAAAGATTTAGGAGTTATAGTCACTGGTGATTTAAAAGTAGCGAAACAAAGTACAGCAGCGGTCAATAAGGCGAACAAAGTGTTAGGTTTTATAGCTCGAAATTTTGAGTACAAATCGCGCGATATTATAGTTCCTCTTTATAAATCATTAGTTAGACCCCATTTGGAGTACGCGGTCCAATTTTGGAATCCGCATATGCGCAAAGATATAGACAAAATCGAAAGAGTTCAAAGACGAGCAACTAAGATGATTCCGTCGCTTAGGTCAAAGTCGTACGAGGATAGGCTTAAGGAGTTAAAATTGACAACACTCGAGACTAGGAGGTTAAGGGGTGATCTAATCCAGGTTTTCAAAATTATGAATGGGTTCGATAACGTAGATAGAGATAGCTTTTTCGAAATATCTCAATATAATAGGACTAGAAATAACGGGTGTAAGTTGACAAGTAGAAGGTTCGAGACAGCAGTTGCCAAAAACTTTTTTACGCATAGAATAGTAAATAGCTGGAATAGTTTGCCGGTAGAAGTAATTAGTAGCACGTCTATAAACATGTTTAAAAATCGATTAGACGCATATGTTGATAGATTGGGTATAGTTTAAGGTAGTAAAATTAAGGCTTTGTGGTGATAGATCCCACAGCTCAACACAAGTGTTGTGGGATATAGGGAGGCAGCATCTTGGGTTAGGGGATACTCTCTGTCCTTACACACCCCATTTAAAGAGATTCCTCTGCCGAGCGGTGCCCCCCATAGTACTGTGAGGTATTGAAAAACTCATGATCTTCACTTGCCCCACAAACACCTTTAAATGGGAGACCCAAAATGGGTGCACACACATTTCTACATTACTGTACAGTCTTTACAGCCACACCTACACTTTTCCTCCTAAGTATATATTGTAATGTATATGGTTGTAAATTTTGACTTGGTCCGCAATCGATATGGACCGTGACTTATTTTTCGTTGGCAAGGTACTAGTATTGATGGATACCGTAATGAAATTGACTGGATTCTTTGGATCTGATATATTTGCATGTCGGTTATAAATAGATATAGAGTGTAACATATTTGTGGATAGTAGTCTATTATGACTTGATCCTCTGGATCCAGAGATTCTATCTTTAAATCGATAATTAATTAGTTTTAATTGATAATTATTTAGTTTTGTAAAAATTGGTCGTTGCCAATGTACAGGCAGTTTTTACATAAATTTCTTATGTTCTTGTGGTTCGGAACCCACGTAAAATTGTAGGTCCCCTCCGCCACCACGGAGGACATACACAATACACAATTACGAACACAGTTAGGTAGACCAGCCATGAGTGGATCCTAGGGTCTTTGTTGGTCTGAAACATTATAACATTGATATATATATATTATAATATATATATATATATATATATATATATATATATATCTATCTATCATATATATATATATATATATATACATACTAGTACAGTTCCCGCCGCTTCGCTGACGGTTAGACAGGCTAAACTAGAAAAAAAGAACCCAGCCGTGAAAATTTTGAGCTTCACATTGTGTCAACATTTCTGAATCTGGTATCTCCCAAAACCTCCTCACCCCCATTCATGCAACTTGGGGGCTAACCCCCTCCCCATTACCCCCACCCCTCCCCATTACCCCACCCATCCCCCATTACCCCCACCCCCACCCTTCCTCCATTGCTAAACTACAGAAAAGAACACAGTCATGAAAATCTTGAGCTTCACATAGCCGCCCGTAATACAATTTCTGAAATTTTTTCTCACAATTTTTTCTCACAATTTCTGAAAGTGTGACGGACAGACGGACAGCTCTCTTATTATAATATATATATATATATATATATATATATATATATATATGTTAAACACAGACCGTGCATGGAACAAGGAACTCTTCTGGGAAAATTAAATCCACCATTACTTATTCGGACTAGAGTGGATTTAATTTTCCCAGAAGAGTTCCTTGTTCCATGCACGGTCTGTGTTTAACATATAATTGTCTCAGGGAACCATTCTGAATTTGTGTATATATATATATATAAAAGTAGGTTGATTTTGGAACTGTGATCTTGGACTAGTCTAGATAGAAAGGTATTAATGTTTAAAAAACGTTGCACCAACTCATATTTGTGAAAATGATTGTATTTTTTGAGGATTGTTAATTATTTTTAAGTTGTAAAATTGCCGAATTTTCTGCGTAAAATCGCGCGTGTGGCATTCGCGTTATGTAAACAAACAAAATATCGGACCTTATTTTATCAAAATAATCAATTAAAATTCAGCTTTTTTAACAAAACGATGCTTGAAACTTATTGTAAATGCATTATAGATGTTTATTAGTGTATTATTTTGTATTTTTTAATGATATTTACCTATAAAATTTGTATTAAATTAAGTTATTTTATGATGCGTTCATTTAATTGTGTTTATTTTCAGATATTATTAATATAAACACCCAGGAATGTCTGTCAGTCGGTCACGCTCGAAAAGAGAAGAAGATTCTTGATATATATATATATATATATATATATATATATAATATTATATATATATGGGCGATATTTGTATTTTAATATGGGCGATATTTGTATTTTAATGCATTAGAAAAAGGCGTAATGAATTCTACTTTTAATTATAATTTTAAAAAGTCTATCTATAATAATAAAAGGACGCCCGTGTATGTGTGTGTGTGTGTGTGGGTCAACTGTACGCCCTTGACAATTGGTTAGGTTAAGTCGTGATATTTTCGTTAAAACTAACGAAACTATCACGACTTAACCTAACCAATCGTCAAGGGCGTACAATTAACCTAACCGGGCATTCAATTAACCTAACTAATAACAGTCTTCGAACTACAAAAAATATTCCACCGTCGGCTAGGATATTTTTGCCACCCGCACGAAGGGCGGGTTCTCCGCTAGTTTCATATAAATGGGTAAAAAACGGAAGTCTGCAGTGTTAACTCGAAGTGATAGTGCCAAAAAATTCAGTGGCCAGCCTTCCCATTTGGATGAAACAGAGCCTCCTACCCTCCACCAAGTTATTCAGTACAGTTATTTCCTCCAAAACAGCCATCCGGACTTGAAAGACTATGATATTGCTAAAATGATAGCAAAGGATGTGATTGAGATCTGGCAGGCAGTGAACCCGCGGCTGCCCCTGTATGAGGAATATTATGTAGTGAAATTGGTGGATAAAGTGTGCTTCAAGAAAGCAAAAGAGATAAACAGGAAATCTCTTTCTACAGTCCAGGAGCAGAATCTGGAGGAAAAGCTGGATAAACTTTTTGACATTTCTGCTTGCACCTGTAAGCTACCTGTTCGTCCCTGTGATGACAATGCTGTGAAGTGCAAGAAAGAAAATTGTCAAACACAGCACATAATCTGCACTTGTCCTCCCAGTAAGAAGGTAATGCTACTATTTTTTAAACTTTTAACTGGCCTAACTTAGTGCGATTAGGTGCCTTTTAAATGGAAGGAAATTCAATGCTTGTAATTGAAAAATATCCGCATTTTCCTCCTGTAATCTTCCTTTCTCCCCCCCCTGGTAATAGAAATTAATAATCAATTTTTTTCCAGGATTTTATTTCTTATTTTAGATCCGCTATTTAATATACTTTAATATTTCAGGTTCCAGTAGAAGAGAGGGAATACTTGAGAGATCAGAGGGCCAAAATAGGACCCAAGGGCTCTTTCCAGCTGGGATCTGTGGATAAAGCTGCTGTGAAGAGAGACCAGAGGGCTGCAGCTGAAGCAGAAAGATTACAGAGCCAGATTCAACAGCAGCAGGAAGTGGATTTGGCCACTTTTGCCTCCACACCTTCACAAGATATTTCTTTTGAATCCAGCTGAGGAGAATCAGGAGAAGTAATATATTTTTTTCTTATATCTTATCCCATTTTTACCCAAATTTATCCCTACTTTTTGTCCCTATTTACCCCCTTTTTTCCCCCATTTTCGCTTTAGTAATTTATTCTTTTTTTCGCCCATTTCCGCCGACTTTTTACCTGAATTTTTACCCATTTCCCCCCCCCCCCCTATTTTCCCACTTTTTTCCCCCATTTTCGTTTAAGTAATTTATTCTTATTTCCGCCCATTTTCGTCGATTTTTACCCATATTTTTCCCTACTTTTTCCCTTATTTTCCCCCATTTTCGCTTTAGTAATTTATTTATTATTTTCATTTCAGCCATCTGGTGGTGAAGCTGAAGAGTTCAAGCCAAGGAGGCACCCAAGTGGAGGTTACAGCTTTTTGAAAACCCCCAGATATGCCATGGAACTGATCAGGGGTGATGTTTCTTCCAATCTTGGGGCAAGTCTTGCTAATGCCTTCCTCCTGGACTTACAAGCTATGGACCTGCTTAAGCCTGGCCTTGATGTGAAACAGATAAATCGAAAATGGACAGGGAAAAAGCTAGAATGAAAGTGAAAAGTGATGAAAAGCACAATGAGGGTTTGGAAAAGTTAGTCTGTATTGGGGTTGATGGGAAAGTTGACAAGGACACTTTGCTGTGCAGAGAAGTTAAGGATGAAAATGGGGAGACTAAGCTGAAGAAAGGAAAGGGACAAGAGCACCATTTGACTTTCACAAAGGAGCCGGGAACCGAAAGTGGAACATATCTTACTCACAGAGTCATCCCAATTAAAGGTGCGACTGGAGTTCTTCTTGGTGAAGAAGTTGCTAGTGTCTTGGAGGAGTTTAACAGTGTTCATACCCTAAAAGCTGTCCTCCTTGACAACACAAATGCAAACACTGGCTGGGAGGGAGGCCTTGTAACAGCTCTGGAAAATAAAATTGAGCGGAAATTGCACACCATTGGCTATTCACTCCATCAGAATGAACTTCCTTTCAGAGCTGTTTTCAAGCATCTTGATGGATGTACCAAAAGTCCCACTGCTTTCACTGGTCCGCTGGGAAAACTCTGTGAAATTGACTACCAAGATCTGCCACAAGTGGAATTCACCAAACTCAGTGGCCCCCCTGGATGACATGGAATTTGCTGAGGAGACACTGAATGATCTCAGTAGCGACCAGAGGCTTCTTTTGGAGTATGTGCTTGGAATTTCCAGGGGCAAAGTCAACCCAAGATTTGCTGCCTGGAAAATTGGACCATTAAACCATGCAAGATGGTTGACTTTGGCAATTAGATTGATGTGTCTGTGGACCAGAGGTGCTTACCCTCCAGAACTACAGGATAAGCTTTACCAGGCCATCAAGTTCATTGTGGAAGTGTATGCAGTCAGTTGGTTTGAGATCAAAAGGGACAGCAAGTTCCACAATCAGCAGCTGTACATCTTCAACATGATCCAGAGGATCAAGCAGCAGTCTGAAGAAATCCAGGGTGTTGCTTTCACGAACCTGAAGTACAATGCTTTTGCCTTGCTGCCCGAGAATGTGCTCTACTCCATGATGAAGTCTGATGACTTGGAAGTGAGACAAGCTGCTCTCAAGAAAATTCTGTCCATCAGCTAAGCATTTATTAATTTAAAAAATTGTGAAAAAAAATTTGATTATGGGGATTTATTTAAAAAAAAAAGGCCCGAGTTCTATAAATCCCCATAATCGAATTTTTTTTCACATTTTCTTATCCCAATTCCCCCCCTCCCCTCTGATAATGGAAATAATCTTACCTTCTTTCTGAAAAAAAATTCAATTATGGGGATTTATAGAACTCGGGTTTTTTTTTTTTAATTTAAGTTAAATTAAATCAGCAATTCTGAGACTAATAGGGATTAAATCTTAAACTGGAATAAAAAATAAATTAATTATTATTCTTTCAGAAGTGGGAAGCCAGCCAAGAAGAGGCTGAAGAAGATCACAGCCATCAACATTGAAGCTACCCACTGGTCAGAACTAATCAACCTTTCTCAAAGTGGCATCTGTGAACCTGCTCTCACAGAAGACTTTTCTGACCAGGAGCTTCAAGAAGCATTGCTGAATGGCACCAAGCTGGAGTTGCCTGATCTGCCTTCACATTCTCAGAGTGTTGAAAGGGCCGTGAAGCTGACATCTGAAGCTTCCCATACTGTTTATGGACTCGAATCAAGGCACAAACACATTCTGGTCAAAGCCCTAAGCCGCCAGATGAGGCCTTCCTTTGCTTCTAAGGGCTCTTACAGTGAAAATTATGATGATCTTGGGATCTAAATGTGTCTATTTGACTCTGTACATGTTTTTTTTACTTTTTTCAGGATTTTTTTATGAAAATAGCATGATTTTTTTGGCCGAAAATTGCGAAAATGCTGTATTTTTCGGTGCGATTTTTTGACGACTTTTGAAACGGTTTCCTCAAAAAAGGTTAAAGTTAGGGATCTGAAATTTTTTGTCAGTTATCATCATATTAAGCCCTGAATATCTCGACTAGTCCGAAGTCGATATCTAAAAAAATGCGGAAAATCAACCTACCTTAATATATATATATATATATATATATATATATATATATATATATATATATATATATATATATATATATATATATATATATATGTATATATACAGGGTCTGTCAAAAAAAAACTAAGCCAAATTCAAACCTTTATTAAAACAAAACCATTTATCTAATTAAGTTGAATTTTTTACACAATAAAGTATAGGTAATCACCTATAATTATCCTTTAAATTTTTATGACGATATCTTCAGAATTGTTAATTTTATTAAGAATTAACTAAAAAGTGAGATTCTCCTACTTAACATAAAAAAAAAATTGTTTACGATATACTGTACTGTAGATAATTTTTAGTTTAATAAAATTAAAAGAACTGTTCAATATGATTCCCTTGCATTTCTATTACTTTTTTTAATCTTGGTCTGAATTCGTCTATTGCTCGATTTATTTGCTCTTGGGGGAGCTCTGCCCATTTTGCGATAATCAACTCACGCAAATGATTGACATCCCTTATTCTGTTCCTATACACTCTCTCTGCCAAGTTTCCCCATATTCCGTAGTCTACAGGGTTTAGGTCAGGGCTGTTAGGTGGCCAATTATTCGGTTCCAGAAATTCAGGCACATTCTTTTTCAAATATTCGATGGTTGTTTTGGCAGTATGTGATGTTGCACCATCTTGTTGAAAAATAAAGTAACCTTGACTAGCCAAGTTTCTCATTTCTGGAAGCATTTTCTCAAGCAGGGTATTTGAATAATATTGAGCATTAATTTTCACTCCTGGCTCAATAAAAAATATTGAAGTTTTTCCCAACTTGGACACTCCAACAGAAACCATGACGCTAGAAGAAAAGTAACTCCTTGTTGCGTACAGTCTTTCATCTTGGATTTCATTTTTCTTCTCAACATCAGAATAAACCCGATCATTCTGTGAGTTTCTTGGTGGCTCTACCGTAAAACGTTTTTCATCCGTAAAAAATGTCTTGGAAAGTTTATCTTCAGTTATTATAGTAAAATACGTTTGGATTTCTCAACTCTTTTCTGACAGTTTACTTCTGACAATCTTTGTCCATGCACTCTTTTAAATGGTTTAAATTGCAGATCAGATTTAATAATCCTTCTTACGCTTGATTCTGATATGTCTAGTTCTTTTGATATTTGAGCAGGTGTCATGTGGCTACCAGGTCGATCCTCTTGACTAAGGATACGTTCCTCCACTTTCTGAATATTTTCATCTACTCTAACTGATTTTGGTCGCCCACTACCAACCTTCCTTTCAATGCTTCCTGTTTCATCGATAGTTCTCAATAAGTAATCTAAACCTGATCTTGTCCATCCTTTATAATCGAATTCAGAAAGTAATTTCCTTGCACTATAACCTTTTTCAACTCTATAATGCTTTATAATTATTTTATCTTCATGTGAGAATGGCATATTTAGAGGTATTCACGAAAATTTTTAAATCTAAAATTCTGAAAAAGAGAAAAAAGAAGATATTACATAATGAGAAAAACTGAAATTTTCGCAATCTGTAGAAATAACCGCATAACTCCTAAAATATTTAAAATAAAGTTATAAAATTATCACAGATTATTTATGAGCCTTTTATTTATTTAGTGTAAAAAAATATTTGAAATCTCTATCAAATTGTGCATTTTATAGAGATTTCAAATTGGCTTAGTTTTTTTTGACAGACGACCCGTTTTATATATATATATATATATATATATATCAACGTAAAGAACGACGCTTTGTATAGGAGAATTATCCGCGCAAGATGAGAGCGAAAGAACGAAACAAATGAAAAAATGAGGTAACCACCCGGGAATCGAACCCGGGATCTTCCGATTCCCGGTCAGATATGATAACCATTACACCACGGGCCTCACTCAATCAAATGTCGTAATTCCTCAACATGCGCGCAGAAACCAATGCCCCAAAGGGGCACCTCTCGCATGCCGTAACATTATATACATTATAACTGCAAACAGGCAGTATAATTAACGTAAAGAACGACACTTTGTATAGGAGAATTACCCGCGCAAGATGAGAGCGAAAGAACGAAACAAATGAAAAAATGAGGTAACCACCCGGGAATCGAACCCGGGATCTTCCGATTGCCGGTCAGATATGACCGGTAATTATACTGCGTGTTTGCAGTTATAATGTATATAATGTTACGGCATGCGGAAGGTGCCCCTTTGGGGCATTGGTTTCTGCGCGCATGTAGAGGAATTACGACATTTGATTGAGTGAGGCCCGTGGTGTAATGGTTATCATATCTGACCGGCAATCGGAAGATCCCGGGTTCGATTCCCGGGTGGTTACCTCATTTTTTCATTTGTTTCGTTCTTTTGCTCTCATCTTGCGCGGATAATTCTCCTATACAAAGCGTCGTTCTTTACGTTAATTATACTGCGTGTTTGCAGTTATAATATATATATATATATATATATATATATATATACGAGGAATAGGAGGACGAAAAGATGGTACATGTTTATTAACAGACGTTTCGGAAAAATTCAATTTCCATCATCAGTGCTAAAAAGTTTAAAAACAAATAGAAATAAATAAGTATAATAAATAAAAACGAACAATAAATTAAAATGGCGCAACAATTAGCGAGAATTAATAGTAAGTTACAATATATATTAAATTAGAAGATCAAAAATCAAATGATATAAAGTATAAAAGTATGGACAATAAGTAAAATATAAAACGGTTTAGGTGAAACAGAATTGAGGGGGTTCTTACCAAATTGTTAACGTAATGAGAGACTAATTGTACAGAAGATTGGGAATGGTTGCCTGTTGAAAGAACTCCATATTAGAAAGATGGAGCCGGGCGGAGTGATGGTGGATTTCTTTTGAGAGTTTATTTGGCAATGTTTAAATTGAAAGCGGAACTGTAATCGTTAAGGGTTGGCTGGATACTGAGGATATAAAGGGACTCAAGTATGCGGAGGTCGATTAGTTGGTTGGCTGAATTAATGATTTTGAAATTGGAGGAAAGTAACGGGTGGTTGTGAAGGTGGCAGTGATCCCTTATTGCTGATTTGGAGGGTTTGTTCAAGGGCTGTGAAGTTCTTGTAGAAATCCCACGATGCTCGTCCTATTACGACCACATTAGCCACAAAATACTTTCAGAACTCCGTCTCTTAGTCACCCCGCTTTACCCCCAAATTAAATTTCATTTCGTTTTCACCAACAACAATAGTATCAAATTTTACCTCAACCATAAAGAAAAAACACCCCAGCCACTTGCTTCGTCCACTATCTACGCTTTTAAGTGTGTTCGCTGCAAAGCGAACTATACTGACAGTACCATCCGCCAATATCAAACAAGAGTGGACGAGCATCGTAAATTTATAGTTTCAACCACAACTCGTTTTGAAAAATAAAAATTACGTTTTCCGGTGGTTTCTGATGTGATTCATCCGAAAATGACATACATTTCCGTCGCAAATTACTCGTTTTTGTGAACCCCCCACCAGTGTTCCCTCTAAGGTGTGCGCGTGTGCGCGCGCACATGGGGTTTTATTGCCGCGCACACAGCCAAATTTTATGCGCACAAAAATTTAAAGTTAATTGGACATAAACAAAAATTATTTTCAAATGCTTAAGTTTTCTGTTATCTTAACTTTTTCAACACAAGAAACACAACTGTTTATGTTATCTTCATTTACTAATTGGCAACTCCGTATATCTATATCTTACGACATAAATACTGAATCATTTGAATGAGTCACGGTTGCTGAGCTGACTCAGTTATTGTCTGGAGTTTCAACGTTCTGCGTAGCTGGTGCATAGTGAAATATTTGTTACCAATAGTTTGTTGATATATAGTCAAATTCATTTTCCAAAATATACGACAATAGCTTTCGTAATATTTACTAGTTCATTACGGAGTACCGTTACGGTATGTCGGGAGTAAACTAATAATATTAAGGAAAGTGCCTAAAAGATATTTATATTCGGTATAAACCGACCAACTTTATTGCGCGTATTGCTGTCGTGTGCGGGATTACGTGTTCCAGTTGCAATGTTACTTTCTTTAAAATTGGTTCTTTTGACCCAAAGGAATTGTAACCTAACTTAACCTAGGTTAGGTTAAATCAATATAAGGCCTATTCCCATAATTTTCTTCGGTTTATCCGTCTCTAATGTATTCATCCGTGCAGACGAAAAAGGCCTAGGCTGCCTATATACTCTAATCTTTATTTACGAATGGAGGTATCGGCTTCTACTCTTAATTTATCGGATATTATTAATAATTATTATAATTATTATTATTTAAATCATTCATAAATTCTTAATAATACTATTATTAGGGTAAATTACAAGGAGACAGCCCCTCGCTGAATTATTAGTTTATTATGATGAAAAATATACCACACGTCGTACCGTACGACATGTTGCATGAGTATGTCACTGCCAGGCGTAAAAAAATGTTTTATGGTGGTCATTTTATAATAAAATTTTACTAATTTAATTATTAAACATTTTATGTTTAACCTTTTGAACCACAACTCTTCATAATGATTGTGTGACAGAACCCGCTAAAAACCTGAAATTTCAGCTATGTTTGCATACGATTTTCTCAATAAGTTTCATTTCGATTTAAATAAATTAGGTACCGCGGGCGTTAGAATATAGTATTTTCTCTAATTATGGAAGGTAAATTCAATCAAACGCGTTTTCTGTGAACTATATCTTATTCTAAAATATAAAGTAAGAATACATATAAATTATATATATGTGTATATGTACATTATGTATATATATATATAAATGTATGAGTCCAAATCTACCCAATGGCCCGAATAGGTTAATATTATGTTCAATATAATAATAATATGTTTTGCTATGCAATCATTTTACGTTATTTAGCATAAATATAGGTACAATTTTATGATAATTGTTTGTTTTTGTTTCAGATTTTAAAATTAATGAACCGACACTATAGTTAATTCAGCATGTCTTTATCAGTAAAATAACAAGTTACTTTACTTTACGGTAATTGCAGTGTTATAAGTTTGCTCAAATAATACTGGTGTGCGCATGTAATGAAACATTCGTACTCTTTAATTTAGAAGTTATTACATCTTATAATTAACCCATTACACCAATGCATAAAGGAGCTAAACGGAAAAGAGCTGCAAATTTCTTTAAGACAGAATGGATGGAAGTATATATAGAAACAGCAACACCAAAATCTGATAGTGATTTGCGCGTGCAGTTGCGAGACATATTCACTTTCAATTCCGATACTGGAGTGATTTGTAATTATTGTCGAGATGCAAAAGTAGTAGGGGAATTTGCATGTGGAAAGATGTGGGGTGATGTATGGAAACTTGACTTTTTAAGGCGTCATTTATCAAGCAAATCTCATTTAGACGGTGTAACGAAACTTAGAAATAAAAATCCTTCATTACCAGCAAAAGGTCTGCTCAGAATGTTGCATGAAAGTCCTGAAGAAAGACAAAGAAAATTAATGTTTTGCGAGCGAAAACGTTCAAATCAAGAAGTTCAAGTTTTAATTGATAATGTTATTTTAGCTGTTAAAATGAATAATTCCATGTTCTCTGTTCAGGACATTAATGATCATATGTCAAAGTATGTTAATATTCCAGATAATTGGAGAAGTAAAAATTATGCATTTGAATTTTTGGAGAATATTAACGCCATTGTGCAAAATGATGTAATGACAGAAATAGCTTCAGCAATGTTTCATACGTTAACTCTTGACGAAAGCACGGATATTTCTGTCAACAAAATGTTGGTACTTTATTTCAAATATAGAGCTCAAAATTCTACCGAATATAAAACGACATTTGGTGGAATAGTAAAATTACAAGCATGTGATGCTTCTACAGTTGTTTCTACAATCGAGCAGTTTTATGAAGAACATAATCTTGACTTTAAAAAAATGGTTATGTTCACATCTGATGGTGCCTCGGTAATGTTGGGTCGGCTTAATGGCGTGGCTGCGCAACTGAAGCGTAAAATTCCTCATTTAGTTGTACAACATTGTGTTGCCCATCGCGAAGATTTGGGTATTTGTGATACTTGGAAAGAATTCAAGCTGATAAGGAACATCGAAACTTTAATTAGGACCATATATACATTATTTTCCAGATCTACAACAAAGAAGAGCAAATTCGAAGGGATTGTTATTGCTTCTGAAAATAAGTCGGTTGCCTTCAAACCTCTTAATGAAGTACGGTGGTTGTCGAGACATTTTGCACTGGAAGCAATAATTAGAAATTATGATTCTTTAATAGTGTATTTTGAGCAGGATGTATCAAATGATCCAATTTCAAATTATTGTCACACAAAATTAACTAACCCTGAGTACCGAATAGCTTTGGAAATTTTGAATGATGTTTTGGATGATTTGGCTTCCTTGTCTAAGCTTTTACAGAAGCGTAATCTAACACCAAGATGCAAATCATCTTGTTCATGGTAAATTGAATAAGATAAAAGAACAATATCTTGGTGAAAAAATTTCATGGAGTAAACATGTACAAACACTCCTTAACAAATTTCATGAAGAAAATATTGAAGTTGATACTTGTTCTTTGTTGAATTTCATAAAAACGCTTTGTGTTCACATGGAAGACCGGTTTCCTAAGAACGAAGTAAAAGAATGGTCTTTATTTGATTGTTCAGCAATTGCAAAATGCAACTTTGGCTTTGGAGTTGAAGAAATTCAATATTTGTGTTCCAAATATGTCGATTTTCTAAATGAAAGGGATGTCATTATAGAACAGTACAATGACTAAATTTATTGCAGGTGAAAAAATAAAAGTGAAACTTATTGAAAACTATGCTGATATGGTGGTTTTTGTCCTCCAAAATGAACAATTTAAAGATCTTGCAATATTGATGGACAAAGGAGGAACTTTTTTAGCATCTAGTGTGGACTGTGAACGTGGTTTCAGTTTGATGAACTCGATAAAAAATAAGCTGAGAAACCGTTTACAAGAAAATCATTTAGATATGCTTATGCGTGTGAAAAGTTACCTAAATGATGGAGGAACAATCAACCTTGAAAGAGTATATTCAAGATAGGCAAATCTGAAAGACCGTAGAGAAAAACAATAGTAAGAAGAAACTAGTATAAACCATTAAAATTCATATATTGTTTAATTTTACTTAAAATATTTTTAATTTGGATGTTCTTATAGAAAATATATTTATTTATAGAATAAATGAATGTAAACTTCATTACTCATAGTTTTATTGTCTCCTTAAAAAGTATAATATGGTGCTATGTTTTAAAATAATGATACAATTGTTAATCTTTCAAAATCATCTACCTCCTCTTTATTGATTTTTTTGATGATTCAATGAATGATGCCAAATTATAAAGTTTGCACAATTTTATAACATTATTGGGAATGTTGCACACAAGAAACAAAATGCGCACATAAGCAGCACAAAATTAGAGGGAACATTGCCCCCCACCCCACAATATGGGGGAATGTATAACCATATTCCTTGGTACAGTTATAATGTTATAATGTTTCAGACCAACAAAGACCCTAGGATCCACTCATGGCTGGTCTACCTACTGTGTTCGTAATTGTGTATTGTGTATGTCCTCCGTGGTGGCGGAGGGGACCTACAATTTTACGTGGGTTCCAAACCACAAGAACATAAGAAATTTATGTAAAAACTGCCTGTATATTAGCAACGACCAATTTTTACAAAACTAAATAATTATCAATTTAAAACTAATTAATTATTGATATAAAACTAAAGATAGAATCTCTGGATCCAGAGGATCAAGTCATAATAGACTACTATCCACAAATATGTTACACTCTATATCTATTTATAACCGTCATGCAAATATATTAGATCCAAAGAATCCAGTCAATTTCATTACGGTATCCATCAATACCAGTACCTTGCCAACCAAAAATAAGTCACGGTCCATATCAATTGCGGACCAAGTCAAAATTTAGAACCATATACATTACAATATATACACTTAGGAGGAAAAGTGTAGGTGTGGCTGTAAAGACTGTACAGTAATGTAGAAATGTATGTGCACCCATTTTGGGTCTCCTATTTAAAGGTGTTTGTGGGACAAGTGAAGATCATGAGTTTTTCAATACCTCACAGTACTATGGGGGGCACCGCTCGGCAGAGGAATCTCTTTAAATGGGGTGTGTAAGGACAGAGAGTATTCCCTAACCCAAGATGCTGCCTCCCTATATCCCACAACACTTGTGTTGAGCTGTGGGATCTATCACCACAAAGCCTTAATTTTACTACCTTAAACTATACCCAATCTATCACCATATGCGTCTAATCGATTTTTAAACATGTTTATAGACGTGCTACTAATCATTTCTACCGGCAAACTATTCCAGCTATTTACTATTCTATGCGTAAAAAAGTTTTTGGCAACTGCTGTCTCGAACCCTCTACTTGTCAACTTACACCCGTTATTTCTAGTCCTATTATATTGAGATATTTCGGAAAAGCTATCTCTATCTACGTCAGGGGTTCTTACCCTTTCTTCTTAAGTGAGCAAATTTTTGGCACTTAATTACAGAGTGAGCAACATATATAAAAAAAGCCTTTAACTTAAACTTAAAGTTTAAATTAGATAAATATTTAACTATTTAAATATTTTTTTAAACGCATGCAAACTTCATAATGCTTAATTAAAATTTTTAGATATATTGAAAAACATCAATAAGTTCTAATTCTGCAGCTGCTATTTCCTCTTGTTTGAAAATTTGTGTCAGATCATCACTCTCGAAATTTATGTAGTTTGTCAATAATTGAAAGTTTGGTAGATGCTCTTTTAAGTGTTTGAACCTCTTTTCGAACTCGTCACTAATGTTTTCGAGTGCTTTTACTACGAGTGATGGACAGTTGCTAGCAGTTTCAGCCAAACAGTCGACCATGAATGAAAATGTTATCTTGAAGTCAGCAGTAAAAATTTCAGGAAAAATATTATCCTTTCTGCTTTGCATTAGAGAAGCAGGCTTTGTTCGTGAGCAACATTTGCCCATTTGAAGAGCAACATGTCGCTCGCGAGCGACAGGTTAAGAACCCCTGATTCTACGTTATCGAACCCATTCATAATTTTGAAAACCTGGATTAGATCACCCCTTAGCCTCCTACTCTCGAGTGTAGTCAGTTTTAACTCCTTAAGCCTATCCTCGTACGACTTTGACCTAAGCGACGGAATCATCTTAGTTGCTCGTCTTTGAACTCTTTCTATTTTGTCTATATCTTTGCGCATATGCGGATTCCAAAATTGGATCGCGTACTCCAAATGGGGTCTAACTAATGATTTATAAAGAGGAACTATAATATCGCGCGATTTGTACTCAAAATTTCGAGCTATAAAACCTAACACTTTGTTCGCCTTATTGACCGCTGCTGTACTTTGTTTCGCTACTTTTAAATCACCAGTGACTATAACTCCTAAATCTTTTTCCTGCTCTACGCTTGTTACATATTTCCCTGACATACTATACGCAAATTACCGTTACGCGAACCTATATGTAAAATTTTGCACTTATCAACGTCAAATCTCATTTGCCATGTAACTGACCAATCAACGATTTCATTCAGATCTTCCTGGATTTTACCTCTATCTTCGTCATTAATCGCCCTACCACCCAGCTTCGTGTCATCCGCAAACTTTGAAACTGTACTGACTAGGCCGACATTTAAATCGTTAATATATATAAGAAAAAGCAAGGGGCCCAATACAGAACCCTGAGGAACGCCACTCGCTACATTAGCCCAACACGACTCCGCTCTATCAACGACCACCCTCTGTTTCCTACCTCGCAACCACTCTTCTATCCAATTTATTACTAAACACCTGATTCCATGAGCCTTAGTTTTTTCAATGAGTCTTTTGTGCGGTACGGTGTCAAACGCTTTTTGAAAATCTAAATACACTACATCAACCGCCCGATGTCTATTGTAAACGTCAACCACGCTTTGCAAAAATTCTAAAAGATTAGTTAAGCAAGATTTGTTTCGCCTAAAACCGTGGTGCGTATTTCTAACTAGTTTATGCAATTCTAAGTGTTCGACTATACGATCCCTAATTATTGATTCCAGTAGCTTACCTACAACAGACGTTAAACTGAGTGGCCTATAATTTCCCGCCGCACCTTTATCGCCTTTCTTAAAGATAGGTGTTACGTTTGCTAACTTGAAATTATCTGGTACGCACCCTTCAGAAATAGACGCATTCAAAATCTTTGTTAGCGGCACAACAATGTTACATCTTCTATAGTAAAAACTGACGTAAAAAATTCGTTTAGCAAGGTAGCCACAGGGCCGGATTTAGGAGTGGGCAAAGTGGGCAGCTGCCCACGGGCCTCCACATCTTGGGGGCCTCCACATATTGACAAGCCATTATCAAAATAGAAAAAACCCGAAACTAGAAAAACTCGATAGATGATCAACAAAAAAACACGCGCATCCAATACCACTGTAGTACATAAACTTTTACCAATTACTATTTGTTGTGTACTGATTATTATTTTGTTTTTATTACTCTTTTAGGCCTACTCTCACTATAATGGAATACCCGAGTAACCCGAGGCTTTCATTTTTTGCAGAAATGAGTGGAATGGACAGACACAAGAGTGCACGATGTTTTGAAAGTGTATGTATGTTAATTATATTATGAATCTTATGGATGACTTCAATTATGTCTTCCCCTAAGGTAGGGGGGCCTCCACATGGAGGCTGCCCAGGGCCTCCACACGTCTAAATCCGGCTCTGGGTAGCTATTTCCTTGTTTTCAGAAACTAGATCTCCGTTTACATTTTTCAACGGCAGCAAGACACTTTTTACTGGATTTCTATTGTTGACGTATTGAAAGAATCGCTTGGGGTTTTCTTTACCGTCACGAGCTATGGAGATTTCACACAAATTTTTTTTATCGTACTTATGTAGCCTATAAGCCCTATCTCTACCAGGGCTGTGGAGTCGGTGATAAAATTTGCCGACTTCAACTCCGACTCCAAAAATTTTAACATTCCGACTCCGACTCCGATGGAATGTTAAGGCCAAATTGATTACGATTAGCTTTATTAGGCCAATGGAGATTCATAAACAAGGCATTTCGTCACCACCACATGACTCATCAGGTTACTTAGTGGCTGTAACTGTGCCTTAATGGCTTTTTTTCTCTTTATTCAAAAATTACAATAAATCCCAAAATACAAACTGATTGAAGCTTAAACAAAATAAGATTATTATTGGTTTAGCAAATTAATAAGATGTTTTTGTATTATTATAAACATCCGTAACAAAATGTACTAACCTAAACTGAATTTTTAAATTTCCTTATTATTAATTATGTTAATTAATTAATTATAATCCTTATTAATTATAAGCAACTATATTTATATATTATTTATATTTATATATTTAAATATTATATATTATTTATATATTACATTATGTATTAAAACATTAGGTTAATTCTATTTTATTCATAAAATTGAGCTAGGCCTAGGCCTAGGCTGCTATGGTTATAGTTGAAGGATTTGCACCGACTCCGACTCCATCCAACTATGCACTTCCAACTCCGACTCCGACTCCACTCAAAATTGACCGACTCCACGACTCCGACTCCTGACACCGACTCCAACTCCACAGCCCTGATCTCTACTCTTTATAATTTCTCCTACTCTAGAAGTAAACCACAAGGGCTTGTTGTTTACTTTCCCACGCTTAATTTTGTACGGTACACATTCCTCATTTATAGTCCTAAATACTGTTTCGAACGATTCCTACATTAGTTTTGCGTTGGAGTTCCCCATTACGTTTTCCCAATTGACGTGTGACAATTTATTTCGAAATTTACAAAAGTCTGCGTGCTGGAAGTTAGGAATTTTAGTCAAGTTATTTGGTTTCGAGTGACTTACTGAGAGGACAAACTCCACCATATTGTGATCGCTATTGCTTAACGGTTCTATTACTTGAAGATCAGTAATTAGCCTATCATCCGTAGTTATTACTAAATCTAAAATACTGTCCAACCTCGTAGGTTCCCAACCTTTTGAATAAGAAAGCTATCCTCGAGAAAATTAACTAAACGATTACCTTCCGCGTCTCCCTGCATTGTATCGTAATTCACGTTAGCGCAATTAAAGTCACCCATAACTAAAGCCTGCTCACTACCGATTATTCTCTTTAGTTCACGATATAACGCTTCGTCCGTATCAGCTGTTTGATTAGGGGGCCTATATATAACCGCAACAAGTTTGAAATCGTTCAATTTAAGTTCTGCTATAGTCGAATATATCGGTTCTGGAATTGAGTGCTTTACTTCTATAACGTTCGCAATATTATCTTTGATATACAACATAACACCGCCTCCTCACCTACCTATTCTGTTTTAACAAGAAGTCTATAACCTTTAATTTCATACTCCCCTACAAAGTCACGTGTTTCAGTGCTAAGCCACGATTCATTTATCGCAATTACATCATAGTCAATGTTCCCTCTAATTTTGTGCTGCTTATGTGCGCATTTTGTTTCTTGTGTGCAACATTCCCAATAATGTTATAAAATTGTGCAAACTTTATAATTTGGCATCATTCATTGAATCATCAAAAAAATCAATAAAGAGGAGGTAGATGATTTTGAAAGATTAACAATTGTATCATTATTTTAAAACATAGCACCATATTATACTTTTTAAGGAGACAATAAAACTATGAGTAATGAAGTTTACATTCATTTATTCTATAAATAAATATATTTTCTATAAGAACATCCAAATTAAAAATATTTTAAGTAAAATTAAACAATATATTGAATTTTAATGGTTTATACTAGTTTCTTCTTACTATTGTTTTTCTCTACGGTCTTTCAGATTTGCCTATCTTGAATATACTCTTTCAAGGTTGATTGTTCCTCCATCATTTAGGTAACTTTTCACACGCATAAGCATATCTAAATGATTTTCTTGTAAACGGTTTCTCAGCTTATTTTTTATCGAGTTCATCAAACTGAAACCACGTTCACAGTCCACACTAGATGCTAAAAAAGTTCCTCCTTTGTCCATCAATATTGCAAGATCTTTAAATTGTTCATTTTGGAGGACAAAAACCACCATATCAGCATAGTTTTCAATAAGTTTCACTTTTATTTTTCACCTGCAATAAATTTAGTCATTGTACTGTTCTATAATGACATCCCTTTCATTTAGAAAATCGACATATTTGGAACACAAATATTGAATTTCTTCAACTCCAAAGCCAAAGTTGCATTTTGCAATTGCTGAACAATCAAATAAAGACCATTCTTTTACTTCGTTCTTAGGAAACCGGTCTTCCATGTGAACACAAAGCGTTTTTATGAAATTCAACAAAGAACAAGTATCAACTTCAATATTTTCTTCATGAAATTTGTTAAGGAGTGTTTGTACATGTTTACTCCATGAAATTTTTTCACCAAGATATTGTTCTTTTATCTTATTCAATTTACCATGAACAAGATGATTTGCATCTAGTGGTGTTAGATTACGCTTCTGTAAAAGCTTAGACAAGGAAGCCAAATCATCCAAAACATCATTCAAAATTTCCAAAGCTATTCGGTACTCAGGGTTAGTTAATTTTGTGTGACAATAATTTGAAATTGGATCATTTGATACATCCTGCTCAAAATACACTATTAAAGAATCATAATTTCTAATTATTGCTTCCAGTGCAAAATGTCTCGACAACCACCGTACTTCATTAAGAGGTTTGAAGGCAACCGACTTATTTTCAGAAGCAATAACAATCCCTTCGAATTTGCTCTTCTTTGTTGTAGATCTGGAAAATAATGTATATATGGTCCTAATTAAAGTTTCGATGTTCCTTATCAGCTTGAATTCTTTCCAAGTATCACAAATACCCAAATCTTCGCGATGGGCAACACAATGTTGTACAACTAAATGAGGAATTTTACGCTTCAGTTGCGCAGCCACGCCATTAAGCCGACCCAACATTACCGAGGCACCATCAGATGTGAACATAACCATTTTTTTAAAGTCAAGATTATGTTCTTCATAAAACTGCTCGATTGTAGAAACAACTGTAGAAGCATCACATGCTTGTAATTTTACTATTCCACCAAATGTCGTTTTATATTCGGTAGAATTTTGAGCTCTATATTTGAAATAAAGTACCAACATTTTGTTGACAGAAATATCCGTGCTTTCGTCAAGAGTTAACGTATGAAACATTGCTGAAGCTATTTCTGTCATTACATCATTTTGCACAATGGCGTTAATATTCTCCAAAAATTCAAATGCATAATTTTTACTTCTCCAATTATCTGGAATATTAACATACTTTGACATATGATCATTAATGTCCTGAACAGAGAACATGGAATTATTCATTTTAACAGCTAAAATAACATTATCAATTAAAACTTGAACTTCTTGATTTGAACGTTTTCGCTCGCAAAACATTAATTTTCTTTGTCTTTCTTCAGGACTTTCATGCAACATTCTGAGCAGACCTTTTGCTGGTAATGAAGGATTTTTATTTCTAAGTTTCGTTACACCGTCTAAATGAGATTTGCTTGATAAATGACGCCTTAAAAAGTCAAGTTTCCATACATCACCCCACATCTTTCCACATGCAAATTCCCCTACTACTTTTGCATCTCGACAATAATTACAAATCACTCCAGTATCGGAATTGAAAGTGAATATGTCTCGCAACTGCACGCGCAAATCACTATCAGATTTTGGTGTTGCTGTTTCTATATATACTTCCATCCATTCTGTCTTAAAGAAATTTGCAGCTCTTTTCCGTTTAGTTCCTTTATGCATTGGTGTAATGGGTTAATTATAAGATGTAATAACTTCTAAATTAAAGAGTACGAATGTTTCATTACATGCGCACACCAGTATTATTTGAGCAAACTTAAAACACTGTAATTACCGTAAACGTAAAGGTAACTTGTTATTTTACTGATAAAGACATGCTGAATTAACTATAGTGTCGTTCATTAATTTTAAAATCTGAAACAAAAACAAACAATTATCATAAAATTGTACCTATATTTATGCTAAATAACGTAAAATGATTGCATAGCAAAACATATTATTATTATTATATTGAACATAATATTAACCTATTCGGGCCATTGGGTAGATTTGGACTCATACATTTATATATATATATACATAATGTACATATACACATATATATAATTTATATGTATTCTTACTTTATATTTTAGAATAAGATATAGTTCACAG
Source organism: Bathynomus jamesi (assembly GCA_023014485.1). NCBI lineage: Eukaryota > Metazoa > Arthropoda > Malacostraca > Isopoda > Cirolanidae > Bathynomus > Bathynomus jamesi. Next base: position 226,761 of record JAJOZX010002638.1, on the reverse strand, counting down.
AAAACGCGTTTGATTGAATTTACCTTCCATAATTAGAGAAAATACTATATTCTAACGCCCGCGGTACCTAATTTATTTAAATCGAAATGAAACTTATTGAGAAAATCGTATGCAAACATAGCTGAAATTTCAGGTTTTTAGCGGGTTCTGTCACACAATCATTATGAAGAGTTGTGGTTCAAAAGGTTAAACATAAAATGTTTAATAATTAAATTAGTAAAATTTTATTATAAAATGACCACCATAAAACATTTTTTACGCCTGGCAGTGACATACTCATGCAACATGTCGTACGGTACGACGTGTGGTATATTTTTCATCATAATAAACTAATAATTCAGTGAGGGGCTGTCTCCTTGTAATTTACCCTAATAATAGTATTATTAAGAATTTATGAATGATTTAAATAATAATAATTATAATAATTATTAATAATATCCGATAAATTAAGAGTAGAAGCCGATACCTCCATTCGTAAATAAAGATTAGAGTATATAGGCAGCCTAGGCCTTTTTCGTCTGCACGGATGAATACATTAGAGACGGATAAACCGAAGAAAATTATGGGAATAGGCCTTATATTGATTTAACCTAACCTAGGTTAAGTTAGGTTACAATTCCTTTGGGTCAAAAGAACCAATTTTAAAGAAAGTAACATTGCAACTGGAACACGTAATCCCGCACACGACAGCAATACGCGCAATAAAGTTGGTCGGTTTATACCGAATATAAATATCTTTTAGGCACTTTCCTTAATATTATTAGTTTACTCCCGACATACCGTAACGGTACTCCGTAATGAACTAGTAAATATTACGAAAGCTATTGTCGTATATTTTGGAAAATGAATTTGACTATATATCAACAAACTATTGGTAACAAATATTTCACTATGCACCAGCTACGCAGAACGTTGAAACTCCAGACAATAACTGAGTCAGCTCAGCAACCGTGACTCATTCAAATGATTCAGTATTTATGTCGTAAGATATAGATATACGGAGTTGCCAATTAGTAAATGAAGATAACATAAACAGTTGTGTTTCTTGTGTTGAAAAAGTTAAGATAACAGAAAACTTAAGCATTTGAAAATAATTTTTGTTTATGTCCAATTAACTTTAAATTTTTGTGCGCATAAAATTTGGCTGTGTGCGCGGCAATAAAACCCCATGTGCGCGCGCACACGCGCACACCTTAGAGGGAACACTGAATTCATAGTCTTTACAAGCAATTAAAGAAAAAAATTCGTTTATTTTATTTCGTGGGCTACGAGCATTTAAGGATAGAACCTTCAAATTGTTTGTAATTGTGACACCTTCGCGAGCGCAGGGGAAATTTGTGGAATTTACGCTGGAACCGTTCGAGTTACGGCAGCCTGAAAAGAAGAGACAGTATTATGAAATAGTCTTCCTAAACGCGCAGCTCCAACGTCATTAAGATGAAGTCCATCTCCAAGGAACAAGTCCCTCCTGCCGTAGAAACTGTTCCAAAAATTCGCAAAATGCACTCCTTCCTGTTGGCAAAGAGACTTTAGGTAATTGTTAATATAGGTCGCCTTGCTGTAGAAATCGTGACGTTGGATAATTCGAGGAAGTATACCTGTTAAAACAATCGTAGTTTTTTCCTTTAATCGCTCTAGTAAGTCCCTGTACCTAGCCAGCAGTTCTTCCGATCTAGAATTTAAAACGTTATTAGTACCGACATGAATAACATACGTTGTGTCCTCGGCGGTACCGTCTGTAAAATGGTCAACACTATTAGTTATATCCTCCACCCTTGCACCAGGGTAGCAGTTACGGCGCCTACGACGAGGGTTTCTCCCACGGAATTCCTCGAGTTGCCCTCGAACAATGGAATCGCCAACGAGTCGTATTTCCGGTTCATCAGCATCTTCGAAACCTAAAACAGAAAACTTATTGCTTGTTATTACTGGTAGACAAGTCTTAGGTTTTCTCAATAGGGCTCCATTACGCACTCGAACGAAGGATTGGGAACTAGGGGAAGAGAGAGGGTTATTAGTACTATTTACATTAGTAGTAGAAACTGAGGCAGGAGGGGTCGTAACTGGAGTCTCAAGGGATTCTAATTTTGCCGTCAGGAGCATCACGCTTTCTTCAAGCCTCACCCTGGCCTCCCTCTCACGTTCTAACTCGTTCCTCAGCACTTCCATGCTTGAGCACCACCTGCAAACTAACTGTTCATTATTATTAGCCATTATAAACGCGTAAACGGCAAATTTCCCTTCACAGCGACTGCAAGTACTTGACGGGGGTGCCATGCTTTTAATTAGTTAAAAAACAAAAAAACAAAAAACGAGCGTTTGGAAATTAATAAATTACAACGTAGGTCTACCGCGTGTTTATTGTGCCGTCACCTGCGAAAACCCACAAAAATGTTCTTGAAACACAGAAACAGGTTCTTGTAACACAATTTTATGCTAAATGAATATATAATTAAGCTACCGACGAAAGATTATTAAAGAAAAAGTATTAAATGAAACTTATCTGTCCGCTATTCGACCGACTTAATTCCTTTTTCCCACGGTAGGTGACCTTTTGGGAGGTCAGGTAGAGTGTGAAGGGAAAATGAACCTTAAGAAACCTCGTTTCTGATAGATTTGAAAAACAAAAAAGGCAACCAAGGGAATTTCAACCTTATGAAACCTCGTGTAGTAATAGATTCGGGAAACAAACAAGGCACTAGCCTTGGTTTAGTCAAGTAATATAGTAATGAATAAAGTCAATAAATGAAATATATTCGTTAATGAATGATTAGTAACACGAAGTAAGTTAGTTAAGAATGCACGAAACACTATTTTTTTTTCTTTTTAAAGACACGAACGAAAAACACTTATTCACTTGGTAACACCGTAATTGTGTATCTTTATGTCCTCCGTGGTGGCAAAGGGGACCTACAATTTTACGTGGATTCCGAACCACAAGAACATAAGAAATTTATGTAAAAACTGCCGGTACATTGGGAACGACCAATTTTTACAGAACTAAATAATTATCAATTTAAAACTAATTAATTATCGATTTAAAACTAAAGATAGAATCTCTGGATCCAGAGGATCAAGTCATAATAGACTACTATCCACAAATATGTTACACTCTATATTTATAACCGACATGCAAATATCCCTATATGGACACAATTATGAATTTTTTTTTTGTTTATTTTTTTAGTATTATCATATCATTTGGGCTCATTTTAAACAGAAATAGGATTATTTTAAAATTTATATATATATTTCTTGTTTTAGTGAAACGTTACAGATCTGTAACATCTGACATCTAAGACTCAAAATTTATATATTACAAATTTGTAAACTATGAACTCTGAAGATATAAATAGTAACTTTTTCAACAAACTTTATTGACAGAGAAAGAAAATAGTAACTTGTATAAATTATAATCTAAACAGGTAATATTTTGTAATAAAAAATGTTTGAAAAACGAACTAAAGTATGAAAGAAAATAGTTTACTCTTTGTGAAATTTCAAGAAACAATTTTTTTTACCCTCAATGCAAAGATAGGCTTCACATTTCTGACACTATATGTATGGACTGCTTTTGCATCCTGGCAGCTTACACCGTCCCCTTTTTTCCTTATAAAGTGGGAAATGGTCCACCATGTCACACCTAATGGCTTTTGGGGGAATTGGTTTACTACCATGACCTGCTCGCTTTTTATTTTCATAGTCCATGTCCACTGATGAAGATGGACGACCTCTTTTTCTTTGTTCTGAAACCTTACCTTCTCTATTCAAGGTATCTGCTATCGAATGTTTGAATTCTAGCAGGGTCAGTTGTTTCTTTTTCGGTAAACCTAAGTCTGTGCAGTCTCTTCTATAGAGTAACCAGCATGTCACTACAGTCATATCAAGGAAATGGAAGAAGATCCTATGATAGTATTTTTTAGACCGCAGTTTGATTCGATACAACCCTATTAGTGAGTCCAGGAGATCCACACCCCCCATAAACTGATTGTAAGTCTTCACTGCATTGGGACAAGAAACGTCTATTTTGCTTTTGCTTGTTTTATCCCATCTTTTGACTGTCTGAATAGGATTTATGGATTCAAAGGTTGTTAAGAGTAGGACAGCTTTGGTATCCAGCCATTTTATTACCCTTACAGTACTATCTCCCATGCTAGCCTCTTTCTGATCATAAGCTCCCCTACCTTTTTTTTTCAAGGCTTTATCAGACAAAATAGGGCAACCTTTTAGCCTATTGGCTCGAACAGTCCCAAGGCAGTATATCCTACGTTTTGCTAACTCACATACTAATGGAATGGATGTGAACCAATTGTCGAAATATAAGAGATAGTTTTTGTTTGAAGGAATATTTTGTGCTAACCTAAGTACTATGTTTGAGCTAGCACCTAAATCTACACTGTTGTCTGGTGGGGCAATCATTCCTGTATACATTTCAAAATCATGAATAATACCTTTGCTATCGCAAAGCACAAAAACTTTATAGCCATATTTATGAGGTTTACTTGGTATATACTGTTTCAGAGATGATGCTTCTTTGAACGGTATCATTTGCTCATCAACATCAAGCATTTGATCCATCGGAATGTTATTGTATTTTTGTCGCAAGTGGGATAAAAGTGGCCTCACCTTGAAAAGCTTATCAAAGTTATCATCTCCTGGTTGAACCATTTTACTGTTATCATTGAAGTGAATGTAACTTTTAATCTGCTCAAACCTAACCCGGCTCATAATCTGACATATGTACCCAATACTAAGACTCTGTGACCAATATAATCTTGTACGAGGTAGAGGAACAATAGACATATTCAAAATAATGGAAATGAATAGCTCTAACTCTTGAGTGGTTAGATCAAGCGGTTTTGACGGATTTTTTTCAATGGAATATAAATTAGACTGTTGTACAATATGTTCCATGATGGCATCATCAAAAAACAACCTAAAATATTCACAAGGTGATAAAATGGATTCACTTGCGGGTAGCACACCAAGCCAGTCGCAGGAAGATACTGGGGAACCATCATCTCTGACTGACTTCCAAATCACTCTTCTTTGGTTATGTGCAGTCATCAAAGGAGTACTAGAAACAGTTTCAGTGGCATTATCTGGAAAGTATGCATTGAATATATATATAACGGATTCTATCGAATAGTGTCACTAAAATTTTTCAACTTTAGTGATACTATTCGTTTGGTGACACTATTTGATAGAATCCGTTATATATACATACATATATACACGCACTGGAATGGACCACTATGGGAAGACGCAGGGAAGGGAAACCTAAAGAAAAGTGGGTAAGAACTATGAGGAGAGAAGCTGGAGAAGAGTGCTGGAGATATTTCATTGAGGCGCTATGCATCCCCTGGGGTGCCGAAAGAATTTATATATATATATAGAGTGTCCCAAAACAACGTATACATTTTTTTAAAATTTATAACAGGAGAACCCACTAACAGATTCAGATGATTTTTATTTCTTTTTATAGCCTATAGCCTAAGGAGATACAAAAGCGAAATTGTTAACAGCCTTGGCTAGCCTAAGGAGATACAAAATCGAAATTAGTAATAGCCTTGCCTGCCTACAGTAAACATGGAAAATGGAAGTGTGCGCTTATCATTTGAGCAACGAAAATGGATACTAAAGTCGTATTTTAAAGTTGAGAAGATATCAAAGGTTCAACAACAGTGGAGAGAGAATTTTGGAACTAATCCTCCAACTCGACTTACCATTTCACGTATCTGTGAGAAATTTGAAGTATACGGTACTGTGAATGATGTGTACAAGCAAGCGATTGGGCGTCCAAAGACATCAACAGATGCTAACACTTCTGATGAAGTGCTACAGGTATTCAACCGATCACCAAGAAAATCTGTGAGACAATGTGCTCGTGAAACAGGGAAAAGTAAGACAAGTGTCCACAGAATTCTGAAGAATGCTAAATGGAAATCTTACATCCCGAGATTATTACATGCCTTGAATGAGGATGATCCGGATCGCAGAATCCAGTTTTGCGAATGGTTTCGAGTAAAAAACACAGAAGATGGCCAATTTGCGGACAAAATTGTGCGGTCTGATGAGGCTACATTTAAGTTGAATGGTATAATTAATCGTCATAATTGCACATACTGGTCACAAGAAAATCCACACATTTATGTGGAACGACATGTAAATTTACCGGGTATAACTGTCTGGTGTGGTTTTTCTTCCAAAGGTTTGGTTGGTCCATTCTTTTTCGATGGTACAGTTACCGGCCATAGCTACCTCAACATGCTTCGGGGAAAAGGTTTTCCTGCAATTCGACAGTTATACGGAGATGAGGACATTTACTTTCAACAAGATGGAGCACCTCCTCATTACCATCAGGATGTCAGGAACTACCTTGATGAAACACTTCATTATCGGTGGATCGGACGACGAGGTAGTATCGAGTATCCACCACGTTCACCAGATTTGAACCCACTTGACTTTTTTTTATGGGGTCATTTGAAAAATGAAGTATACAGTAGAAGACCTACATCACTTGAACAACTAAAGAGCACAGTTGAAGAAGCGTGTAGAAATATCCCTACAAACATTTTTGTTGAAGTCTGCCAATCAGTGAATCAAAGAGCGCAGTGGTGCATTGATGTCAATGGTCGACATTTCGAACACTTACGTGTTTAAAACAAATTAAACTATCTATTATTTCGAAGTTGTATATTTTACCTATAAAAAGAAATAAAAATCATCTGAATCCGTTAGTGGGTTCGCCTGTTATAAGTTTTTTAAAAATGTATACGTTGTTTTGGGACACTCGTATATATATATATATATAATATAATATATATATATATATATATATATATATATATTATATATATATATATATATATATATATATATATATATATAATGATAATAATATAATGTTATAGCTATAATTGATAATTTTATGGAATAATAAATAAAAATACATAGGCAAGGTCAAATGCTTGATATCCTAGGCCAGAGAGGTCATTGAACCTTTGGCAATAAAGAACTAAGCTAAAGGAAAACAATCCATTGAGGTTTATTAGCTGCAAAATAATTTCAATTGAATGCAAAGACTGAAATTTATGTGATGTCAAATAAAAATATAACGAGAAATCACTTGAATCACCACCATCATCACTCAAATCATCATCAGAGCTGCACTGCTGAGGGACATATTCATCTTCAGAATCACCATCCTGTAGGCGTTCGTCATCGCTTTCTCCCCATTCTCCTCCAACCATGGGTGTTCCACTTCTTCCATAAAAACAATTGGTGTCCATGACTAAAAAAATAAAGCATTTGTTGTACATTCGTCATCATAAATATTATATATATATATACCGTATATATATGATACATACACATAGTAAAGCCAACAAGATGGCTAAATGGGCTTTTCTTCTTTGAGGCATAAGCCTCGAGGATTGGCCTAGATGACAGAGTAAACAGATATGCTACATCTCGATGAAGTCTAACAAGTCTCCTAATTTTCCACTACGAATATATTCTACTATCTAATCCTGTCTAAGAGCATATATTGAACTAATAAAAAAATCATTCAACGTACCTTTATTTCAATGAAGCACAAAATGAAGCACAAAATGAAGAAAAAAAATTCTTGGTATACACGCTCTTCCAGCTGCGTCGAAATACTAACTAAGCGTTGGGATATCCGCACTATTTACTTCCGTAGGAGTTGCCAATTCGAGATATAAAATCTTTGAAACGTTACAGAACAGAGGATATCGGCACTTAAGTAAAAAGAATTTATTTTCCTGTGAATAACTCATAGGTTTTGAGGCGTTACAGATCTGTTACAAATGTCCATATAGGGATATATCAGATCCAAAGAATCCAGTCAATTTCATTACGGTATCCATCAATACTAGTACCTTGCCAAACAAAAATAAGTCACGGTCCATATCGATTGCGGACCAAGTCAAAATTTACAACCATATACATTACAATATATATACTTAGGACGAAAAGTGTAGGTGTGGCTGTAAAGACTGTACAGTAATATAGAAATGTGTGTGTGCACCCATTTTGGGTCTCCCATTTAAAGGTGTTTGTGGGGCAAGTGAAGATCATGAGTTTTTCAATACCTCACAGTACTATGGAGGGCACCGCTCAGCAGAGGAATCTCTTTAAATGGGGTGTGTAAAGACAGAGAGTATCCCCTAACCCAAGATGCTGCCTCCCTATATCCCACAACACTTGTGTTGAGCTGTGGGATCTATCACCACAAAGCTTTAATTTTACTATCTTAAACTATACCCAATCTATCAACATATGCGTCTAATCGATTTTTAAACATGTTTATAGACGTGCTACTAATTACTTCTACCGGCAAACTATTCCAGCTATTTACTATTCTATGCGTAAAAACGTTTTTGGCAACTGCTGTCTCGAAGCTTCTACTTGTCAACTTGCACCCGTTATTTCTAGTCCTATTATATTGAGATATTTCGAAAAAGCTAGCTCTATCTACGTTATCCAACCCATTCATAATTTTGAAAACCTGGAATAGATCACCCCTTAGCTTCCTAGTCTCGAGTGTAATCAATTTTAACTCCTTAAGCCTATCCTCGTACGACTTTGACCTCAGCGACGGAATCATCTTAGTTGCTCGTCTTTGTACTCTTTCGATTTTCTCTATATCTTTGCGCATATGCGGATTCCAAAATTGGACCGCGTACTCCAAATGGGGTCTAACTAATGATTTATAAAGAGCAGAGCTGGGCAATAAATACATTGAATGTATTTAAATACTAAATACATGGGAGAAATGTATTTAAATACTAAATACTAAATACATTTTACGAATGTATTTAGATACTAAATACAAAATACATCAATTGTATTTAAATACATTTGTAAATACATTTTAAATACATACAAATTTTAACATATGCATTCACTAATTCACTAAGCCATGACACGCACACGATAAAGAAATCAACCGCTTTCGACTAAGAGTGGCACACAATTGATTGAACTGACACGTTGAAACATGAACCATGCTGTACTACACTGTCGACGCGTCGTACTGTGCTAGTACAGAACGTGTATTAAACCAGTAAAAGTATTTACATTTTTATATTTTGAGTATTTAAATACATTGTATTTAAATACTCATTAAAGTATTTAAATACTATATTTAAATACATGAAAAACAATGTATTTATAAATACAGTTCTAAATACACAAATGTATTTAAATACGTATTTAAATACAAATGTATTTAAATACTGCCCAGCTCTGATAAAGAGGAACTATAATATCGCGCGATTTGTACTCAAAATTTCGAGCTATAAAACCTAACACTTTGTTTGCCTTATTGACCGCTGCTGTACTTTGTTTCGCTACTTTTAAATCACCAGTGACTAACTCCTAAATCTTTTTCCTGCTCTACTCTTGTTAAATCTTTCGCTGGCATACTATACGCAAAATTACCGTTACGCGAACCTATATGCAAAATTTTGCACTTATCAACGTTAAATCTCATTTGCCATGTGACTGTCCAATCAACGATTTTATTCAGATCTTCCTGGATTTTACCTCTATCTTCGTCATTAATCGCCCTACCACCCAGCTTCGTGTCATCCGCAAACTTTGAAACTGTACTGACTAGGCCGACATCTAAATCGTTAATATATATAAGAAAAAGCAAGGGGCCCAATACAGAACCCTGAGGAACGCCACTCGCTACATTAGCCCAACACGACTCCGCTCCATCAACGACCACCCTCTGTTTCCTACCTCGCAACCACTCTTCTAGCCAATTTATTACTACACCCCTGATTCCATGAGCCTTAGTTTTTTCAATGAGTCTTTTGTGCGGCACGGTGTCAAACGCTTTTTGAAAATCTAAATACACTACATCAACCGCCCGATGTCTATCGTAAATGTCAACCACGCTTTGGAAAAATTCTAAAAGATTAGTTAAGCAAGATTTGTTTCACCTAAAACCGTGCTGCGTATTTCTAACTAGTGTATGCAATTCTTAGTGTTCGACTATACGATCCCTAATTATTGATTCCAGTAGCTTACCTACAACAGACGTTAAACTGATTGGCCTATAATTTCCCGCCGCACCTTTATCGCTTTTCTTAAAGATAGGTGTTACGTTTGCTAACTTGAAATTATCTGGTACGCACCCCTCAGAAATAGACGCATTAAAAATCTTTGTTAAGGGTACAACAATGCTATCTTTTAATTCTTTTAGTTGTATGGGATATATGGAATCCGGCCCCGGTGATTTACGCGTTTTCATTTTATCAATATAGCGCATTACCTCCCCTTCACTAACCACGATATTATCCAAAATATTACCATTATCAAAAGGTATTATGTCTATAACCGTAGGGATATTCGTTACATCTTCTATAGTAAAAACTGACGTAAAAAATTCGTTTAGCAAGGTAGCCATTTCCTTGTTTTCAGAAACTAGATCTCCGTTTACGTTTTTCAAAGGCCCCAAGACACTTTTTACTGGATTTCTATTATTGACGTATTGAAAGAATCGCTATATATCAGTGTGTGTATATATATATATATATATATATATATATACATACACACACACATATATATATATATATATATATATATATATATATATATATATATATCAGTATATATATATATATATATATATATATATATATATATATATATATAATATATATATACATTACTTACTTACTTTTGTTGAGTTTGAACGACGGTTCAGGATCGACCTGCGGTAGACCCCTCTGCAGCATCCCGCCTCATTTGCGGGACTTGGTGAAGGAGGGAATTGCTGTCTGATCGCCTCCTGCCCCCGTAGCAAGCCACGCATGGCTGGTCAGGGACTTTGTACAAGAATCTGTCCAGCTGGTTCTTGAAGTTATTCAGGCCGGTGTACTGGAGATTCCTCACTTCTTTTGGAAGGACATTGAAAAGCTTTGGGCCCCATATTCTGAGGGTATTTTCCATCCTCGTTTTCATGGCTCCTTGTCCCACCGCAGCTGGGACCGTACAAAATCTGGCTCTTCTCTCATTCCAGTTTGTTTCTATTTCATTTCTGAGGTTAGGGACAGAGCCCTCAAGTATATTATTGTGTACCGCTCGCGCCTTCTTTCAAGAGAGTAGAGTTCCAGGGATTGTAGTCGAGACCAGTAGTCTTCACCTTCCGTTTCCTCTATCTTAGACGTAAAAGTGCTTTGTATAGCTTCAATGCTCGCAATGTCTCTTTTTCTGTGTGGGCTTGTGAGTACTGAGCAATACTCATTTATTGGTAGGACTAGACTCTTCCATAATTTGAGCATGATGTTTGCTTTTCTGCTGCGGAAGCTCCTCCAGATGATTCCCATTATTTTTCTAGCCGTTGTGATTTTGATTTTATAGTGCTCTCTGAATTCGGCATCCGACGACATTATTACTCCAGGATCCCTTACTTGTGGATTTGGTGTTATCTGTTTGGCTTGCGGAGTTTTGTACCCTTTTTTCTGTAGCTCTTTTTTATTACCATATCTTAGAAGTTGGAATTTTTCTTCGTTGAACTTCATATTGTTGTCTTCTGCCCACTGGAATAATGTTTCAATGTCGTTTTGTAGTTTTCTTACGTCATCTTCGTTCAATATTTCCTGACATATCTTTGTGTCATCTGCGAAGCATGACACAATACTGTCCTTAATATCTGCATCAATATCTGCAATCATTATTATAAACAGCAAGGGAGCTAATACTGTCCCTTGTGGGACAGAGCTCACGACTTCCGAGACTTCCGATTTAACTCCGTTTACCACCACTCTTTGCGTTCTTTGCGTCAAGAAATTAAATATCCACCTTCCTAGCTTTCCAGTAATTCCTGTATCCTTAAGTTTGTGTGCTATGATTCCATGGTCACATTTATCAAAGGCTTTAGCAAAGTCAGTATATATTACATCAATGTTTTGTCCTCGACACAATGTTCCTAATATTTTCTCCTGGTGGTCTAGTAGCTGTGACAGGCATGATCTACCCGCCCTGAAGCCAAGTTGATTTGGGTTGTATAAGTCTTTTTCTTGTAGGTAGTAGGTAGTTTTGACTTTAATTATGCGTTCAAAACACTTTATAAGGTGTGAGGTGAGAGCCACTGGCCGATAATTTTTGGGCATTGCTCTGTTAACACCTTTAAATAGGGGGACAATGTTCGCGTTCTTTAAGGGGAGTGGAATTTGTCCTGTGTTGAGTGATTCCCTCCATAGTAAGTATAGCGGTTTTGCAATACTCTCTTTGCATTTTTTCAGAAATATGGCACTCCATGTGTCTGGCCCTGGCGCTGAATTGTCTCGCATCTGTGATAAAGCCGTAATTACATCTCCTTCCGTGAACTCGAAGTCCATTAATAGGTTTGTGCCGGGATTTGTTCTTGGTTGATCTGTATCAATGTCGAAAAACTCGTCTGGGTTTTCCACTTCCATCTCGGACTTAGGGGTGCTAAACACAGATTTAAATTATTCCCTAAGCAGTTCACTTATTTCCTTCGGGTCATTTGTGTATTCAGCCTCCCCGTCTATCAACGGTCCAATACTCTCCTTACACTGCATTTTCCTTTTCGCAAAAGTGTAGAAGTATTTTGGGTTATTTTTTATGTTTTCTGCTACCTTGTTTTCCTCCTCGTTTGTCTTATGTATGAATGTTTGCTTTAGGTCCATTTCTATTTCGCCAAGTTTCCTCTCTAGTTTGAGTCTCTTTGCATCAGTTCTGCATCTGTGGAGATGTTTTACGGTTTGTCTTCGTTGCCTGAATAGAGTCCTGATTTTCCTCTCGAGCTTGCTTCGTTTTCTTTCCTGTCTCTCTGGAATATGTTTCAATATTATAGGTTTAGTTTCCGTCTCTATTATACATAGTATTTCTTGTGGAGTCTTCTCGTGTAGTAGCAATTCCCAATTTAACTCCTTTAAATCTTCATTTACGTTTTCCCAATTTACTTTCTTTGAATTTATGTTTAAGCCTTCAAATATTCCATCTGCCTCTCTTGGATGCGTTTTCGGACCTCTGGGTGCTAACTTCAATTGTATATCGATGAGGTTATGGTCGGAGAACTTTGCGTGCGTTACTTTTTTATTTATTATTATCTCGTTGTTATTTGTCCAGATTAAATCCAAAACGTTCTCCTTTCTCGTGGCTTCACAGATTTCCTGGGTAAGGGCGTAATGTTCCCTAATATCTAATAGCATTGTTACTTGGGTTCTGTCATCTTTAGTAATGTTGCCATCAGTGGCGGCTCGTCGGTAGGCGCTGCGGAACTGCAGCACCCCTAAATTTTTTATTTAGAATTGAAATAATCAAGAACAATATAAGGATGAGCTCACTGAATAACTTTTTCAATAACTTTTGAAACTTTTATTCATTGCTCAATGCTCATCCTTTTATTTCAGTAATTATTTCAACCCATTCTTAGAGACAGCACCCCTAGAATTTTTAGTCACGAGCCGCCACTGGTTGCCATGAAACTTCTCAACATATATAACTTCGTCATTTTTCTTCCATGATATGAATGGGAAATTAAAATCTCTGAAAATTAGAATATTTGTTGCTGGAGTTTCAAGTAATTTTAATATGTTTTCTATTTCATTTGTAGCAAATTGGAATTCACGTTTTGTGGTGTTTTGGTGGTCTGTAGATGTTCATAATGGTTAGGTTCAGTTCTTTTACTTCTAATATAATAACTTCAACTGTGCTGTTTGATTTATTTACCCTCACTTCACATGCGTAAGTGTTTTTCACGTAGATACAACACCCTCCTCCTCGTCTAGCCACTCTATCTGCTCTGTATATGTTGTAGTCCAGCAATGCTATTTCAGTATTCTCGATGCAGTTTTCACAGCCTTTTTCGCACTTGTGTGTTTCCGTTAGGCATATGATATCTATGCTGGTTTCCGTAGCTAAATTTTGCAAGTATTGTAATTTGCAGTCTGCATGGTCCGCATAGAGGCCTTGTATATTTGTGTATAATACATTTACCGGGTTTCTAATCTTCGTGTTCGATTCTCCTAAATGATGGTCGTTTCCTGGTCGATGTCGGTTCCTGTTTGGTGTTATTGGTTGGGCCGCTGCATTTGGGAGTGTTGGGGTTGCGGCCCGTGATACCACTGTTGTTGTTGTATTATTGGTGGGTGGTGTTGAATAGGGGAGTGATGTGCGTAATGTGGTGCATATGTTTGCGGCGTTCTGTCTCTTCTTGTTAGAAGGGCAAGCTGAGCTTTTATTATTCTCATTTCTTCTAAAAAATATGTTTCATTACTCTTGCTATTTCTTCTATGTCGAATATGATCTGTTCTTTCCCGTTCTCTTCTTTGCGTACCCTTTATGTGAAAATGCGGGCACTCTATGTTCAGGCATTTTTTCTCAGTAACTGACTGTCTGCACATACGAGGGTGAAAAAAGTTGCAGTTTGGTCCGTACTTGCACTTCCCATTCCTCATCATATAGAAGCATTTTGTAGGTTGATTGTATATGCAGTTTGAGCCATATTTGCACGCACCTATTTTATAATATTCGCATATGGCCCGTCGTTTAAATTCCCTCTGTGTCTTATGTGATTCGATTTCCTTCTTCTGCTTCGCCACCATTTCTTCCCTACTCAGTGGGGTTGTTTTCTTATAGAGGGAAGTAAAAATATCTTTTCTTCATCCTCATGGTCCCAACCAATCATTCTTTTTTCCTCATCAACCAGATATTCTTACAATTACATACTCTGATGTTTTGACAAAGGTAGAGGCATCTACTGCAACTGGAAGACTATATTACCTCACCAAGGAGGAAACTGCTAAGGCCTCCAAGGCCCTCATAGAATTACAACAGAGAAAAGTAAGTTACACATTCAAGTTATATATGGTAGATATATACAGTAGGCATATATATACAGTCAAATCCGGATAAAAAGGTCACTTTGGGACTAAACGTTTCTGACCTTCTTATGCGGCCGACCTGCTTATCCATTTCTTAGTGTTATCGGCAGGATACATATATTATTACCATTCCATTAACTCTTTATACGCTCTATTGTTGTTCTACCTTGTTATAACAGTAAAGAGGTACAGTATATTAAACACTAACTCATTCAATAGTTTTTTTTATTAAAATACAGTCATACAGTACTTTATTTAATTTATTAAAAAACATTAATTTTATATATACAACTTTGGATCAATAGGGTTAAAATACGTCATACAGTATTTATTCACGAAAATAATCATTGATGGTAGCTTGTTTTAAATTATTTGCGCACAATTTACTTAGTTCTGTTTGTATAGTGGAAATATGTTTTAAAGTTGAAAGGTTGCCTTGCATATTTCCATATCTATCTAATAAATTCGAAAGAGTCGAAATTTCTTTACGGGAAAGGGGTGTATATGTTTCATTTTCATCATCGTCGCTATCTTGATCTTCGCTGTCTTCTTTTTGTTTAATTCCTGCAATGATTTCTTCGTCTGTTGCTCCTTCAAAAATGCCTTCATTTTCTGATATTTCTGCCATTCTATCAAAATCTTCTCTTCCAATTCCTTCCGGAAGCTCAATATCTTCAATGGTGTCAATTGCAAGATTTGTATTTTCAATCGCTTCTTCGTAAGCCACATCTCACATAACAGTTCAAAATGTTTGTTGTTTCACATTTTCCCACGCTAATGCGAGCATGCAAATTGCATCTAAAACTGTTTGTCTTATAGTTCTGACTGATAGTTCTGACTGATAGTTCTGTTATCTTATAGTTCTGACAAATAGTTCTGACTGATACTTGTATTTTTAACCTCATTAAGCGGCTTACTATCCTAGACGTGACCTTCTTATCATATATAATTATAATGGCAGACATATAAAAAATATTTGGGATTTAGAAAGATGACCTGCTTAAACCATATGACCTGCTAATTAGGTGACCTTTTTAAGTGGAGTCGACTGTATATATATATATATATATATATATATATATATATATATCATATCAACGTAAAGAACGACGCTTGTATAGGAGAATATCCGCGCAAGATGAGGAGAACGAAACAAATGAAAAAATGAGGTAACCACCCGGGAATCGAACCCGGGATCTTCCGATTGCCGGTCAGATATGATAACCATTACACCACGGGCCTCACTCGAACAAATGCCGTAATTCTTCTACATACGCGCAGAAACCAATGCCCCAAGGGGGCACCTCCCGCATGCCGTAACATTATATACATTTTAACTGCAAACACGCAGTATAATTAACGTAAAGAACGACGCTTGTATCGGAGAATATTCCGCGCAAGATGAGGAGAGAGAACGAAACAAATGAAAATATGAGGTAACCACCCGGGAATGCGGGAGATGCCCCCTTGGGGCATTGGTTTCTGCGCGTATGTAGAAGAATTACGGCATTTGTTCGAGTGAGGCCCGTGGTGTAATGGTTATCATATCTGACCGGCAATCGGAAGATCCCGGGTTCGATTCCCGGGTGGTTACCTCATTTTTTTCATGTGTTTCGTTCTCTCTCCTCATCTTGCGCGGAATATTCTCCTATACAAGCGTCGTTCTTTACGTTAATTATACTGCGTGTTTGCAGTTAAAATGTATATATATATATATATATATATATATAATATATATACATATATATATATATAATTTTTTTTTCCACCGGGCATGCCCGTATCAACCCAAGGAAAAATGGGTCATGTTGTTGTTGTTAGTAACCTCCAGGTTCGAAACCCTCAGCGCCGAAAAACTGACAGCCACTCAAGCCTCGCCCAGAGGTTCCCTAATCCGTGTAAAGTGTTTGTCTATGTATGTGGAAGTGATGTGTTTTCCCAAAGGCAGTGTTGAATGAAATGTGTGCAGGTATAATATATATATATATATATATATATATATATATATATATATATATATTTATATATATATATATATATATATTATGGAACCATATATTTTCAGGCACAAAACTAATAGATAATCTGCTCGAGAGAAGATTTGTATCAATGAAAAAACTCAAAGATCTGGATTTATTTAAAGGTTAGTTTTAATTAAAAGTACTTCCTGCTCATACTTTTCACTGGCCACTTCTAACCTTTTAGGAACATGTTTCACATTGGTAAGTGAACATTTGTAAAAAACATTGAAAAAATCGGGGATGGTATATTTTTTTATTTAAGGTCAAAATTCAAGGATATGTTTTTAAATTTTCATTTTAGAGGCTTATGACAAGAGAGAAAATATGACAAGCTGTTTAAGAGATTCAAAATGACACTAGAATCAGAACTCTAGCTTTATTAGTTATGTGGCTACAGCAATTTGAAATTTGCCAGTAAGTAAAAAATCAGGTCAAAGGTCCAAATTTTGTGATCCCGTATCTCAGCAACCAAAGGTCAGCCAGCTCTAAAATTTGGGGAATTTCAGTTTCTCACACATACCTACTAATGTACCAAATATCATGAAAATCTGAGATGGTCATGTTCTCGGGTGGCTGAACTGACATGGAATGAACGACCCCTAGCAAAGCTATAATACCTATCAATATTTTTATTTTTAAATGTTCAACAGTGAAAGCCAGGACAAAATATTATAGGAATTTGTATAACTATTTGCAAAAGTATTTTTAAAGTATTTCAAAAGTATTTGGAAATTTTAAATACTTTTCAAAATATTTCAAATACAAATACATTTGGTAACGGTTCAGAATAGGGGCGCCACCTCAATTTTTGTTTTTTTTTCCACCAAAACATGCTAAAACCATTGGTTTCCTGTTGTTTAGGATGAATTTGACCATCGCCATTACAGTAAATTATTGCTTGAAATGATTTCACCCCCCAGTGGCGGTTCCTCATATGGGCAATATGGGCAGCCGCACAGGGCGGCATTTGTGGAGGGGCGGCATGAGCGCCTGCAAAAAAAATAAAAATAAAAATAAGAATAAATAAATAAAGAAATAAATAAAAATAAAAAATAAAATAAAATAAATAATAAAAGATCAATAAATATATTTTTATTAATAAAAAACCATATATTGCATTTTCCATAAACCTTCCCATAAAAGACCTAAACAATGCAAAATGCTTCCAGATTAATATTATTGGGAATAAAGGCCCATACTTTAACATATGTAATGTTATTTTTCTGGGTTTGGTTAAATAGTGAAATGTATATTATTTATTACAGAACGAATCTTCACACTAAGCCACTAAGGTCTGTCAAATAACCGCAAATGGATAAGAAGAGGTCAAAGCTATCAGGTGCTCAGTTTAGAAAAAAGAGAGAAAGAAGAAGAGGAGAAACGAGCAAAAGATAAAGGTATAGAGCTATGTCATCTACTCTTCACTGCTATATTGCACTGCTATTTTGTGATATAGCTTTCTGAGTCATTTGAAGTGTACTATTATGTATATAATTAGCCATTAACCAAGGAGGTTGTATTATTCATTTGTTTCCTATTCTAAAAGTTTAATAAATTGTGCTTAATAACATGTTAAATTAATTGTACTAGCCTATTCATGCATTGGTCTGTTATGTTCTATTTTACTATTTGCAGGGGCACTTTTGAAATATTTTGGAACACCCTCTGCCACTAGCCAGGATGAGAAGCCGTCTACTTTTGCCATTATTGAGGCTGAGGAGCCATCTACCTCCTCAGCCTCACATATGTCTCCACAAATGCAGTCTGATCCTGAGGATGAAGACCCATTTGCTTCTACTTCTCCCCGGCAGGACTCTTCAGGTGAGTTTGTGTGCACATATGTCTGTGAGTGTGTGCGTGTGTGTGTATGTGTATGTGTGTGCATCCCTGCAAAGCATTTTGCAAACAGTTATAAATTATAATGTTATTATCACTGGGTCTGGGTTACTGGGTATGTGTGGTGTTTCACCACCATAATTCCATAACACCACCACCATAACAAAGTGCTGTGAATAATGTGTTATCTAACTTAGGTGTATATACTAATGAGTAATGCTCTTGTTCTTTCTATTAGAAATGCCTGGAGCAGAATCGCCTCCTGAGGATGAGTCTCTGTCCACCGACCCTGCTAACTGGCCTTCAGTTCTGACTGAGAGAATTCGGACACAACTGGTTTCCAGGGGACCAAGTCAAGTACCATCTGACTTTGTATTCCCTAGAAACGACAGTGACGGAAGAAGTTTCCACCATCAATACTTCAGGAAGTCATTGGTTAGTGGGGAAAATATAACCAGAAGTTGGTTGGTCTATTCCTTAAAAAACAACAGCCTTTTCTGTTTCTGTTGTACATTATTTTCCAAGAGGAAAATAAATTTAACAAGTTTGGGACTCTCGGACTGGAAGCATGCAAGCTCATTGCTCACATCACATGACAACAGTTCAGAACACCTAAATTCTATGAAAATCTGGAAAGAACTGGCAGTGAGGATGAGAAAGGGGGAGACCATTGACAAGCAGGAGATGGCACTTCTGGAGGCTGAGAAGTTGAGATGGAGAGCGGTGCTGACACGTCTCACTGCTATTGTGCATTCTCTGGCAGTTAGGAATTTGGCACTAAGGGGACATACAGAAAAATTGTTCTCACCATCAAATGGCAATTTTCTGAAAGAAGTTGAACTGATGGCACAATTTGATCCTATAATGCAAGAGCACATTAACCGTGTCCAAAAAGGGACCTCCAGTCACACCAGCTACCTCGGCCACCACATACAAAACGAACTCATTGATTTGTCGAGCAGCAAGACCATTTCAGCAATGGTGAGCGACATCAAACAATCAAAGTTTTTTTCAATAATTCTAGATTGCACTCCAGATATCAGCCACACTGAACAGTTGTCAGTTGTGATTCGGGTTGTGTCACTGGAGGGGAAGCCCCATATAAAGGAACATTTCATGGGGTTTTTGGAGGCAGAGGAGTCCACTGGTCAACATTTGGCATCTCTGATTCTGAAGAGACTGGAGGAGCTAAAAGTTCCTTTCATGGACTGTAGAGGACAATCATACGACAACGGGGCCAACATGAGGGGAAAAAACAAGGGTGTTCAATCCAGGCTCCTAGAAATTAATCCCAGAGCTCTGTTTGTTCCATGTGGGGCTCATTCTCTGAATTTGCTTGTGGTTGATGCTGCTAAGGGATCTATTGATGCCACAAGTTACTTTGGCATCTTGCAGAAGCTTTACAACTTGTTTTCAGCCTCCACACAACGATGGGCCATTTTGAAAAAACATGTGATCATCACATTGAAGATGTGGTCTGATACAAGGTGGGAAAGCAAGATCAAGAGTGTGGAGCCCCTGAGATATCAGGCAGCTGCAGTGAGAGATGCACTGATCGAGGTGAGGGACCACACCAAAGACTCTGTAATAAAGGTCGAGGCTCAATCTCTGTCAGAGGAGGTTGGGTCATACCGCTTCGCCATTTGTTCAGTGGTGTGGCATGACCTGTTGTGCCAAATTCAGCATGTGAGCAAGCAGATGCAGTCTCCTAGCATGCACGTTGATGTTGCAGTAAATCTCCTAAAAAAAACAGAGAGAGGTCTCCGCAATTACAGGGCAACAGGTTTTGTGGCTGCACAAATGGCAGCCACAGATATCTGTGAACAAATGAATGTGGAGGCTGTGTTAAAACAAAAACGGCTGAGGTCCACAAAGCGGCACTTCTCCTATGAAGCATCTGATGAGCCCTTGATTGATGCTTTGAAGAAGCTGGAGGTGACATTTTTCAATGCAGTGGTTGATGCTGCAACATCAGCCATTCAGGAAAGATTTTCCACGTTGGAAATTGTGGGAGAGAAGTTTGGAGTGCTGACACATTTCCAAAATCTCACATTTGAGGAGCTGACAGAACAATGTGTGAACCTTAGTACTACACTACACTTTAAGGGACAATCTGACTTGGATGGCAGAGAGCTTGCACAGGAGCTGAAGAACTTGCCTGACTTGCCATCAAAGACCATATCCTTGCTTGAACTGCTGACATTTATCCATGAAAGGGAGCTCTCTGAAATATATCCAAATTTGTGGACTGCTCTCAGAATTGGTCTTACTCTTCCAGTCACTGTTGCTAAAGCAGAGAGGAGCTTTTCAAAGCTGAAGCTCATCAAATCCTACCTGAGGTCAACTATGTCACAGGAACGCCTTACCGGTCTGGCCATCATCAGTATAAATCATACAATTGCTGAGCAGATTTCATATGATGATTTAATTCATGACTTTGCATCAAGGAAGGTAAGAAGAGTCAGGCTTTAGATGGCAGTTGTGCTGTGGTGCAATTTATTTTGTTTTTTGTTCAAAGTGTAGCATAATAATTACCCTCTCTTAAGTGTCTTATTCTATTTATGTGATAGAGCATTTGTACAATTTAGAAATTTGATTCTCTAGTTTATTTATGGCAGTTGTGCAATTTAATTTGTATTTTTCCTGTTCATAGTATCATAATTACATTCTCTTAAGTGAGTTATTCTATTTACGTGATGAAGGATTTGTAAAATTCAGAAATTTGAGTCTTTGTTTTGGTTCTGAAGTTCCAACAATTAGTCCAATAAAAAGTTATTTTGTGAAAGAGTTATGTCTGTCCTTTATTTTGGGGGGATTCGAATGTGTGTGTGTTGGCGAACAGGGGGGGGGGGCGCTGAAGGTGAAGTTCGCCCAGGGCGTCATGTAAGCTAGGACCGCCACTGTCACCCCCCCCCCCAACCCCTCCTACAATCTGGGGACCACCGTGGAAACCGGGGGTTTTGGGTGGGGGAACACAGCACAAGCAATAATTTACTGTAATAGCGATGGTCAGATTTATCCTAAACAACAGGAAACCAATGGTTTTAGCATGTTTTGGTGGAAAAAAACCCTTATACCCTGAACCCTATACCGATCAATTTGTGATGCGTGATCTTTACGGGGGCTCTGCCCCCGTACCCCCGAGACCTAAATTATACAAATGATAATGTAATAACATGTTAAGTTATGCACTTTTTTACTCTTCATCTAGGGCACATGACGAATCAAGTTCTCAACACGACCGCGAGCTCTACTAGCGTCACCGCACATCCGTCACAGACCGAAGCCATTTTCAAAATTTCCTAGATTCATAGTACCTATATATAGTAGCTATATATATTTTTTCGTAATTTTCTAACTTCGTTTTTTTTACTATGCGACACATGCAATCAACGTGTTTTAATGAGAGAAACAACTTTGTCTCTATGGTATTTTTCGAAATTTTGCTTAATTAAGTGGCGCCCGTTTTCTAAACCATTACCATACTTTTAATTGGAAATCTCAAAATACAAATACAAATACTTCCCAAAGGCATTTAAAATACCTTCAAATATAAATACAAGAGTATTTGACCCCATCCCTGCTCATGACTTGGATTACCTCAATAGGCCCAAGTGGGCTTCATGTTTTCCAAATGAAATGTAATGTAATGTAACTGTATGCCCTTGACAGGTGGTTAGGTTAAGTTGTGATATTTTCGTTAAAACCAACGAAAATATCAGAACTTAACCTAACCAATCATCAAGAGCTTACAGTTGACCGGTTAAATTGTTGTTTAACATCCAACTAGTGAAACCCCACCCCCAACCCTTCTGTTTTTTGTTTCTAGTGTAGTTTTAGCTCATCTAAGAACATAAGAAATTTTTATAGTGGGCACACTAGGGGCCACTTCGGCCCATCGAGGTGGCTCCACTATGTAAAAACTGCCTGTACATTGGCAACAACCAATTTCTACAAAACTAATTAATTATCAATTTAAAACTAAAGATAGAATCTCTGGATCCAGATGATCAAAGTCATAATAGGCTACTATCCACAAATATGTTACACTCCATATCTATTTATAACTGACATGCAAATATATCAGATCCAAAGAATCCAGTCAATTTCATTACGGTACCCATCAATACCAGTACCTTGCCAACCAAAAATAAGTCACGGTCCATATCAATTGCGGACCAAGTCACAATTTACAACTATATACATTACAATATATATACTGAGGAGGAAAAGTGTAAGTGTGGCTGTAAAGACTGTACACTGTAGGGTGGATCACTTTTCACTTTTTTTAAAATATTATAGCTGGTCAAAGTTTTTCCCATGATTTGGTTCAGTGGAAGTACACTGACACCATTTTTACTAAAATCGATCAATATTTAGGGGTCGCGCATCGACCTTGAAAATTTCAATTTTGGAAATTTGGCCAAATTGACAATTTTTTACTGAATAAAGATAAATCATCAAATGACCAATTATTGACCATATTTTCTGAATCCTCTCAGTGAAAGAAATCCTCTCAGATACTTACCAAGTTGATAGGACAAGTGGTTTAGAAGTTATACTCACCTTGAGATAGCATTAAAATTTAAAATACCGTATTTGTCCCCGTACCTCCATATGCTGTCTGCCATTGTCTGCTTTTTAGGATAAGATAAAACGAATAAGGAAAGATCAAATGTATTTTGTATTAAAACGGTTTACCGATATCACTAAAGGCACTTACTCCGGTGCCCCTAACTAGGTTCAAAAACTGTATGAATCGTGGTTAGAACACACGTCATCTTAAGGCGTGCGCCATGTACTCTCTCTGCTAACTCCCTTTCCCTCTGCGCTACGTCATCTTGGCAAGTGACGACTTCTTGAAGTCACCGAGTTCTTTCCGGCTCTTTTCCACGAGCTGAAGAAGACCCTGCAGCTGTGACTCGTCTTTTGTGACAGTGTTCGCGTAATCTTCTATCAGTTTTATCCCTCTCTCTGCCACGTCGTTGGTAACTTTCAGATGCGAGATGACATTCTTCAGATCACAGTAGTTCTTATCTTGATCCCACTTATTCACCGGCAGAGTGAGCCACGTAGACGCGCACACCTGCAGGCCTGTGAACACGAACCACGATGACTCATCGATCAGGTCCGGAAGGCGCGTCGTGTCATCAACCGAGACGTTGTCATACGTGAAGTCCTCGGGCACAGCGAGGCGGCACAGCTTCTTTGCCATCTCGTGCTTCACAGTGTCTTCCACTTTGTCACTGCAGAGGGCGAAAACGACGGTCTGAGGCCTCAGATACCACAAGTGCCGCCTGATCACTGCCAGTGAAGCCTCTGCAATCTCGCGATCCACAGCCCTGTACTGCAGAAGACGCTGGTACAACACAAGGTCATTCAGCGGGGCATCAGCTGCGACAGGAGCCGCCAGCCAGGCAGGTGCGTAGAGGAGTGCAGTAAATAGTACCACTCTCTGAAGTTTCTGTACCAGCTCGTCGTCGAACTCCAGCTGACCGCTGAACATCAGGAGCTTCGTGTAGTAGATGATCTGAAACGAATACGCACTGTGATGTATAAATACCGATACCACTCCATATAAGTTTGTTTAATGGTAAATTATTTATCTTATTTTTTTCTGGTAGGGACTTCAAATGGCTGTTTGCAGAAGGCAATACAATATTTAACTTCTAATTCAAAATACCAACCTTGGCCATCCACCTCGCATGATGGTAGGCTCCTGGGCGCATGAAGTGTGTGCCACGACGTGGCTGGGCCCCGAGTACCAGGAGTGTAATCTCCGCCACTTCTCGGTAGTCTTCTCTGACAAGACCAGAAGCGGTGCCGAGGAACTTGACTGCCTCATCTCGGAGCTCCATCAGCCACGTCACCTCCGCCAAATGCTCGATCTCCAGCTCGCGATAAGTCGAGAGGTCGAGCTTGTCCCACCTGAAAGGGGAGTTATGAAAATATTGCATGAAAACGACTGAAGTTTCCCTTTTCGACTGCTATTAACATCATTAGTAGAAGGACGCTGATATCTCAATTGCTCTGAAGGCAAAAAATCATTGGAGAAAACAAATGCGCCTTAGACTTGAAATTCACCTTCTCAGATACTGGAACAAAGGTTCAGTTGGTGCTGTGGTTCTTCCAAACGCGGTGATGACCACTGCCCCCACGATGAGCTCCATAACGTGATGGCGACAGCCCAGCTGGAAGAGCGGTTTACCAAGCATGTTCTCCAGCCGGACCACCGCACCCTGCACCCTCCCCGTATTGGAGGAAGTTGTGTCGAAGCACAGTCCAATCACGTTGTTCTCGCATCCCCAGTCTTTGAGAGCACGAAAGGTCGCCTGGGCCTGGGACAGACCGGTGCCGTCAGCAACAGTCGGAACGGCCAGCAACTTTCCTTCTGTGCATTGGGGAGCTCCGGAGATGAGAATCGCCTGGCGGTGCTCCAATGATCCAAGAGAGTCCTGAAACGTATGTCATACATGCCAATCCATTATCGTCCACTGGAATATGTCAATCCACTGTCGTCACTGGAACATGTTAATTCACTGTCGTCCACGGTGAGGGCAAAACTGACCTTGATTACTTTACCGTCCCAGTGGACGACAGCATGCCTCGGAGATACGAAGGATTTCTGCACAGCTGTCGACACTTCACAACGATGTGCCACTCTTCCACGGCGAGACGTGTCCTTCGAGATACTGAATTTGTCCAGGTCTGCGGGCGGATCTGCCGAACGTAGGACTGCCGCCACGACACTTGCCACCTATGTGCGAAATTGAAAGGAAATTGACAAGGATGCGTATGGTTTTTATGTGACAAAATAATCACTAAATTTTCCGTCGTTACGTCTATTATATCTTTGTCAAGGAAAGATCATTACTGATATATACACACCTGATTATTGGACATCCGGAAGCGATCAGCCACTTCAATAACAGCCGGTGCATTGAGGATGCGGTGAGGAAGGCTGATTGATACAGTTGATTCTCTCGGCTGTCGGTATGGTGGTTCTAGCTGTGATTCGGAGTTGCTCGATGATCTGCTTTCTATAGATTCATCGTCGCTCTCAGCTTCGGTTCCTAATTTCGTTTTTGAGGTGCCTGGCTCATCACGAGATTGTTGTCTTGAGAGTTGCCGTTTTCTCTTGACAACGAACACTTTATCATTCCCACTCATTGTTGCCTGGCGCAGGCCCCGTTGATCCTCATAAAATTTAATATCTTCTTGTTTGTTGTTGTCTGAGAGCAGTCGACTTTTCTGTATCTCTTCAATAGCATCGGGAGCTCCGATGTCCCAGAGCTTGTTCAGATTTTCTGAAAACTTCTCCCTGCCTTTTCCCGCGTCACTGTCTCTCATCTTGCTCTTCTGCAGCGAGCGCCACTCTTCCCACAGTAACTCCAGTTTTCTTTCGCAGTTACGCCTCGTGATCGTCTTTATACGTGCCATGTTCCAAAATGCCAGAACATTGGCCACCGTGTCTTTTACGGCGGCCTTCCTGTCAGTAGTTTCTTGCTTGGCATAGAAGAAGTACTGGAGAACTTGATGGGTGGTTGGCAATTTGGCACCACCGATCGAGGAAGATGGCTGACCAATTAAGAAGACGTCCGTGGCTGACCTTAGAGAAGGTGGTGCTGTTGTTGCTGCTTTCTCTTTTCCAGAATAAGTAACTTTCAGAGTCTTCCCACTCCTGGTTGTTAACAGTTTATCCATTTTGTTAACAGTTTATCCATTGTACTAAAGTCTAGACTTATCAAACAAGAATCAATTGACACAGTTGATCTGTAAAAAGCAAACTGTGATTAGTAAAAATATTGGTCATAGACATAGCGTGTGTGTGTAATTGGGATTTTAGGATGCGCCAGCTACTGATGCTATGATTACGTCCATAACGGGGGACAAATACGATATTTTAAATTTTAATGTTATTTCTAGGTGAGTGTAACTTCCAAACCACTTGTCCGATCAACTTGGCAAGTATCTGAGAGGATTTCTTTCACTGAGAGGATTCAGAAAATATGGTAATTTGATGATTTATCTTTATTCAGTAAAAAATTGTCAATTTGGCCAAATTTCCAAAATTGAAATTTTCAAGGTCGATGCGCGACCCCTAAATATTGATCGATTTTGGTAAAAATGGTGTCAGTTTACTTCCACTGAACCAAATCATGGGAAAAACTTTGACCAGCTATAATGTTTTAAAAAAAGTGAAAAGTGATCCACCCTACAGTGTACAGTAATGTAGAAATGTGTGTGCACCCATTTTGGGTCTCCCATTTAAAGGTGTTTGTAGGGCAAGTGAAGATCATGAGTTTTTCAATACCTCACAGTACTATGGGGGGCACTGCTTGGCAGAGGAATCTCTTTAAATGGGGTGTGTAAGGACAGAGTATCCCCTAACCCAAGATGCTGCTTCCCTATATCCCACAACACTTATGTTGAGCTGTGGGATCTATCATCTAAATGCACATAATATATATGAAATAAACTAGTACCATTCATGCAATAAAAATAGGTTTAAACACTATCACCAGATGTCCCTTGCAGACATCAAACTATCCAATCTTCTTTTGAAAGAATCAAGTGTATCTGAAGTCACCACTTCTTCTGTCAGACTGTTCCAAAACTTAATTACTACTGTTTGTAAAACTATGTTTTCTTAAATTTGTTCTACATCTTGGCTTAAATAATTTCATACTATGACCTCTAGTCTGGTTATTGTGATCTTTAATGAAAAGATAATCAAAATCTATTTTATCCAACCCTTTTATCATTTTATACACCTCTATCATATCACCCCTTAACCTCCTCCTTTTTAATGAGAACATGTTTAGATACGCCAGTCTTTCCTTCTGTGTCAATTGTCTTAGAGATGGGATCATTCTTGTTGCTCGTTTCTGTACTTTTTCCAGTTTTTCAATATCTTGTATCAAATAGGGACTCTTAAATTGAAGACAGTATTCAAAGAGGGGTCTCACATATGAAATGTATAGTTGCTTTATAACAATGGGTGATTTGTATTCAATGTGTGTCTGCATGAGATTGAGTCTAGCATTTGCTTTATTTCTGATTTCCATACAGTGATTTGAGGGTTTAAGTTCATTAGTCACAGTGACACCCAAGTCTTTCTCTTTATCATCATTTTTAATCCAAATTCCATTCATATTGTATTCAAATTCTGGATTTTTTGACCCAATATGCATAACCTTGCACTTATCAACATTAAATCTCATCTCCCACTTACCTGCCCAGGCTGTTACTCTGTCTAAGTCTTTTTGTATTGTCATTGCTCCTGCTACTGACTTAACATTATGGCCTAATTTTGTATCATCAGCAAATTTTGAGGTTTTAAATGATAGGCCCTTCTCTACAGGGTGTCCCACAAGTCCGGCATCATAGGAAAAATAATAAAAAAAGGCAAAACAAAAGCTTTTATTTACAGAACGTGCTCAATATGTATTGTTCCGTAGCCCATTCACAAAATTCCATCTGCCGGTCGAGATCATCTTCGCTTAATTTCTGTAGGGTCTGAAGTTTATATGGATGCCATTTGTGAACCTCCTTGAAAGTCCACTGCGTGGTTTATCTTCTATGGATCCTGTTTCCTTAAACTTTGCAACAAGTCTGCTAACACAACTCTGTGTTATTGGCTCGCGGTCTGGACGCAGTCTGTTAAATTCAGCAGCGGCCTCTCTTTGACTCCGATTTCCTATGAGTAGAATTATCTGGATTCGTTCTTCCTTGCTCACAGACATTATGGCCTGTAGAAAGAGAAAAATATGAATTATGGTTTGTAGATACAGAAAAATATGAATTTCTCCTATGATGCCGGACTTATGGGACACCCTGTAGATCATTTATATAGACAACAAAAAGCAGAGGTCCCAGCACAGACCCCTGTGGGACTCCGCTCAATACGGGTCTCCAAGTAGACTTATTTCCATTTAAATGAACTCTCTGTTTTCTGTTTCTCAGCCATTCTTCTATCCAGTCAGCTATATGACGTCTTATACCATGGGCTCTAACTTTTACCAACAATCTTGCATGAGGAACAGTATCAAATGCCTTTGCAAAATCTAAGTATACTATATCTACTGGCTCTTTATTGTCCAAATGCAATAGGACTCCATCATAAAATTCAATCAAGTTGGTTAGACAGGACCTTCCATTTCGAAAGCCATGCTAGCTATCATTTATAAGGTTGCACTCTAATCATCTAATGATACTTTCGAGTAATTTGCAAATAATGGAGGTGATGAGGCTGATGGGTCTGTAGTTTTTTTTTGCCAAATGTGCAATCGAAATTTGTCACAAATGAATATTTAAAAAGTTACAGCTATTTAAAGTTTACTTAATCACCAGCTCAGTGCTAAACTGCAATTTAACAGTAATTTTTGTTGTTGTTATTAATGTTTATTTGTTGCCTGCTTAGACCTAGTTTAGTCTGAATATTATTGTTGTAGTGTGAGCATGTGATAATGCAGTGCTGTGATCTATCTACTTGTGAGTTGCCCCCAGTCAACTGAATGTCAGGTTAGGTCAATTGAATGCCAGGTTAGGTCAATTGAATGCCAGGTTAGGGCAACTGAATGCCCAGTTAGGGCAACTGAATGCCCAGTTAGGGCAACTGAATGCCCAGTTAGGGCAACTGAATGTCTGGTTAGGTCAATTGAATGCCTGGTTAGGTCAACTGTATGCCCTTTACGATTGGTTAGGTTGTCATGATATTTTCGTTAATTTTAACAAAAATATCATAACTTAACATAACTAATCATCAAGGGCATACAGTTGACTTAACTGGGGCCGCACAGCAACCTTGGATCTAGTTAAATTGCAGTTTAGCACCAAACTGGTGATTAGGTAAACTTTAAATAGCTGTAACTTTTTTAATATTGTAATAAAAACCCACTCTAATAGACAGAGTTTATTTCCACAACAGTTTCAATGCCCACTGGCATCCTCTTCGGGTGGATTCTGTATCCACCCGAAGAGGATGCCAGTGGCCATCGAAACTGTTGTGGAAATAAACTCTGTCTATTAGAGTGGGTTTTTATTATCATATTGTGACTTTCACATAGAAAAAGTGTTTTTTGGGCATTTTTTAATATTCATTTGCGACAAATTTCGATTGCACATTTGGAAAGAGGAGCTAAAACTACACTAGAAACAAAAAACAAAAGTGGGAAGGAGGGTCACTAGTTGGGTGCTAAATGACAATTTTACCAGTTGACCTAACCAGGCATTATACCGTATCGTATACAATAAATGGTTTGCTTTATTCGTCCTTTAAATTTTTTGTTTTAATGTAATTGAATTTGTTGGGTTCGGGTACCCAACTGCAATAGTGCCTGAAAGCTTTTATACTTCCAAATCATACAAGTGTATTGTTACTAATAATAATAATAATAATTATGATAAGTCTAATATAGGCCTTTGGCCTACCACATTAGACCAGTTTTCGATCAACTGTCATGCTTTCTAGGGCGGATCCAGGATTTGCTGGAGGGGGTTCGGTATGAGCAGTAAAAATGCTGAAGGCTTCTAAGGGGGATCTGGGGGCATGCTCACCAGGAAAATTTTGAAAATTAAGGCCCTCAGAAACGTGTTTTTAAGCAATTTGCGGGTGTTTATTCAAGTTTATTAGTGTTTACAACCTCTAAGGGTAAAAATTGGTTATTACTCCCAATCAGGTTTTTTGGCGAGAACAAATTTTTCTGGTCAATTTTTATTTGTTTTGCACAAATGTGACATCTGTTTCCTGTGCAAATGCGTAGTTTTCGAAATATCTTCACCTATCTTTAGGTGAAGATATCTTGAAAATTATACATTTTCACAGGAAATGGATATCACATTTCTGCAAAACTTAAAATTGACTAGAAAAATTTATTCGTCATTTTCGTTTAAAGTTTTAAACTAACGAAAATATCACAACTTAACTAACCAATCATCAAGGGCATTCAATTAACCCAACTGAGCATTCAATTAACCTAACAGGTTAATATTGGTTATTTCACCTAAATATCTTCTTTTCGTATTAGGCACTCACTGTCACATTTCAGGCAAGTTAAGGATGAGAGAATAACGCCGTGATTGATAAAAACATCCAATGCTTTGTCTTCATCTAGGCCTACATGGCGAATCATGTCCTCAAAGTCAAAATCACACGAATGGCACATTATAATTCTATTGCAAACACCACCAAACTGAATCCAATTAGAATAAAAAAAAACTAGTCAGAACTTGAAACAGTAGCCAGAAATAAGAAAAAAGTGACAAATTGACCAAAATAATGTATACATATATATCATAAACGCCAAAAAATAGACAAATCAGGAAAAATATTTTATTGAAAAAAGGGTATTAGTTACTTTTCAACCCAGAATGTTTCCCGACAATTTTGAGGGGTTCTACAGTAATGTCTCAACAGGTACAAAACATTTACCAATAACATTTCCATCGCAAATGTTTAGTTTACGAGATAGTTATTTTGTTGAGAATTTTTTTTTTTAAAGGGGCATTCTATTGCCGCCATAACAGGAGGTGACACCATCAGTGGCGGTCCTAGCTTACATGACGCCCTGGGCGAACCTCACCTTCAGCCCCCCCCCCCCCTGTTCGCCAACACACACACATTCGAATACCCCCAAAATAAAGGACAGACATAACTCTTTCACAAAATAACTTTTTATTGGACTAATTGTTGGAACTTCAGAACCAAAACAAAGACTCAAATTTCTGAATTTTACAAATCCTTCATCACGTAAATAGAATAACTCACTTAAGAGAATGTAATTATGATACTATGAACAGGAAAAATACAAATTAAATTGCACAACTGCCATAAATAAACTAGAGAATCAAATTTCTAAATTGTACAAATGCTCTATCACATAGATAGAATAAGACACTTAAGAGAGGGTAATTATTATGCTACACTTTGAACAAGAAACAAAATAAATTGCACCACAGCACAACTGCCATCTAAAGCCTGACTCTTCTTACCTTCCTTGATGCAAAGTCATGAATTAAATCATCATATGAAATCTGCTCAGCAATTGTATGATTTATACTGATGATGGCCAGACCGGTAAGGCGTTCCTGTGACATAGTTGACCTCAGGTAGGATTTGATGAGCTTCAGCTTTGAAAAGCTCCTCTCTGCTTCAGCAACAGTGACTGGAAGAGTAAGACCAATTCTGAGAGCAGTCCACAAATTTGGATATATTTCAGAGAGCTCCCTTTCATGGATAAATGTCAGCAGTTCAAGCAAGGGTATGGTCTTTGATGGCAAGTCAGGCAAGTTCTTCAGCTCCTGTGCAAGCTCTCTGCCATCCAAGTCAGATTGTCCCTTAAAGTGTAGTGTAGTACTAAGGTTCACACATTGTTCTGTCAGCTCCTCAAATGTGAGATTTTGGAAATGTGTCAGCACTCCAAACTTCTCTCCCACAATTTCCAACGTGGAAAATCTTTCCTGAATGGCTGATGTTGCAGCATCAACCACTGCATTGAAAAATGTCACCTCCAGCTTCTTCAAAGCATCAATCAAGGGCTCATCAGATGCTTCATAGGAGAAGTGCCGCTTTGTGGACCTCAGCCGTTTTTGTTTTAACACAGCCTCCACATTCATTTGTTCACAGATATCTGTGGCTGCCATTTGTGCAGCCACAAAACCTGTTGCCCTGTAATTGCGGAGACCTCTCTCTGTTTTTTTTAGGAGATTTACTGCAACATCAACGTGCATGCTAGGAGACTGCATCTGCTTGCTCACATGCTGAATTTGGCACAACAGGTCATGCCACACCCTTGTTTTTTCCCCTCATGTTGGCCCCGTTGTCGTATGATTGTCCTCTACAGTCCATGAAAGGAACTTTTAGCTCCCCCAGTCTCTTCAGAATCAGAGATGCCAAATGTTGACCAGTGGACTCCTCTGCCTCCAAAAACCCCATGAAATGTTCCTTTATATGGGGCTTCCCCTCCAGTGACACAACCCGAATCACAACTGACAACTGTTCAGTGTGGCTGATATCTGGAGTGCAATCTAGAATTATTTTAAAAAACTTTGATTGTTTGATGTCGCTCACCATTGCTGAAATGGTCTTGCTGCTCGACAAATCAATGAGTTCGTTTTGTATGTGGTGGCCGAGGTAGCTGGTGTGACTGGAGGTCCCTTTTTGGACACGGTTAATGTGCTCTTGCATTATAGGATCAAATTGTGCCATCAGTTCAACTTCTTTCAGAAAATTGCCATTTGATGGCGAGAACAATTTTTCTGTATGTCCCCTTAGTGCCAAATTCCTAACTGCCAGAGAATGCACAATAGCAGTGAGACGTGTCAGCACCGCTCTCCATCTCAACTTCTCAGCCTCCAGAAGTGCCATCTCCTGCTTGTCAATGGTCTCCCCCTTTCTCATCCTCACTGCCAGTTCTTTCCAGATTTTCATAGAATTTAGGTGTTCTGAACTGTTGTCATGTGATGTGAGCAATGAGCTTGCATGCTTCCAGTCCGAGAGTCCCAAACTTGTTAAATTTATTTTCCTCTTGGAAAATAATGTACAACAGAAACAGAAAAGGCTGTTGTTTTTTAAGGAATAGACCAACCAACTTCTGGTTATATTTTCCCCACTAACCAATGACTTCCTGAAGTATTGATGGTGGAAACTTCTTCCGTCACTGTCGTTTCTAGGGAATACAAAGTCAGATGGTACTTGACTTGGTCCCCTGGAAACCAGTTGTGTCCGAATTCTCTCAGTCAGAACTGAAGGCCAGTTAGCAGGGTCGGTGGACAGACTCATCCTCAGGAGGCGATTCTGCTCCAGGCCTTTCTAATAGAAAGAACAAGAGCATTACTCATTAGTATACACACCTAAGTTAGATAACACATTATTCACAGCACTTTGTTATGGTGGTGGTGTTATGGAATTATGGTGGTGAAACACCACACATACCCAGTAACCCAGACCCAGTGATAATAACATTATAATTTATAACTGTTTGCAAAATGCTTTGCAGGTGTAGTGAATACTCTTATTTTAGTTTCAAGATAAATGTTAATTTTACCGTCTTGAATTTCGGAATAGCTATAAATTCATTTTAAATTAGTTACCCCTCATAATTCAATTGTGAACCACATTAATACTAATTTTATGTATACTATATTATTTTATTGTATGTAAACATAATTAATTATATATCACAATTGTCAGTTAATTATTTATATTCAAATAATTATTTTAATCTAATACCATGTCCATTTTACAAATAAATAATAGAAATCCAAGGGTTATATTTTCCACCTTTGGTACTGTCGCAGTTTCGCCTAACGGACTCAATACGGCTAGTGAGATAATCACTGGTTGGCACTTAACCAGCGGCAGTGCTTATGGCTACATCATCCAGGTTAACCTATACCGGATAGATGCGCTACGGTCCCAAGCCGTAGCTTGCCTAGGCCGACGACGACGACGTAAACCAACAATTGGTGACTCCGGAGTTGGATTCCCCCCTTTTACCCGAACGACTAGGATTAGACTGTAACGTCGTTCGTGCCCATCACCCCCTTCACCCGAGCGACTAGGACCAGACTGTAATGTCGCTCGTGCCCTCTGCCCCTCACCCCTGCCCGTGCGCTCTGTGCCTGCGCTCGTCTCAACCTCCACTCCTTCGTTGGTAACTTGTCGTCTTGCTTGTACGTCAGCAAGCATAGGAGAAGATGCCTGACGACGCTGGTGCCATCTCCCACTTGAGCGTAAAGCTCCCCGTCTTCTGGCCGGGTGATCCATTTATTTGGTTCCACCAAGTGGAATCACAATTCAACTTGGGAAGGATCACCGCTAGCAGGACGAAATACGATCATGTTTTGTCCTCTCTACCAGCGAGCATCATCTCTGAAGTCCGTGACGTCATCGTGTCTACTTCCACGAGTGAGGACCCATACAACGATCTGAAGTCTGCCATCCTGTGCCGCACCACTGTCTCCGAGCGTGAGCTGAGAAACTTCCTCATCAGCTCAGCGTGTCTTGGCCACTATGGATCCTGCTACTCCAGTTGATAAACTAGCAGAAACTGCCGACAAAGTAGTGGAGATTGACACAGCTCCGGTCAACAACGTGAACACACAATCGGAACTGGAGTTGAAAGTGGAAGAGTTAAGTCAACAACTCAACCACGTTTGTTCTCTGCTACAAAATCAACGGCAAAGAAGCCATTCTCGGTCAAGATTTACGAAGAGGCATCGTTCGAGTTCCGGGAAGATCTGCTTCTACCACACTAAATTTGGAAAGAAGGCTAGGAAGTGCATCTCCCCTTGCAATTTTTCGTCGGAAAACCCCAGCAGCGAGTCCTAATGGCGTCTAGTACTCGCACTGCCAACCTGTTATTCATAAAGGACAGGAACTCTGGTGTCAATTTCTTGGTTGATACCGGAGCGTCAGTCAGTGTATTCCCTCAAAAATCTGGTCATACGCACTCGGAATCTCCGCCTCTATACGCTGCTAACGGTTCACGCATACCCACGTACGGTACTCAGTCGCGTGAACTAAACTTGGGCCTTCACCGATCCTTCAAGTGGATTTTCATCTGTGCTCAAGTGCAGCATCCCATAATCGGCGCTGACTTCCTCCAGCATTTCAAACTCCTGGTGGATCTTGACAAGCGACGCTTATGCGACCAGGCCACACTGCTTTCTGTTCTTGCCAAACAGGTTGCCCTTCCGGACGCCTCGAACTCTGCACTTTCCCTCGTTCCCCCTAATTCCATGTACCAGTGCCTTTTCCAGCGATATCCAGGAATTCTTCAACCGATGCAGATGGGTGATACCATTAAGCACACCATTACCCATCACATTACAACAAAAGGTCCCCCTGTGTTTGCAAAACCCAGACGTCTTGCCCCGGACAAACTGAAAGCTGCCAAATCGGAATTCCAGCTTATGATAGATCTTGGGATAATAAGACCTTCCAAAAGCAGTTGGTCCTCTCCCCTACACCTGGTCCAGAAGAAGTCAGGAGACTGGAGACCATGTGGGGATTACCGGTTTTTGAATTCGACAACCATCCCGGACCGATATCCGGTACCAAATGTCCAAGACTTTACTTCTCTTCTCCACGGCAAATCTATCTTCAGTAAAATAGATCTCGTTAAGGCTTTCCACCACATTCCCGTAGAGCCTTCGGATATTCCCAAGACTGCAGTTTGTACACCATTTGGGTTATTCGAATTTTTGAAGATGCCGTTCGGGCTACGGAATGCTACGCAAACCTTTCAGAGGTTTATAGATGAGGTCACCAGAGGCTTAGACTTTGTTTATGCCTACATCGATGATTTGCTTGTGGCCAGCTCAACGGAAGAGGAACATAAGGAACATCTTTCACTCCTCTTTCAACGCTTAGAACAATACGGTGTTACTATTAATGCATCTAAGTGTGTGTTTGCACAGCCAACCTTGGAATTTCTTGGTCACACGATTTCGCAGCACGGAATTACCCCCCTTCAGGACAAGTGTGAAGTGATAAAAAATTACCCTCTGCCAAATAATCAGCGTGAGTTACGTCGGTTTCTAGGTTTGGTCAATTATTACCACAAGTTCATTAAAAACTGTGCCAGTGTTCTTGCTCCTCTACACGCTATGATCACACACAAACGCAAGGTAACGAAATTGGTATGGTGTAGCGATAGTTTACAGGCGTTCGACAATGCCAAAAATGCTATCAATAGTGCATTGTCTTTGTCTCATTTCCTATCAGTGATGCCCCCCTAACTCTGACGGTCGATGCATCAGATGTTGCGATCGGTGGAGTGTTGGAACAAACCATTAACGGTCAACAAGCACCCATCGCGTTTTACTCGAAAAAGCTGCAGCCAGCCCAAACGCGTTATAGTGCTTTCGGACGTGAACTTCTTGCTATTTACTTAAACGTGAAGCATTTTCAACATTTCCTTGAAGGCCGAGAGTTTTGTGTTTTTACCGACCACAAACCTTTGGTCACTGTCTTCAATAAAAACAGCTGTAACCACTCTCCCAGAGTCATCAGGCAACTCGATTATATCTCGCAATTTACCACAGATATCCGCCACATCAAAGGTGTCTTGAACACTCCAGCGGATGCACTCTCAAGAATAGAGATTACTTCTGTTACCCTCAGCTCTACACTGTGGAATGCTATTGCACAGGATCAAGATAAGGATATGGAACAACAAGACCTGCTCAGAGAAGACTCCACTCACTCACTTTCCCTCAAGAAAATGAGTATGCCAGGATTGTCTGTGCCCCTCTATTGCGACGTATCAACAGCTGCTATTCGCCCTTATGTCCCTCCATGTCACAGACAAGCAGTCTTCACGGATCTTCATAACCCCTCCCATCCTGGTATCCGTGCTTCGCAACACCTGGTTACCTCTCGCTTTGTTTGGCCCTCGATGCGGAAGGATGTCAAACATTGGACCAAAACGTGCCTTGCCTGCCAGCCTGCCAAAGTCCAAAGGCACACCAGGTCCCCCTTTGACGCATTTCCGCCCCATCCCAGCGATTTGAGGTAATTCATGTAGACATTATTGGCCCTCTTCCAGTGATTCAAGGCCAACGTTATCTGCTCACCTGTCTCGACCGCTTTTCCAGATGGCCTGAAGCCATCCCACTTCCTGATATCCAAGCGGACACTGTTGCAAGAGCCTTTCTTCATGGATGGGTATCAAGATTTGGATTGCCGACAAAAGTCATCACTGACCAAGGTCGCCAATTTGAGTCTTCGCTTTGGAAGAAGTTTACCAGCTTGTTGGGTACAGTTCATGCGCATACCTGTGCGTATCATCCGCAAGCTAACGGCCTCGTCGAACGCTTCCATCGCCAGCTGAAGTCATCCCTTATGTGTCACGAAGACTCCCATTGGATGGATAAGCTTCCACTCGTGTTGCTTGGTATTCGCTCTGCATTTAAGAGTGATCTGAAGACTACAGCGGCTGAACTAGTCTATGGAACAACACTGCGGCTACCAGGTGGCTACTTCACTGCAGGGGATAAGTCATGTGATCCTACGGAATTCGCTCAAACACTTTCCTCTCACATGCAGTCCCTTCAGCCTGTTCCCCCTCGATTGACTAGCCAACAGAACATCTTTGTTTCTCCAGCCCTCCAATCTTGCACCCACGTTTTCGTTCGTGTACCTCTCCCAAAACGGCCTCTCCAATGTCCATATGACGGGCCCTATGAAGTTCTCCGACGTACGCGCAAATCATTTCTCATCCAGCGCGGTTCCAAGGTCGACAAGGTTTCTATCGATCGTCTTAAGCCTGCGTTTTTGGAATCAACCTTAAGCGAGGTACATGTAGCTACCAAAAAGGTCCAGCGGAAATCTGTGTCGTTCGGAACTCTTTGAACTTCCTCTCTGGTGGGGGAGTGTGTAGTGAATACTCTTATTTTAGTTTCAAGATAAATGTTAATTTTACCGTCTTGAATTTCGGAATAGCTATAAATTCATTTTAAATTAGTTACCCCTCATAATTCAATTGTGAACCACATTAATACTAATTTTATGTATACTATATTATTTTATTGTATGTAAACATAATTAATTATATATCACAATTGTCAGTTAATTATTTATATTCAAATATTTATTTTAATCTAATACCATGTCCATTTTACAAATAAAGAATAGAAATCAGTTGGCTTGGATGTTTTTGGTATTCCTTTCTTCTACTACTTCTTTCACCACCTTTCTCTACAAAAAAAAAAAAAAAAATGGTGTCAATAATCCAGCAGGGTTGAAAGCACCTTAAACAGAAAAAACAAACAAACAATAGAAATCCAAGGGTTATATTTTCCACCTTTGGTACTGTCGCAGTTTCGCCTAACGGACTCAATACGGCTAGTGAGATAATCACTGGTTGGCACTTAACTAGCGGCAGTGCTTATGGCTACATCATCCAGGTTAACCTATACCGGATAGATGCGCTACGGTCCCAAGCCGTAGCTTGCCTAGGCCGACGACGACGACGTAAACCAACACAGGGATGCACACACATACACATACACACACACGCACACACTCACAGACATATGTGCACACAAACTCACCTGAAGAGTCCTGCCGGGGAGAAGTAGAAGCAAATGGGTCTTCATCCTCAGGATCAGACTGCATTTGTGGAGACATATGTGAGGCTGAGGAGGTAGATGGCTCCTCAGCCTCAATAATGGCAGAAGTAGACGGCTTCTCATCCTGGCTAGTGGCAGAGGGTGTTCCAAAATATTTCAAAAGTGCCCCTGCAAATAGTAAAATAGAACATAACAGACCAATGCATGAATAGGCTAGTACAATTAATTTAACATGTTATTAAGCACAATTTATTAAACTTTTAGAATAGGAAACAAATGAATAATACAACCTCCTTGGTTAATGGCTAATTATATACATAATAGTACACTTCAAATGACTCAGAAAGCTATATCACAAAATAGCAGTGCAATATAGCAGTGAAGAGTAGATGACATAGCTCTATACCTTTATCTTTTGCTCGTTTCTCCTCTTCTTCTTTCCTCTTTTTTCTAAACTGAGCACCTGATAGCTTTGACCTCTTCTTATCCATTTGCGGTTATTTGACAGACCTTAGTGGCTTAGTGTGAAGATTCGTTCTGTAATAAATAATATACATTTCACTATTTAACCAAACCCAGAAAAATAACATTACATATGTTAAAGTATGGGCCTTTATTCCCAATAATATTAATCTGGAAGCATTTTGCATTGTTTAGGTCTTTTATGGGAAGGTTTATGGAAAATGCAATAGATGGTTTTTTATTAATAAAAATATATTTATTGATCTTTTATTATTTATTTTATTTTATTTTTTATTTTTATTTATTTCTTTATTTATTTATTCTTATTTTTATTTTTATTTTTTTTGCAGGCGCTCATGCCGCCCCTCCACAAATGCCGCCCTGTGCGGCTGCCCATATTGCCCATATGAGGAACCGCCACTGGACACCATCTAGCGACGAACTATGTAAACATGAGGTAGCCAATCACAGGCCTCTATTTTGTCACGTGACCTAATCCAGCAAATCACCGACCGAGCTGCTTCCTCCTTCATCTCCTGTTTTCAGTTCAAATTCAGAATCGACATGGCTGTCCAGTGTAACCAGTGCCCTCCCGTTCCAGCTCGCATTTTCACACTTTGTTTTGAAAATAACGAAGCAAGCCTCGATTTTCTTCGCTCGCATGGTATTCTCCCTTTAAATGTAGTATGTCCAACCTGTGGCCGCGAGTGTATTTTACCAATAAGGTAATTTTTACATGGTTATCTTTGGTTAGGTTAGGTAGGTTAGTACCGTTAGGGTTAGGTTAGGTTAGGTTAGGTTTTCCATGAAACCTAGGTTTTTTTCATGGTTTTTGATGTGTTT
The DNA here is from genome assembly GCA_023014485.1 of Bathynomus jamesi. Taxonomy (NCBI): domain Eukaryota; kingdom Metazoa; phylum Arthropoda; class Malacostraca; order Isopoda; family Cirolanidae; genus Bathynomus; species Bathynomus jamesi. Next base: position 186,626 of record JAJOZX010002638.1, on the reverse strand, counting down.
CACATTCTTACCTTCATTTTCGTTGGAAATGACGAGTTTTTCACCCCCCAAAAAAACGATTCCCCACAGGTTCCCCAATATTGATGGGGTAGGGGATGGGGTATATCTTAACAACTGGTCATTTCCGACGGAAATGAAGGTCAGATTCGCATGAATCACATCAAAAACCATGAGAAAAACCTAGGTTTCATGGGAAATAGCAGTCTGGGCTGAAAAGTAACAATTACCAAAAAAAAGTACATTATAACCAAAACAGGGAATATATTTTATTAAAAAAAGTAAATTTGAACAAATTTGCACAAGATATATATGTTTTTAGTCAGTTTTTAATGGCAGTTCAGTATATAGTACTTGTTCAACTGCTTGTGACTGGGAGTAAAATCCAGTATTAACCCATCTAAGTTATGTTCTGATTTACAAGAAAATTATACAAGGAAAGACAAAATTCGTGAGAAGTCTTAAAGAAACACCGTTTACGAAAATTTCATAATATCCAAACCTAAATTTCTTTAGAAAATCATACTTTATCATTTCTAGATTTGTTCATTAATATAACTGAAGTTATATTTCTTGACAAAGTTTTGTGTTGACTGAGATCAGTTAATCTTCCGACTCTCAGACTGGATCGACGAGCGCCATTCGTCGGGGTTGCTGTTCAGCGAACCGTTAAACTACAGCTTCGTAATCCAAGGACTTCTTGTAATGAATGCTCATCAACGCAGAAGTCCCTGATTTTCGTTAGAAGTCCCTGATTTTTGTAGGGCCAATTTTGATAGTTTTGCGGATAGGATGAGAGTAGTGGACTGGGATAACTTATTTATGGGTAATGGCACAAATTTGCATTGGGAGGCGTTTAAAGATAGTTTCTTGAATATCGAAAGGGAGTTTATTCCTCGTAGCCCCAAGCGCGCTAGAAATCATGGTAGGCCCAAGTGGTGGACTAGGGAAATAGGCGAGTTCATAAACGAGCGTATAGACTTAATAACCGCAATGGCCTGGTAGCTAACGTTAATAGATATATCGAGTTTCGATGTCAGGTTAAAAGATCAGTTAGGAATGCTAAGCGTAATTTAGAGATACTTATAGCTGCGGATAGTAAACATAACCCAAAAAAGTTTTCCGATTACGTGAATAATCGTAAGCCAATAAAAGATAATATAGGCCCTCTCGTGGACGGTAATGGCGCTTTGGCTTCCTACGCTCAGGCAATGGCGGGTATTTTTAATAACTTTTTTGCGACAGTTTTTACCGTAAAAAACGTCAATAATGTCCCCGATGTGGACGATATCGTTCCATTTAGCAGCGAGATTATTTTGGATGAAATAACTGTTTACGAGGGTGAGATTGCGCATTATATCGATAGGCTAAAAGTTAACAAGGCTCCAGGCCCTGACACGTTTTATCCTAGACATCTGAAAGATTTGAAAGACGTTATCGTAGGCCCCTTAACGAAGATTTTTAATCAGTCACTGGAAACGGGGATTATTCCTGAAGACTTCAAATTAGCTAACGTCACGCCCATTTTTAAAAAAGGCGACCGCACAGTACCTAGCAATTATAGGCCCGTTAGCTTAATGTCAATTGTCGGTAAACTTTTGGAATCCGTGGTTAGGGATCGTATCAACGATCACTTGGGAAGTCGCGATTTGATCAATAATAGTCAGCATGGGTTTAGACGCCATAGATCTTGTTTAACTAATTTGTTACAATTTTATAACGAAATAGTGCGCGAATACGATAGGCATAGAGCGGCTGACGTTATTTATTTAGATTTTAAAAAAGCATTTGATACAGTTCCGCATACAAGATTAATTGCGAAGGTTAAAGCGCACGGTATACGCGGTCAGGAAGCTAACTGGTTAGAGGAATGGCTTCGTGCTAGGAGACAGAGGGTCGTTGTTAAGGGTAGTGAATCGGGGTGGTTGGATGTAGGTAGCGGTGTCCCACAGGTTATTGTTAGGCCCATTGCTATTCGTAATTTACATTAACGACATAGATGTAGGATTCGCGGACGATACTAAAATAGGCGGTAAGGTTGTTAACGAGGACGATAGAAATAGGCTCCAAGACGATGTAAATAGGATTATGGAGTGGATGGATAAGTGGCAGATGCAGTTTAACGTAGACAAATGAAAAGTTTTGCATATAGGTTCTCGCAAGAGCGTAACTAGCTTTCAAAAGTTGTAGGGGGAGGGGGGACAACTATAATGCTGAAAAATCCTGCGATGAATTTCTGTGCTGCTATCCTGTAGGTAATGTGTTTGCGACCAAAATGATGCTCTTAAAATACTATGATTTAGAGAATGATCTATATTTATGATAGTAATAGGAAAATCAAAGAAGCATTTTCACAACTACCTTATGTATATCAAGTATATACTTAACATTAAAGGAAAACAATATATGCAATAATTAAAGTAAAAAAATAACGATGTCTCATTAAAGTATCTATTACTGCAGTATTAGTACTGAATCAGTAATACTTTCCAGCATACTAATAGGACTAATATAATTAAAGATTTACTCACCATAGATTATTTCAAGAACTAAATATTTTCCTTTACGTAAGCTAACTTAGATCAAAAGTTGGGGGGGACAAAACCTATATTATCTCCATCAGTTCAAAAGTTCGGGGGGACATGTTCCCCCGTCCCCCAGTAAGTTACGCCCCTGGGTTCTTGTAACAATAATTACACGTACACGATGAATTTTAGAGAGTTAGCGAGCGTTGACGAGGAAGTAGATTTAGGCGTACGCGTAACTAAGGATTTAAAAGTTAGGAACCAGTGCCTGGAGTCTTGCACAAAAACGAATAGGATGTTAGGCTTCATAGCGCGTAATTTCGAATTTAAATCGAAGAATATTATATTGCCCCTTTACAAGTCCCTAGTCAGACCTCATTTAGAATATGCCGTTCAGTTTTGGTGCCCGTATTTGAGTGGGGATATTGATAGGTTAGAAAGGGTTCAGCGTCGCGCCACGAAATTAATTCCGTCATTGCGCAACAAACCTTATGAAGATAGGATTAAAGAGTTAGACTTGCATTCACTCGAAACTAGGAGATTAAGGGGGGAGCTTATTGAAGTTTTCAAAATCGTTAATAAAATCGATAACGTAAATTTTGATAAACTGTTCACTTTCGATAATAACAATACTCGTAATAACTGATTTAAGTTGCGTGACAGACGTTTCATTACTAATATCGCTAAAAACTTCTTTACGTTTAAAGTAATTGATAAATGGAATAATCTTCCCGCGTCAGTCGTGAAGTCTACCAGCGTTAGTGTGTTTAAGAACCGTTTAGATAGGCATTTTAAAAATATTAACGTTGTTTAATATAATAATAAAACAATTAGTAACAGGAGCTCTGGGGGTGGTGATCGGGGATGAGTCTGTTGACGACTAGTGCCAACTTGTGACATGCCAGCGTATGATATGCCAGCAAAAATAGACTAACACGAACTTAGATGTAGCTTGTAACGTAAACTAACCCACTTTTTGGTATCCTTTTTTTCTCTCTCTCTCCTTATTTGCATGTCTGTAACTCTCTTCATTGCATGTCTGTAGTTTGCATGGTATGATAGTGTTTGAGTTAAGAATGTGTTGCATGGTTTGTAATGCGTTCTTATTTTACTTCTTTTCATTTTCCACCCCTTTCCGGCAGAGTGGGCTGCATCCTCTACCTCCCTCTGGAGTGGAGGACCGGTCTGCAACTGCTGGAGGTATGTGTTGCTTTGAGTTAAGAATGCGTTGTTCTTTGAGTTAAGAATGTGTTGCATGGTTTGTAATGCGTTCTTATTTTACTTCTTTTCATCTTTCACCCCTTTCCGGCAGAGTGGGCTGCATCCTCTACCTCCCTATAGAGTGGAGGACCGATCTGCAACAGCTGGAAGTATTCTCTTCGACTATTTTTCCGACTTGTCGGCAGTGGCCGGCGGATGATGATGGTGTCCTTCTTTCTCTTTTTCTGAATGAATTTTAACCTATGAGTGATAGGTTTTGCTACTTACTTAACCCCATATTCACTTCTTTTAACCCCTTACTTTCTTTCTCTCGGGCTAACCTTAGAGTGGATCTTAGGGTCTTTGTTTGCCTTAGCTTCTGTAGATCTGTAGAACGACAAGCCGACAATCTCTCCGTGGATATAGTAGTACTTTTGGCAAGTTCATTGTCAGCAGAAGTGATGGGTATGCCTTTCTTAATAAGCCCAACTGGGTAGCTCAGTAACCACTGTAATTAGGATAATTCAATAACATTTATATGTTCATGTAGGTCTAATTTATTTGATAAGTAAACAAGCTTCGGACAGGGCCTAACCTACTATATGACTAGGTTTGACAAACTCCATTATTGGAAAGAAATGACAGAGAAATATGGAATGAGCATCAATCAATAGAAAATTTGGTTAATATTCGTTTTAATGCTTTGTTCGTTTTCGATAGAAGGAGACATTCTATGACAATTTAACATATGAATTTGTATTCAGGACACCTTGAAACCTCAGGGAAACTGATAAAAATCAAGGAAATGTAATAATTATTTTTTATGGAAAAAAAAAATTTAGACGTAAAAAGCAGCCATTATAGGCCATTGACCGAGTATTTACTTCTTTCCGCTGTTAAAATTTTGCCGGTCCTTGTCCTCTCCAGTTTTATGGGGAGACATCTCGTGGCCAAATTAGGAAACATAGGTCAAATCAGCCAATTAAATCTGGTTTTTGTTTCATGTTACCTTATCCGACCAATCAGAGACGTGCATTTTGAATCTCCAATAATGCATATTCATTCCAAAATCCTTATTCAGTTCGGTTTTCGCTATGGTTTGTCCTGGGCGTGATTTGGATTACTTATAAAAAAGAAGACGGTGCTGAAGTTTTCTTTACCAGTCACGGTGTTTTACCTACGCGTGTTATTTGTCCGCATTGTGGTCATGAGTGTAATTATAAAAAGTTGCTGACCAATATTATTGCATAAGATTGACTAGGGACGAGCGCGGCAGAAAAAAAAGTGTTCCTGCTCTGTTTCCCGTCGAAAGGGCACGTGTGTTGAAAAATCCCACCTCAAACTGTGGCAAAACTTGTTGTACGTTGGGTTATTCTTGACAAAGCGTTCGACACAGCTAGATGCACAGCTCTATTTAGCGTTGGCTTCCGAGAGTGCGGTTAATTGGAGGAGTTTTTGCTTCGACGTCTGTGAGCATTGGCTAGGCCAACAGGTTCAAATTGGTGGGCCTGACGAAATCGTTTATTTATTCCTGTTGGTCGCCGCTGATTTGTACAAACATCCCAACGCTGCTATTTAAGGTAAGAAATTGCGAAAAAACGCGGGTTAGGTTAGGTTAAGTAAGGTTAGGTCTGAACCAAAAGACATTTTTCTGGTGTTTTTTGGTATGATTTGTTCAAATATGAACTTCGTTTCTTTGGGAAATGAGCCATTTTGAAAAATTTTCAATTTTAAAATTTCTCAAAAACGGCTCATTTCCCAAAGAAACGAAGTTCAGATTTGAACAAATCACACCAAACAACACCAGAAAAATGTGTTTTGGTTCAGAAAGGAGAAAAAGCACTAAAACGAATAATTATCGAAAATTTATTGAGGAAACACATCTAGGGATGTAGTCTAAGAAATGTGTAGTTTAGGAAACGGCAAAAACTCTAGATTTTTAACTCATAAATAGCAAAAATATCTATTTCGTTCACTAACTTTGTTGGTCTGAGACTTCAGGTTTGATGACGTAAAAAAAAAAAAAAAAAAAACTGGTTCGGAGGTGTCTTCTCTGGACTGTCAGCTACTGTGTGAATATTTTTTAAAAATTCCAGTTAATTCAGACATGCCAACCCTCCTGTTTTAAAGAGTAATCTCCTGTTTTTTTGTACCAAATTCAAAACTCCTGGCAGGAGTCGAAAACCCCGTTTTTTTACCCAATTTCCTGATATTGAAAAAAATGAACTATGATAGTTATGACGAAACCAGAAAGAAGAGTTTTGAGAGGTGACTTAATTCAGGTGTATAAGATATTATAAGATAATATGGGCATCAATACATTGTCAGACCTCATGGTCCAAAAAGTGACACTCCAAAGCCAGGGACAGAAATGTTATGAAACACAATTCAGTAATTCTTTATTGTTGAAAGCTCAAGGTGCATTATACAAGCACTTCAAGTAATGAATAATACCCTTATAATGTATTTGAAGTGTGCGAATAAAATTCATGAACTTTTTTTTTTAAATTCCTGTTTTTTCCAAGCTATACTGCTGTTTTTTTCTAGCATAGGGTTGGCATGTCTGTTAATTGTTTACTTCAGATTTGTTATGTAAGATTATTTTTGTAGGAGTATGGACATTGAAAAAACCTTGGTGGGGACATCGGAATAACGCACATCATTTAGAAAAAAAAAAATTTGAAAAAACTTTTTAAATTTTTTTCTAAAAAATAACAAACAGGCATACAGTTGACCTAACCTGGCCTTCAATGTTATTCCAATGTCCGCCATTTTAGCCCCGGTTAGGTCAACTCAGAGGCGTACCGAAGGGGAGGGCGACAGGAGCGATCGCTCCCCCACTTGAGCTAATAAATTATTATTATTTTCCCACTAAAATTGCTAGGTTACAATAGGATGAGAATGAAAGTGAAAAAATTTCGGCGCTAGCTCTTCCCTCCCCTACTACTAAAAATCTAAAATGGCTTAGGATCCCGAAAACTCTTAATCCGACCGTGAGAATAATTTTCTTTTATAAAGGTAACAGTCCAAGGGAATGCTTAATCTCGAAATTAGCACTTTTTTATTTTTATGTTAATACAAATCTGAGCATCCTAATTGCGGTTTGCATTGAATATTATGTTACTAATCAGATTTTTATCATAATTTTTATATTTTTTATAATATAATTTTTATTCATAATGTCTTAGCAGTAGTTAGTTAATCATCTCTAACTAAATAAGATTCCACTTTTTGTTATCGCGTTTACTGACCAATATCCATAACGCTAAACAATGATGGAACTGAAACATACAAACAAAGCATAAATAAATATATGAAAAATAAAGACATCAACATGAAGACACCAATCAATAATAACACTGGTCAACACTCATTTTATTGCCAATCATATTAGAGTGATTTTGGGGTAACTTTGTGCTGTTGATTCCGAATATGACATCTGTTTTGCTAGATTGGCTCTAATTTATGAGATAATTGGTACCCCATTGAAACACGTAAAAATGCAAAAAATTTAATGTTCAGGCGGAGCCTACTTACAAATTGCATTGAAATTGCCTCAAATCATACAAAAGTAAACACATGAAATACATAATGGCATTTTATTCGGTCTCACCATCTAGAATGTTCCGGTAGTTTCCCATATGCACGCGTTATGGTTACGTTTCCTATTAATTGAGGGTATTCATTATCTCAAGAACCAGAGCCAAATCGGAAAAACTACTTTCATTTTGGAATTCAGCAACCCCAAAATACCCTAAATTCGTACGAATTTCCTTGGCAACGAAAAAAAAAATTTTTTTTTGTTGACCTGTGTAATGAATATTCTCTATCTCCCTCCGAGTCTTTGATATAGTATAGTGAAAAAAAGGAGAACAAAGACTGTTATATATGTAGTAGTGTGGTACAGGGTATGGGTGTCGATGGCGAGAGGGGGTTCTTCATGTAGTATGTAGCGTGTTCGTCATATCGTAATCGCTCTGCCATGAAGGTGTCTTCCTATCGCGTCCGGAGCGTCTGACGGCAAGGGCAAGGGCATCGGTTGAAGAAGAAGCGGGACACCTGGATGCAGCACCTGGAACAGCAGGTTGCGAGGAATCTCGTTGCTGGAAGCGCTCAATGGGTGCCAGGGACGGTGTTGGTGGGCACTGCTGAGGGTGCGCAGCTGGTCTGGAGGGCAGACCTCGTGGTGGGGTGTGCAGTGGAAGTGATGTGGGGCTGGTCGGTGAGGTTACGTTGCCAGCCGGTTGGTGGGCGGTAGGGGATGATCGCTCGACTGCGGACGGGGAGCGAGGTTTCGGGGGTGAGATTGCACACTGCTCCAATTCGGGCGCAGGGCTGGAGAGGTGAAGGCGGGAGTCGTCCATGCGTGGTTTTAGGGGTGAGGTCGCGCACTGCCCCGATCCGAGCGCAGGGCTAGAGAGGTGAAGGTGCGAGTCGTCCCCGATGGTGAGGCGGCGTCTGTGCGGTTGGACGGGCACGTATTTCCTCAGAAATTTTCTGTCACTCTGCCTGAACTGTCAACCTTCACCACGTATTCATCGAACTGTCGCACTTCTATTACCAGGCCAGTCTTGTCCCATTTCCTGGGGTTGGGGCCGATCTGGTTCTGGATTCTGACCGTCTCCGACCACGAGTGGGGGTAACCGTCTGGTGTGCTCGGACCAGTATTCAGTGGTTCTCATGTGCCTATTCCGCAAGGCATCCTCCATCGCCGCCAACGTCCCGAGCCAGGTATCGTGTGGCTTGTACCTGCCGGGCACGATCGGGATGAAATCTTTGATCGGACGGCCGAACACACACACAGCGTGAGACAGCTTGGTATCTTTGTTAGGCGTGTTGCGGTATTGTAGCATGGCTCGCTGAAAAGCGTCTTTGTCGAGCTCACCGTTCGGTCCTGTGTTGTCTGTGATCAGTCGTTTCGCTGTTTTCACGCCAACTTCGGCTCTGCAGTTTGAATGTGGAAAAGCTACCGAAGCTAGACGGTGATGTACGCCCCAGTTCTCCAGGAAGTGACGAGTAGCCGTGGATGTGAACTCAGGGCCGCCGTCAGATGACAGTTCGTCGCAGATGACATAAGTCACGAACACCCTGCGCAGGCTGTTGATGAGGCCTCTGGCGCCATCCGTGGTCCACAATCGGCCAGTTTGAGTACCTGTCGACGATCACCAGGTAGTTGGTACCTTTATAGTGGAAATAATCGGCACAGATGCACTGGAAAGGGTAGACGGGGGACACCGGAGGAATTGGAGGAGCACTGGGCTGCGAAGGTGCCATACGGTTGCAATGGTTGCAACTGTTCCTGAGGGTAGTGATAGCAGGGGTGATGCCGAGCCAGAACATGGACACCTCAGCCCTCGCAACTATCGACGATACGCCCTGGTGGGCTGAGTGGAGCGTGTTCAGT